>OX637464.1:56375436-56893570 GCA_951799995.1 Trifolium subterraneum | reverse complement strand
AATGAATAGTTAGAGCAAAAATTTGTGAAAGCTAAACTTGAGGTATATATAGAGGAAAAACAAAGCATATACGATAAATATTCATAACATATCTTTGTAAAATAAAAATTGATTTCTATTTAAACAAATCAAATATTTGTATAGCAGCGAAAAATATTAAATTATATATTGTTGTGACACATCATGGGTTCAATTTCTACTGAGGTAAGTGTATAAAAAATTGGAGACTTAGAAAAAAAATTGAACATGTATTACAGAAAAAATTGATTGGATTGCATATTCAATACATGTTGGTTACAAAATTATGTCAAATTGATTGATATGTCATAGTGGCTAATATATGAAACCTTCACAAAAAGGTTATAAGTTCAACTTCTGTTGAGGATATTTTTTATCATTTTTTAATAATTAAATTAGGGTTTTATTATGGTTAAATTAGGGTTACTTGGAGACTTAACTACTTTTATATATATAATGATATCTTATAATCAAAATAAAGTGGAATACTCTTTGTTAAAAAAAATGAGAAATGATAACATCAAATAACCCAACATCTCTACAACATTAAGGGTAGTATGGTCATTTTCCTCATCAAATTGCCTTTTGATGTATGCAAATGCAATATGATGATGTAGAGATGTTGGCTTTTGATGTTTATATAACATTCTTCAAAAAAAATTGTCACTTTTACTGTAGCTTTATCTTGGAAAGGGGCATGACTTTGTTGCTTCATGAGGCAACCGTCCTTCAACAATTTCTACATCAACGATCTCCAAAGTTGAACATGTGAAGGACTCACTTTTGATGCTGTAGGTCTTCAACCAATTCTTGTTGGAGTTGCTCTTAGTTTGTATCTCTAATTCTAACATATGTTATATACTAAAAAAAAACTAACGAAGTGTCAACAACAAAAAAAACTAACAAAGATAAAAAGCAAACGATAAAGAGAATAAAAAAAATCAAGCGTAATCATCAATTACAGTGTACAAGACAATCTCAGCGTAAACCGAGATCAGAAGGCAGACTACAATCAGAGAACTTGTCAACCAGTGAAGATGTCACTCAAGGCTGACCACTCCACAACACTCTACTACCAGCTCCAACATCAATTAGGTTCCACCTCACACTCATAAAGAGAACAAGTGTGACAAAGATTTTTACCACAAAATCTTTTTTAAGAGCAGAGTTTAATTCTAACAACTAGTTACTCAACAAAACTTTACTTCTCAAAAAAGATAAAATCATTGTGATTCAACCATATGGATCCCTGAACATGTCAAATTCAAGCCAAACCATCAAGAATGGACCCACATATATAAAAAAAAATTAGTTTGAACATAATTTGAGAAATTAACTTCTACAATTGTAAACAGAGTATATTAAATTTACACAATACTCCCTCCGGTCTCATATATAAGAAACAAAAAAAAAGGTACATCCTTTAAGAAAGTGGAGTAAATGATTAGGAAAAACATGTCATTTCCACTTTTACCCTTACTTTTTGTTTAAATTAAATTATTATTTATTATGGGAAAAAGTAAAACAAAGGATAAAATTGAAATATTCAAAATAAATGTAATGATTGTAGTAATTTTTTCTTATATTTAAGACTTTGTAATTTTTTTTTTGTTTCTTATATATGAGACCGGAGGGAGTAACTTTTAACTCTTTCTAAGATTATATTCATTGAAAATATGATTACATCATCCATAAAGTCTAACTCAATTAACAAATATCACTTTTATTAGACGGAACACCTTCACAAAAATTCAAATTTAAAACCCCACGGTTCTATATGGAGTTTCGATTCTAATTTATCAGAAAATCCAAAATCAAAATTATTACACCTATATGTGAGTTCCACTTGTTTATAATAAAATAACCATACACGTGTATAGCGAGGGTGATACTTCCAACTTTATTTTAGAATTTTCCTTTCAAAGATGTTCATCATTGGCCAACTCTAGAGATCTCACGTTCTTTATTCATTCTGATAAATAAAAGGATCATCTCACGTTCTTTGCACAATAGAAAACGTGAGTGATTGGTTGTTAATTAATGTATGTTTAATATTTACATTTTTTTTTAATATAATTAGATTTTTTACGTATATATTCCAAAATAATTACACTGGATTGAAAGATAAACCGATAGTGTCTCAGCTATAATTACACTCCAATATAAAAAGGGTTAGATTTATTTTGATCCTTACAAAACAATGACCTTCTAAGCTTATTTCTTACTTAATGTATATTAAATTTTTAGTCGTTGAAAAATTATCTTGCACACAGTTTTGGTCCATAATGTTAATATAACGTGTACTTTTGAATTATTTTTTTCAGGTATATTTAGAACATCATAAAAAGTTCCTCTAGAAAACACGAAGTTAAAATTAGATATCTAGATCATGATATATTATTTTTTATTTTTTGTAGAAAATGAAAATCTAATATTTTTTTCATGGATAAGATTATTTGAACACAAAAAAAGTAGATGATTTAATCTATATCTATATAATATACATCATTACGAGCTTCCCACATAGTTCTCTTATTGATCCTCAAGAATATGTGTTAATATTATAGAGGTTTTACTTATGCAGAGTTTTTAGCACAAGGTTCCAATTTTAAACTTTCCATAAACTTTTGTTCAAACCTTTTTAGGGACGTTAATTTATCAATATGAGTAGATATCTATATATAGATTTTTCACATTTAACGCTCAAGCGTAAAGATTTCTTCTTTAAGGTACAGTGCCACAAAAAGAGTTTGAGAATAAGAACATGATCAAAGTATATTAATATTCATTTAAAAAATAGTATAGAATTTTCAATTACTTTTGTTAAAGAAGTCTCAACAGAGTCATGAGAGAGAGAGAGTCTCAGTGTTGTTAACGGGGAATGATTGAGTTTCCCACCTCACTATGTTCATAATATAACATCTTTAACCATATATCATATTTTCATAGTCAAATAATTTAACTAAAATCAATCTCATAAACAATTGAAGGAAAAAAAATAGACAACCTTTCAAATAATATAAAATGACAAAGGACATAGAATCTTTAAAAGAAAAAAGAGGAGAGAGAGAGAAATAATCTCTCTCATTGTTGTTGAACGGAGAATGATCCATCTCCACTATGCCCCAATAACATCCTTAAACATATACTGTATTTTCATACTCAAATATTAAATAAAATCAATCTCATAACAATTGGAAACTAAATAGACAACCTTCTAAATAATATACAAAATTAAAAAGAACATAGAAATCTACAAAAGAGAAAAAAAAAGAGTCTCTCAGCATTGTTGAGCGGGGAACGAGGTAGTACTTCCCACCCCACTATGCCTCTATAACATCCTTACATATTTTCATACTCAAACAAATTAAATAAAATCAATTTCATAAACAATTAAAAAAACATAGATAACCTTCTAAATAACATAAAATGAAAACGGACATAGACAACATTCTAAAGGAAAAAAGAATAGAGAGAGAGAGAGAGAGATAAATTAAATAAAATCAATCTCATAACAATTGAAAAAAGACATAAACAACCTTCTAAATAATATAAAATAAAAAATGACATAAATAATCTTTAAAGGAAAAAAGAATAGAGAGAATCTCTCAGTGTTATTGAATAGAAAATGTGGGGTACTTCCCACCCCACTATATATGCCTTGTAACATTCTTAAGCATATATCATATTTTCTTATTCAAATAAATTAATAAAATCAATTTCATAAACAATTAAAAAAAATAAACAACTATCAAAAGATAAAAGAACATAAGCAAATAAATATTGTTGAGAAAAAGTGAAAAATATCTCGTGTTTGACAATAAACGTGATATATATTTTACATAAAGAGTCGATGAGGATGAATAAGCGTATAACCGCATCATTGAGGATATTCATCGCAATCAAATAATCATGGTATATTTTAAATTTATGGGAAACACGCTCCCAAAAAATCTTAAGAGCATGAAAAATAAAAGTATGTTTCGTTTTAGAATGGAAACAAGAGTCAAAATAGATTTATATATATATATATATATATATATATTCGAAAAGTAATAGAGTTTATTTTATATTTATAGGATACTTATACAATCACAGAGATGGATAATGGGAGAAAACATATCTTAATAGTGTAGAACAGGAAGCAAAGGAATACCCTCTATTTTGCTCTACCTTATAACATTCTTAAACATATATGATGTAAAACTAGTTTAATATTATCATAGATTTTAAACCACACTATTTAAATAATACTTTAAAATAAATACATAAATAATATTAAAAATGAAAATAATCTCGTTCACGGCACGGGCTAACATACTAGTGTATATATAAATTTTTTTATTTTTTATTTTTTATTTTTTTGAAAACTCGATATCCAGCCTTAAGACTGACTAATTCGAGGAGACCAATCTCACTGTCTACTAAATGTGTATATAAATTACCATGGATTAGAATCAATAATATATAAAAGTGGTCTTAAAATATTAATTCCCGGTAAAAAAAAAATCCAAATTTCAACATGGAATGTTCTTGGTAGAAATACGAAGGAAACATTTAAAAGGTTAATGTATCATCAATAAAATCAATAGTATATATTAATCAAACAAATAAAATAATTTAAACATGATGCGGGGATAGCTCAGTTGGGAGAGCGTTAGACTGAAGATCTGAAGGTCGCGTGTTCGATCCACGCTCACCGCAATTTATTTAATTTTTGTCACTTTCACCACTTCTTTGCAATCCAAAATAAAAAAATCCTCCTCATTTTTTATTACTTTTCTATACATTCCACTTTTTTTACAGACAAGTTTACAATTTAGTTATAGAGATACTTATGTAGCTCCTTATATTAATTAACCATGAAATTCCTGCTTCAAACACCATATTGCTTCTGCTTGAGGTAAAGGAATGCCAAGACACTAAATTCAATATATAGCAACTAAGAAAGCTGAAAAGGAGTGGCATGTGTAATGGGCATGTGTTAGTGGAATGTGAAGGTAGCACTGAAGCATGGAATGTAATGGGATTGGAGCATATTTTAACACTAAGGCTACAAATCTTCAACAACGTTAAGATTTGATTTTGATATTTGTTGTAGAGAAAACAAGGAGGTGGCTGGAAAAATGACGTTGTTATTGTGGGTTATATGACAAAATAGGAACAATTTCGTATGGAATGAAGCCAAAATTTCCGCTAGAGAGACAAACAGGATTACAAGCGGCGAGTATGTGGGATGATTGTATAGCGATTAACGGACAGGTTATGACAACAGACACGGCACGATAACAATATATAGCAGGCAGCTCACGCTATAGATCATTGGCAGTCCCCCAAGACAGCTTCTTGAAGTGCAACGTAGATGCTAATTTCGTAGCCACAAATAATGCAATAGGTGCCGGATGGTGTGTTGGAGACAATCAACTTAGATTTTTGTTGGCAGGATCAAATGTTATTCATGGAAGGCTAAACACAATTGAAGGATAGACTTGGGCAATGAAGGAAGCCACTAATGAAGCTATACAAAGAGGATTTACTCATGTTATTTTTTAGAGTGATTCACAAATCCTTATTGATGCCATCTATTCTATGCAATAAGGATATTATACTTTTAGTCTTTTAATTTCTACTATTAGATCATTGTTATCTTTAGTTTTTAACTTTGAAGTAAAGTTTGTAAAGCGTCAAACGAATATGGTTGCTCATACCTTAGCAAGGGCAATATATTCTAGAGCTAGTCATTGTATCATTGTATCTTTGAATCTTTTTATTTTTTGAATGGCAAATAGGTAAATATATATAATAGGTAAAAGGTCAGAATACAGAACAAGAATATCAGAAATACGGAAAAATAAAATAAAGATTTACAAAAGAAACACAAAAAAGAACCCTTGGAAAAAACAACAAACCACCAAAACCACTCAAAGCAACCACCAAAAAAGGGAAGGGGAAAAGCCAACAAAGAGCGAGCACCTCAAGAGAAACCACTCAACAAGAACCAGAAGCATCTAGGCACCGCATCCTCACATCGCTTTATTGGACTAGCACAATGCACCTCCCACTCGTAGAAAGAGCAGCGACTATCATGATTTTTACCTATTCACAAGATTATCAATCGTTGAAGATCCACCGATAAAGATAATATCATTTATGGAGGTCCAAATAGACCACTCAACAACATGTCTTTGAATCTATTCCTCTTTGTATGAGTTGAGTTTGTTTTTTAAAAAAAAAACCTTGAAAATTTTATTCAGTTAAGAACTAAGGGGAAGATCAATATGTAGTTGGTATATATCTTCAAGATAAAATTGAGTAATTATCTGAAAATAGGGGTGAACAAAAAATATGGTGATCCTTAACCAAACTACTAACCAAATCATATCCAATTTTAATATCCAAATCCATTTTGAAAAAACACCACACCAATCCAATTAAAAAAAACCAAATTCTAAACCATATCCATTTTTTATAATTGGTTTGAAATTGGTTTCAAAGTGTAGCCCAATAGTTTGATTTTTGCTTTTTAGGCCCCCAGCTTGCTTCCACACTCCCCAAAAATCCAAATTAATCATAATACATAAATAATTAAAAAAGGTGGTGATGAGGCTGGTGGTCAACACGGCGGTCAACGTCGGACCACCGGCGGCCGGCGCGGCGGAGCTCCAGCGACGATGGCTGTTGACGGCAATTTTCCGGCGACTCGCGACGGTTCTCCGGTAACCGGTGCAGTGTTTGGTGGTGGTGCTCCGACGGCCGGCCGCCACCAACCACCCTTTAATATTTAATTATTTGTTGAGTATTTTAATTATTTTTTTTAAAAAAAAAACAGATTTCTCAATGTTTTTTGTTTGGCCTTAAAAAAGAGATTTATGGGCTTAGAAAAAATTAGATCTTTTGGGTATAAAAAAAACACGGGACTGAAAAAATAATTTTCATAAAATTAAAGAAAAGTTATGTTTTTTTTTAAACAATAATTACTAAATCTGTTTTTTAATTAATTAATAAAAAATTAAATTGGTTTGAGTATTGCAAAAAAGAAAATAGTTTAAGTAAAAAATTAGTTTAAATGAGTAATCCAATTTTTATTACAAATCGATTATAAATTGGTTTTGAACCGGTTATAAATCATATCCAAATTAGTTTTTCAAAATAACCAATTTTTCATTAAAATGGTTTCCGATCTGAACCAAAACTATAAATATAGTTTGGTGTGGTGTGGTTTTTAAACCATGTTCATCCCTATCTGAAAACATATCAATGAACAATCATCTTAAACACCTAATGACTGTTACTTATGTTACCACTTGTGGAATTTGAGAATAAATGTTTTTTTAGTTATTATTATGAGAATAAATGTTTCTTTGAACTCTTTTAAGGTAAAATTTTCTGCAAGCTTTATATGTCTTCACCAATATTTCACCATATATACATTCAAAATTTCAAATTAACATAACAAAAGATTCTTGCATTAAAAAAAAAATAACAAAACATTCTTGCATTGCATTCTGTTTTCTCCTTCAATTTACTGTTTTATTTTCGATGTAAATTAACAGTTTTCACTAAAGTTCTTACACACATGTACATGCCTAAGCTTTATTCAGAGACAAAGTATACAGAACGTGTATGTACTCTGAATTTTTGTTTTTCTTTGCTCACTTTTCTTTTCTTTAAAAGTACGTATATATAGTACTATCTATCCATAATGTGATTAATATGTCAAAGTGTTTCCTAACACTTTTGAATTTCTTTACTTTAGACAGAAATTTTTGTTTAGTTATTTTCATGTGTAAGCTTTTTTCATAAGTCATTGCCAGAAAAACAGTGACATATGTACTGTTTTTTAATATGTACTGCCAAACGCGCATGCATGAGTACGAATTTATCTTCAAAACAAAGATTAATGGATGATGCAATAATAATATGCATGATTTAGTACAAATAAAAAATAATTAGAAAATACTAATTAAATTATAGATCATTATTTGTTTGTACCAAAAAAAGTACCATTATTTGGAATATCCTTATGTGAAAAGGATCAATTTAATATGGACCAAAATATTTTGTAAAATGGATCTATCTAATATGAACCAATTATAGATATAATTTTGGAATACCCTTATGTGGAAAGGAACAATCTAATATATTTTCGGTATATCATTTTGGAACGTTGTTATTAGAAAATTGTTCAAAGGTGGATCATAACCATAAACAACTTAAATTTAGAGTGAAGTTTCTCTCAAATTTCCATCTCTGAATTTTGGATGAGGGAAATTCAGAGATTTTAATTTTTCGTCATAGATTTAATTTTTATCGGATCGATCTAATATGAACTTCTATTCTATATAAGATTTTCAAGTCAAAAAAACTTCTATATAAGATTTAAAACTGGGCCTTATTAATTTAAATAAATTTTATTAAAATAATATCTATTTTATTTTTTATTATAAATTTAATTTTTATAAAAAATTGTAAGGGCCTACTTTTAAATTATGTTGACGAGTTTATATCAGACAAATCCATATATATATATATATCAATTTTCATCTCTAATAAAAAAAAACTAGTAGAGTTACTACAAAATGGTTATGCTATAAGAATTTAACTCACCATGTCTTTTTTATGACTGGTGTGTTAATCCGTCTGAATGTATTGCTAGGTAGTTTTGGGGGTGTATATCTTGTTTAATCTAAGTGAGTTTGGATTCGGTTTGATTTTTGCTTGGCTTGAGTACTACATGTATTTATCTTATCGTGGTTGATTGAATACTTCTTGTACTTATTCCTTATATATATATATAATACTTTTGCCATTAAAAAAAAAGGTAAGTATAAGGCTTAGTAAAATAAAATTAAATAGAAAAAGGAAATAAAGGGTAAATATTCAATTTTTGCCTATGATGGAAAATTGCACACTATAAATATAATTCTCTACTTAAAATTGTACTCTGGGTTTGTCCTCGTGAACGTAACTCGGTTGGTAGAGACATAATGTTATAAACGCATGAATCAGAGTTCGAACCCCGGACACTCCACTTATCTGTCTTTAAGGTGGAATTTCTTCCACCAGACTACTTGACAAAAAAATTGTACTCCGGGTTTGGAGCGACTTTTGCACTTGTGCTAGTTTGCTCTTTGTAAATAAAATAAAAAATTGTTTTTAAAAAAATACACTATATTAACAATATTTTAAAATAAAGTCCTTCAATTGAATTTTTTTTATCAGATTTGTTTTTTTTAATGACAAATGAATTTATTATATAGATAAAAAGGAGAAGTACAAGAGGTACTCTATCCACACCGGTAAAAGAAGTACATATAGTACTTTACCTAAACAAAAGTCGAACTAATCAAATATATATAACTTTTTTATCATATTTGTTTTTTAATTAGTATTTGAGAAAGTATTTGAAACTAAGTGAATATCGTTAGGGACGTCAACGAGACGAGAATTAAATAGACGGTACTTTCTTACACCGTTTCCACCATAAAAATTCTCCCACCAAATTTCCCACTTTAAAAAGTATTCTTTCTTCATCCTTATTTTGGCGGATTACCACAATTTCTGCGAAAATCCATCAACATTAAAATATATGTTAAAAAATTGAAGTTTACTTAAGGTGTTAGCTCAGTAATAATCGTTTAACCATGAAAATAAGGGAACAAGTTTACTTAATATTATGTTAGTTCGGTAATAATCGTTTAACCTTAGCAACCAAAAAAAAAAAATAATCGTTTAACCTTGTAATATAAAAGTCCATGTAGTTCAAAGCCTCTAAAAAAAAACATTTGGATAATACTCATTGATAGATTATAAATTTTTCTCCACACATTTATTAAACCTAAATTGTTCAATTCTCAATGTAGATTGTTTCAAAAAAAAAAATTCTCAATGTAGATTAGAGAGTAAATTACATACATGCACATGTATTATCTAAATCAAACAATTATTTATCAAATAAAAAAGAGTTCCTAAAACTTAGTAGGCCATAGATTCAAACTAAAGCGTTTACCTAAAATTGCAAGAAACTATATAGAAAATCCAAACATGCACTCTCAAAACAAATAATGTAATGATTATTCAAATCCCAATATATCTTGTAACTAAAGACCTAGCTTCTCACAACAATCTTCATGTTACCATGCAAATTTTGAGAAGAGGAGAATTGAGATAAACCTTTTGTAATTTGTGTCTTTTTGTATCACATCACTTTGGAGTAAAATCTTGTTCTTTATTGGATGAATTTTCTCTGCTGCTTTGTAGAAAATTGGGAGTACTCATCATAGCCAAACTAAAGGAAGGATTGTTAAGAGAAGAATTATTCAATGGATTTTGAGAATTTGATGAACTCAACATTTGATGATAATGATGGTTGTTGATTTCTCTTTGATGATGATGATGATCCATCTCCATTGCATTAACATTTGAAGAAAAATATGATTGAGTTGTTCCTAACAACATTTGAGAAGAATTTCCAGTTGATAATGACAACATTGGTGGCAAAGATGTAATTGCATTACCATCATTGGTTTGATTTGTAATTAAACCAATATTATCTCCCAATTGAGAAGAATTAACAACATCATTAGAAGAAGCTCCTCCCCAATGGTAATTAGTACCAAGTGGCATATTATTTAACAAACCAAGAAATGAAGGGTGATTTGGTCTTTGTAACAAATTATTATTATTTTGCAAAACAATTGCACTAGGAGTAGTACCTTCAATATTGCTTTCTAATTGCTTGTTATTTTCCTCTTCTTGAGTACTTCTATTCATCCAATAATTTGGTTTTTCACTAACCATTTCTCTTGAATCTTCTTTAGGGTTTAATTTCCAACTAGAATTTTGACTTGAACTTGCACCTTCCCAATGAATATTGTTCCTATTGAAATTCAACAATTGTTGATGAAGATGAGAAGTGTTGGTTTCATTAGAAGATGGAAAACCAAAATTGAAATTTGTTCCAATAGGTGGAAAATTAGGAAGTGGTGGAAGTTGATCAATTTCATGTTTAGCTGCATTAAGTAACCAATCAACAACTTTGCTAGGTTGATTAAGCCCTAATCTATCTTGAAGATCATATAGTTGAATAGCTGTTGGAACTGAAAGCCTTACTCTTCTATCTCTTAATCCTCTTATTGTGCAAACTTTGCTATGTCTATCTTTTCCACCAAAGGCTCTTGATACTCTAACAATTCTTGGATCTTTCAATCTTGGCCATTGTGATGACGATGAAGCTAAGGAACTTGATGATGGTGAAGCCTTTTCTTTTTCATGTTGATCATTTGAATTATGATTGACCTCTTGTTTCAATGGAAATTCAGCTTCTTTTGAATTCATCTTATAATGTCTTTCATTGTTGGTTGCTAGGTGGAGAATTTTGTCCTTCCACTTTTTAATTGTTCAATTTCTGTTACACACCATCAATAATAAAAATAATAAGAAATAGGTAGAACATATAATTAAACATAATGAACAAATGACATAGATTATAGTATAATATAATTTATGATTATTATAAAATATTTAAATAAACTATCAATTCATTGAGAGGACTGAATATTAATTAAAAACATAAAGGGGGTAATTGACTCTACTACTTTAAATCTTATAAAATAATCTAATGCATACAATAGATAGCAAATCATTGAAACATAATTATACCTTATAAAAAAATATATAAATTTGCACAAACTTTGATAAACACCGTATGCAACTCACATACTCAAATGAGAGATGTCGTGTTTAAATCTGAGACACTGCACATATTCAGCTTAACAATTTTAACATTTTTTCAGTTGAACTATGACTTTGCATCAACAACTGTAATTTCATTTAATATAGGAGAAAATCAAAATTAAACTAAAAAAGGGATTAGGGGGTAACAATTATGTACCTATTTAGCAAAAAATACAATAATTATGCACAACAGAAACATGCTAATTAAAGTTGAAAATAGTACTACAAACCCTAGTTAGTTATTATAGTTGAAAGGATAATATATATCTACCTAACTCATATGAAGAACTATATATAACACTATTTGATACCATATGCACCTTATAAGTTTGAAGGATGAAATTTGCACGGTGCTTTTGGGTAAGAAGAGAAAAATATGAAGTTTTGAAGCATGGTTTCTATGTAAACAACTCTTGGTGATGAAGTTGAGTTGAGCCTTCAAGGTTGGAAAAGGAAGATGCTGGAATTGAATGAAACCATGCCGCACTGAAAGATAAAGCAATGGTGCATGTGTTGCCACATGGCATATATCCCTATTGGTCAAATGAATATGGTAGTCTACATCTTATCATTTTATGCTCAGTCATAATGGGCAATCATTTCATTCATAATGAAAATTTGGCTTGTTGAACATAACATCCTATTCAATTTAAATTCTTAACACACCTCTTTTACTTTGAATACTAAGAGTCCATTTAGTGACTAGGATAGAATAATCTAGAGATATGGTATAAATCAGGATAAACGACGGTATGGAGTATGACTCGATAATTTGATAGTATATAATTTAATAAATTTTGAAAACACATTTGACATTATGTTAAATTTAAATTGATGAGTCTCACTTAATCTTACAAAACCGATTTAAAAGTTGAAAAATGTCTCTTACTTAACAATTTTTCACAACATATGACTCTTAAAATTTGATGACTATAATGGCTGTGTGGAAAATTAAAAAAGTTTGACTAACATTAAATGATCAATTATTTTGTTATAAAATGAAATCTTTTTTAGCAGCAAACAAAACCAATGGTTAATGAAGCATAAGGGGTGTCCTATCCATAAACATAACAAAAGAAAAGAAATTGTAAACGACAAAGACCCATGAGAGAAAAGGAAAAGAAGGAAAAATAGAACTAATCTTTAGACAAATATAGTAAGAACACCACTCACATGGATCACCCCTAACTAACCATCTCCAGCTCAAACACCTTAATATGCTCTACAAGAAAATAAAAATTACATTCTAGATGCATCTCATTAATTGGGTTATTACACACCAATCTCTAAATTTAGATTAGTCTACTTCATTCCCTTCTAGAAAATAATTTTATTCATTTCCGTGAACTTACCTGTTAATAAAGATATTGCATTATATATGTAAGGGACACGAGTTCAAACCCGATCATCAAGTCCACATCTTCGATAGATTGTCCGCTTTGTGATTTGTCCTACTTTTAGCCTCATTATCAAGCGATGTGAGACTATTTTGGTGTATCAGAACATATAATATTTAATTTTTATATCTATATATTTTTCAATATATGTGTTTACTAAAATAATGTGATGAAACTTGACCAAAAAAATAAATAAATAAATAAAAATAATGTGATGAAATAGTCGTCATCATGTAAGAATTTTTAGTGTATTTAATGTTTTGAAAGTTGAAAATTGTTCTTTCTAATACAAGACTTTTAAGTATAGTTTGCTTCTTTAAGTAGAATACAGTATAACGCATCTTAGCATGACACAATTTTATTTGTCCTTGTCAACTTGTAGTATATGTTTGGGTGTTATTCATAAACTATTACTAATAGTATAATTATTAGTTACATAAGGGTGAAAATCAGATGAACACATGCAGTTAAAAAGGGACCAATTTTACACACTTCGAAAAGCGGCTAAGAGTACACTTTATCGACATCTACAAAAGGTTTTACTATAACTGATCGCATCACATGGTGTTCAAAGGAAGCAAAGCCAAACAGCATCTAAGAAAATACTCTGCGCCTTTACTTTTAGATCAACAAACCCTTTGTCAACTATTTGTAATTAGTAGGAAGTCACATTAGATGCAAAAGCCACTAATGTTTTTGGAGGATTTGTGATATTCTTTTTCTGTTTAGTAGATAGAGGAAATAGTAAAATCATTATAAATTCAAACACATAAGTAAGGGAGTTGGTGTTCCAACTCCGATTATAATATTTAGCCTAATAATTTTGACATTTTTTTATTAATTGAACTATTCTAGCGGTGAATATTGTATACTACATTTGTTCTTAAATATAATACTTTATATATTTAGTATAAATCACGAAAGTTAAATACAGGGAAATGATAAGTGGTACGAAGCACTTACCAACGAATTTTAGCGAAAACTACTTTTCATATAAAATCCTTGAATTTTTAATCCTTACCATAATGGTTTGTAAAGTAATGCAAACCATTATGTTCAATTTATTTGCAATTGAGATAGAAAATGAGAACTAACACCTTTCTCAAATTTCGTTGGTAAATAATTCGTCCCATATAACATTTCACTTAAATAAATTGATTGTGATATTAGATTTGTTGACAATTAATATGAATCTTACAATTTTACCCACCCAAAGAAAAGTTGGAATTGGATTATCTCCTACATTTTTTGTTCAGCCCTCTCTCATTTTCTTAATCCAACAATTGTTGATTCACAAAGAAAAAAAATAAGAGAGAGAGAGAGAGAGAGAGAGAGAGAGAGAGAGAGAGAGAGAGAGAGAGAGAGAGAGAGAGAGAGAGAGAGAGAGAGAGAGAGAGAGAGAGAGAGAGAGAGAGAGAGAGAGAGAGAGAGAGAGAGAGAGAGAGAGAGAGAGATGGATGGCTGAGATAAGAACAAAATGAAAACATGAGAGAAAGAGCTGGAGAGGATCCAAATCCAACAAAGCCATACGAGACAACCCTCTCCATATAGCACTTGAACGACTTCAGCATAGAGCAGATTACACCTCTCACCGATAAAAAGAGCAGGGGTGACCTTCTTCCCAAAAAGTTGTGGTCTGTATAGTTTCAGACAATTTTTTATTTTTTGAATGGCAAAGAGGTGAACACAATGACTTTTCATAAGGTCACTCATCTTGGCATTTTTCTTGTTCAAACACGCTTAACTGCGGAGTTAGATATGATGTAATGTATTAGCGCTGGTATGATTTCACCTATTCATGCAGGTTAATTATGGAGAAATATGTTTTGTTGATGGAAATTTTGATTTCAAATACAACCACTCCTTTTTTTATATGTACATTAGTGCTGGGTTGATGTATTCTCTAATAGTCTAAAAACTTTGGACTATCTTTTTAAAAATGAAATTAGAAATTGATCTTTATTTTATGGTCTCTCTTCTACCAGAGTTTCTGATTGTCTTATGCAAAGACTTGATTATTATTAATAATAAATAATATATTTGCAAGTTAATTATCCAAATGTTTCATAGCTACAATATGTAGAAAGGAAAGCAACAAGGTAGGGACCAATTATGTTATGGTATCTATCTTTTTAATAAACCTCTCTCTCTATCTCTCCACTGAGAGGAATTAGGACCACACAACTTTTGCAGAGAGATATGCATGGGGGGCAACTTGAAGCTTTTGTACTGTGAGCTTGACCCTCACAACACAAGGGTTTTTCATCGCATGATTAATGACGCATGCATGCTTTCTTCAAGACAAAGTCAGTTAAATCATGTGTATATGTTGCTTACAGACACAAACGTCATTTTTCTTTTTTATATATGTTCTTAATTTGGTAAAGACAGCAAGTATATTTGCGAAATCATATTGTTCTTATATACTCCATATAATTACCATTCTGTTGTTTGCTTTCTTACTTTTATTAATTTTCTCCTTTTTCATTAATAATTCTCTTCTTTTTTTTATGTTAAAATGCTTATTGTTACAAGAGAATGTTAGACAAGAATCCTATATGACAGCATATAACACCGCTAGAAATTTGTTGTTTTCCTGCAAGTTTTGATTTTGATTTCTTTGACTAGTGAGTAATTTTATTTATTTAACAAACTAAAGATCGTGGCAGTCAAAAAAAGAAAAAACCAAACTAAAGAGTGATTATATTAGTTATTTTTATATAAATTAAAACTCTCAATTTTGGATTTCATTTTTTTTATAATCAATTTTGGATTTCTTAATCATATTTTTTTAGAAATTTTAATCATACTTTTTTAAAATAAAAAAATCAAAATTTACCTACAACATATTAAAGTAGTAAATTTCGCGGGAAAATAGGGTCCCAAAATCCGCAGGAAGATTCTTGGGAAACTTGAAGAATTTCCTAAAACTAGAAAATTCGCAGGAAATTGCTCCGAGTGACAGAACCCGTAGAAACATCTTTGGGAATACCTGCAGAATTTCCTGAAACAAAAAGCTCCTATAAATGTATGTTTGTCCGACCTAGAGTCTTTTACATCGATTTTCGTTTTTGTTTTTGACAACCGGTATTCGGTCCACTGGACCGCTTAATCTAGTTCGGGGTTCAGTTTTGACATTAAGTGGTTTCAGCCCCTTCTTGATCGTAGTTGCGGGAGATCGAACAGTGGTTCTCTCTACCAAATTTAGCATCGATCACCACTGGACCAACTAACCATGAATGTTTTTTGCATCGATTTTAATCTGATATAAAATACTCCTTACTATACCCATTTTCTAACCGTTATAAAAAGTGTATTGACCGGTGTACATTTAATCAAGCTCAATTTGTAAAACAATTATATATGAAATTCTTGAATACTAGAAACAAATCTTCTCACCGTTTTAGCATAACTTGAAAAGTAATCGAATAAAAATATCTAGAATATATAATATTCCAAAAGAGACAATTTTCTAAAATTTTGATGGAAAAAAAAAAGTGACCCTAGCTAGCATCTTTCAGGTCCATAAAAAGTAAAAGAAGAAAGTAGTGTTTGCTCCAATACCTTTTTCAGAAAACCCTAAAACATATTGCTTTATGTTGAAGAAGAACAATAAGAACAATATATCAACTATTGAATGTTAAATCCCTCATAAGTAATATAAAAGCACAAACCAATTTTGCTTAAGGGTATAAAAGGCTATCAAATTTTGCATTCCATAAAGCAGAATATTCATTTTATATAGTACACCTTGTTAATTGTTATATACTTTGAATAAAACACAAAATAATACAGCAAAAGAGGGAAGAATCAAGAAGAAAAGAAGAAAGAATATATAATATGAACAAAAGCAAAAGAATGAAGATGAAAGAAAGACAAAAAAACAGATCATAAATACTCCATAGTCCTTTCTGAAAGGTAAAAGGAAAAAAATGATAGATCATATATACATTTTTTAGTTTTAAAATCTGTCTCAGAAGTTTCTTTTCCTTTGTTTTCATCTTCTTGATACTTGTAACACATAGAGTTGAAGAATAAAATTGAAGAAAAAAATAAAGAAAAGTTGCAACTATAGAGAAGAGACTCTGAACAAGTAGTACTATATGGATAGAATCTCTAAAGACATAATCTGAAAAACTGACTAATTAACTGTATGGGCTGTAGGGTCAGAAAGGTAACTAACATACATATGACAACACATTATGGTCCAACAAAAATGGTCCCATGAATAAAACCCTAGCTTATCCACCTTGTGACTTATCAATCTTACTTTTTTGAATAGCTACCATATTATGCAGCTGAAGAAAACAGTGATAGCAGTTGTAGTGTCTCCAACATTTTTTGCATTTTGTTTTTTGTTTTGTTAAGTTTTATTTGTTATTTTGTATGTGTGAATTATTTAAGCTCACAAAATTTTTTTTTTTTTTTCATAGATTCTTTCTAGCACATGGTAATCTTATTCAATCACTAAATGTTGATTTGAATCGACGGTTGAGTAGAGATTAGACAAGCCGACTAAGAATTAGGAGAATTCTTGAGAGCGGTTTAGGGGAAATTTAGGGTTCGTGATGTTCTTAGTGTTGTTGTGTCGCGGTTTGTGGTATATCGAATTTGTTGAAGGAAAATCGAAGAGAATCGAAGGTTGTTATAGTGCGTTCATTTTAGGTGGTGTTTTATTTTGCTTAATGAGGAAAAAAAATAGTGCGACAAAGTGAAATACAAGTGCTAGTTCATTAAAATACTAGGGGACCAGTTTTTTATTTTTACCAAGCATATGAACATAACAGTTTGAAGAATTTGTACTATAGGAAAACGCTCATTAGCCAATGCAAAATTATTGTCTTTGATACTCTACGTGGATATATATTTTTGCCTTTAAAAAATTAGGCGTTGTGATAAACTCAAAATGTTGTGACTATAGATGTGCACAAAAGTTGATGTAAGAGAAAAATGGTTAAAAAAGCTAAATCTATCCCCAGCCGTATTGAATAATGTGTCGGTTGTTGCTTTTCTGTTCACAACTATAGGGGAGTAAAAATTCTCTCCATTTTTTATAAATGAGATGACATGAACATGAACATAAATTTATAAGTAGGGTTGGACCCAACTGAGACTATTTGTTTCAGTTTTAAAAAATTGAATTTTTCTTTGTATATTTGAAAATAGATTTTATAAAACGGTTTTTTAAAATATTATAAGTTTTTTTACATTCATTTTTTTTTGTAGGGTTGAGTTTGCCCCGATTTTAATATAAGAGAATCTTCAACTTACAAGTTATATAGCTAGGGTTGAGTTAGGTCTTATCTCAAAATTCATTGGATCATTTTTTTTTAACGACAAATATATTAATAATAATAATCGGTCTTTGCACAAGACGAATCGGCCGAAAAAACGGAACTACAAAACAAAAGTGTCGTATATAAGTGGAACACCAATGAATAAAACCAAAAACAAATACCATCCATCAAGTCGCTGTTATTAGACTGCACACCATTTATATTCACCTAAACTCAATAATGTTGTGCATCAGAAAGAAAATTAAGAGTCTAACATAAACTATGAAATAAATAGAACATGTGTTTATAATTGTGGATAATCATCACTTAAATCAAATATGTATAGTTGAGTTGGATATAATCCGAAAGCAAAGAAAATTATGAAGCAAATTGAGGTCTGTAATTGGGTGGGAAAGCGATCGATTGCAATGAAACAACACCGGCCAAACCTCTTCCACCAAAGGCACACCGTCACTTCAATCATGTGTCAAGAATCACAATATATGGCTGTCTTTATCACTAATGAATCATGCATGCGCCCTAAATTCATTGAATATCATGTGGTTATGTTAGAAAAATCAGACATATATATAGAGAAACTAAAAGAAAACATAAGAATATTACATCAAAATTCTAAATTGAAGATAAAATTCACCATGTTAAATTTGGGGATTTAGGTGAAAGAATGGAAGGAAATAATAAGAAACAAAAATATTATTGAGAATGACCTAAAATAATATGTTTAGATTATTTACATAATAAAATAGAATGACTATCTTGGTATTTATAAACAAGTGAATAAATTTAAATATAAACTAAATCCCTTAAAAATAGGGTTAAATAAACAAACTTAATCACAAAAATATATTCTCAACAAATATAATAATAATATACTATAATATTTTCTATTTAATATTCTAACACACCATCATTGTCAAATGACAACAAAAGAATACTATATGTGAAAATTGTTACAATACATAGATTATTATCAACCATCCCACATTCCTCAATATACTCACATGCTCTAAAGCAAATATCTAAATTACATATTACAACACTCTAACACAAGAGTATAAGAGAAAAACATAAAGTCAAATGTAAATTTAATTAAAGTGTTTCCGACTTGTACATCTTCTAATGAAAAATTAGAGTCTATATTTATAAATATAAGATTTAATATTTGAACCAATTAAATTTGTTTAATATAAGACCTAATGTTGTTTTGTTTTTTAAACAATGTCTAGTTTAAAAACAAACAAAATCTTATCGAAAATATAAACTTTTATTTATTGATCACTGTCGATAAAAAATGACCTTTCTAAATTACTTTGAGTCAGCGGGACCTTCAAACATCCGAAATACACCGGGACCGTAAATGACATAACATTCTTGGTAGAAAATTACAACTCCTTCAAAAAAACGAAGTTTTTTAATTTATTATTCCCCGAGAATGTCAGATATTCTTCTCTGAATCGAAAGGTATTAACTATAATTTATTTAGTTAACTTCATAAAGACACATATTATTGCTTCTTTTTTTTGTTAAGTAGTTTAGTGACTGAAAATTTCATCTTAAAGGAGGATAAGTGGAGTGTCACGAGTTCGAACTCAGCCTCCTGCGTTTATAACAGGACATCCATACCAATTGAGTTAAACTCAAGAAGACTTATTACTTTTTTTTCCCACTAAATTATGACTTAATTATGTTTATTTTATGTTTATTGATAATTTTATTTCTTCATTAGCAAAAAAATAAAAAATTTACGTCTTCGGAAGTCATGGAAAGGTAGAAAGGGGTTGTTGTTGTTTGGCATTCAATAATTTGGAGGGTAATGAATGACTTTTTCTTGTTCTTGTCTTCTATCTCAAAGGTTCACAGTGTGACAAAAGAGAAAGTTTCAAAAAACATATGAATGAAACAATCCTTTGGGCCTCATAATTTTGGTCCACTAGGAACGAAAATCCTGATGGGTCCAATTATTGAATAATATGAGCTTTGGTAGTGGCGAATTGAAATGGGGAAGTGAGATTGGAAAATCATGAAGATAATATGGGCTACCCTCAAATAGACCCATTATTGCAAGCAGAATTATTTTTTTTACCTTATACCCCCACTATTTGATGTTAATCCAATTTTACACCTTTTTTAAAATAAAAAATCATATATTTTTTAGCATTTAAGACGGGATTTGTATCATCTCTTTCGATTATTTCTCTCGCACTCTTTTCTTCATCAATTTCTCTCTATCTCTCTCTTAAATTTTCGCATGCTTATTTTTATTATATTTTATTAATTTTTGCATACTTGTTTTTTTGAAGGAGAAAGAATGATGGAATGAGAGGATCCAACCTCATTTAAGACAAATATCTCACCCCACGACCACCACTACATTTTTGTTAGAAATTAGGGACTAAAAGTTCTATACATTAAGAAATAATCTTAAATATATGAAAATTAGTCCAAGAATTGCACAGTCTAAGCACTAGACATGCCTAGTAGAAACAAAACAAAGATTACACGAATTTTTGCATGTCGGATCCAAAGTTAAAAGGTTAAGAGTTTAAATTGGAAAATATTAGTTATATGTGCAATTTTAAAAAGTCAATGATTCAAGTGCACCCCTCAACCTTGAGTTGGTCTGCCCTAGTTCAAGTTTCGAGACAATTACAAATATGTTTGAACATCCTCATCTTTTGAGTTAGTTTTTTTGGATGATATTCAAGTTCAATTAATATGGTATCACCGGTGAGTTCAAGAATGTAACTTGTGCTAGCGTGAAGGTGGATATTAAAATTTTGTATTTAACGCTCGCAATGTTCAGGTTACACGACTACGAGTATTAAATGTATAAAGTATTTAGACACTCTAATATTTGAGCTAGTTTTTCGAATGAGTTCAAGGTAAATTTAACACTTTAAAGGTTATAATGGAGAGAATATAGTGATGGTGGGGCTGTGAAAGAGATTATTGGACTTGAATGATCATCTATAGAGATTAGAAGTTGTTGAGATTTTTTTTTTGTGGTCATCCATAGCTTGAAAATTGACTCATATTTAAGGACAAATTTTATTTTTAAAATTGTGTTTATAATTAAGAACGGAGAGAACAAATAAAGTATATTTTTTATTCCAATGCAAAATACGGAGTATACTGAGTGTTACACATACTTTAATTTCTTTTATAAAAAAAAAATAATCCTGAAAATTATTTAATGTGGAACTTAAAATGTTAAGGAACCTGTAGACCAATTAAACCTATTTTCAATGTTTTGTTTCCATATAAGTGATCTCTCACTTATTTTTAATGCATATATGTAACAATTCCAGCTTGAAAAATAAATTATCTATACCATTGAAAATTGTTGGTGTTGAAGTTATTTCTTTGGTTACATTAAATTTCAACTTCAAACTTAAGTTATGAATTCTTTCTTGGTTTATCTTATGTTCCTTGTATGCATATCTTCTATTGAACAAGTCTCTACCATGGTTGATCCAATCTTGTGAATCTTCTTTAAGGGTGTGTTTGTTTCATGGATTAAAAATTTATTTCAAGGAATGTGACTTTGGAATCTTTAATTCCTATGTTTGTTTCAAGTTTTTATAAATTATGCCTAGGAATTTTTTATTCCTAGGAATATAAATTACACATGACTTTCCCACTTTTTATTCTCATGTTAAATGGTGGGAAATCTTACATTCCCATGGGAGGGAATAAGATGTAACTACCCATAACTACCCACTCTTCCATTATTTTTAACTCATTTATTTTTAATTTTAATATTTTAAAATTTTAATTGAATTTATTTTATAAATATTTCAAGGAACTTTATTTATTTACCAAACACATTGATAAGAATAATATTTCTGGCAATAATGTTTCATGGAATAATATTCCAAGGATTATAATTTCAATCTATGAAATAAACACACCATAAGGGATTGAAATTAAATTAAATTAATTAGTACAATAATTAATTCACGAATTTTGAAAATTAATAGAGATTGAGAGTTATAATCTACTATACATATAAGCCTTCAAGTGATGTAATTAAATGAAGGCAAAATAATAGAGAACAAAGAATAGTGGACAAGTTGTTATGTGTTGCCATGGTTGTGGAACTTTGGATACAATGTTTCACTTCAAGAAGGTGCAATTTAAATTAGCTTGTTAAAAGTCCAAGTTTAATGGAAGACTATATAAAAGTGAGATTTTGAATTAATTTTTTGAAAATGTATGTAATATTATGAAAAAATGCCCTCCAGAAAAAATTTCAAATTTTCAAAAAATTAATTCAAAATCTCACTTATAACTTTCGGGATGAAACGCCCCATCTATGTAATTTACGAGAGTAGATTCTCTCCGATTGATATTTCACTGGATATGGTAAATTTTAGATCTCATTCATCCAATGGTTTTTGGTCATATGAACAGCACACTCTAAAAAAGAAATGAATGGTTGAGATCGGACCTGTGGGAAATTTACGGTAGAGGACTTGTCCTCGTAGTTTACTACACTATATTAAGAGGGTTCAAATCTCAAAATCGCATCGGGTCCTCTTCAAAATTTCAACACTTCTCACTTTCTCTCTGAACTTTTGAATTCAATCTTCCAATCAGAAAAGGGTTTCCAAGGGTTTAAGCCAAAACCTAATTTCAACCCTAAATTTCCCAATTTCTTCACTCGATCTTCCCAATCGATTCTTTATCACCCCATACCCTTAGATCTAATCAATCACCGGTAAGCACTTTTTTCTTTCTCCCTTTTTCTTTTCAATTTTAAATTTTCCTTCCGAATCTTTGATTTTTAATGAGCTAGGGTTTTTTCTTAATTGAAATGTTAGCGCTAATCGTTAAAGTTGCGATCTTTGCATTGATCTCGTGTTATGTGTATTCTGAAGTTTTTATTTTTATTGGAATTTTTCTCAGAAGCGACATTGGTGAGATTTGTCATTGATGAATTTTGGGAATTTTGGGAATCAAGAATTAGAGTGATTTGAGGAATGTTTTCGAGTGATATGAAGTTCTGAATATGAGCAATGGCAATGGGAAGACTGGAAAACAGATTGAACAGACTGGCCCCACATGGAGGAGGAAGAAAGTAGGTAGTGGTGATGAATTTGCACAAGCTATTGCGAAGATTGCGGTAGCGCAAGTATATGAAAGTAAGGGTTTTCAAGGTTTTCAGCAGTCGGCGCTTGAGACAATGTCTGATGTTACTGCTCGGTATATTATGAGCATTGGGAAGTCTGCGAATTGCTATGCTAATCTTGCTGGTAGAGCTGAGTGTAATATTTTTGATGTAATTCAAGGGTTAGAAGATATGGGATCAGCGCAGGGGTTTACAGGTGCTTCGGATATTGATCACTGGCTTGAAGATTCTGGTGTTGTTCGGGAAATTAGTCAGTTTGTTAATGAGGTTGAACCTGTTATGTTTGCACACCCCATTCCTCCGTTTCCGGTTGTGAAAGAACGGGTGTTGCCTCTGAGTTTCTTGCAAAAAGGAGAAGAGCCTCCTGATGATCATATTCCAGCGTGGTTGCCTGCATTCCCTGATCCAGAATCGTATTCACAGTCAGCTACATTGAATGGAAGAGGGACAGAACCTCCTGCTACCAAATTTGAGAATGAGAATGGAAACGGGGATCGGCCTCTATTGAATTCGCAGCAGCAGATCGGCTCTAATATGTTTGGAAACACCACCACGATTGACCCTGCAGTTGCTAAGGCAAAAACAGTAGCAGCAGAAAGTAACCCTTTCCTTGCTGCACCTTTGAAATTTGAGGATAAGGAAGTTGCTTCTATTGTCCCACCAGCTAAATTCTTTAATAATACTGTAGCTTCTGATATTCCCGTTGTAGAAAATTTTGTTGAAAATGAACCCATTTCAGTACTAGAGACGTTTGCTCCAGCAATTGAAGCGATAAAAAGCACATGTGGTGATTCCAAGGAAGATCAGACCAAATTTCCTGTGAAAGAGAAACCTACTGTACGATTTAAGGTAGGGAATAAGAATAAATTCTTAGGAAGGTCCATTGGTTTGATTCCGCAAAAAGAGGAGCATAATAAGACTTTACCATGGTTTGCGATGGAAGATGAGAAGGATGACAGGAAAAGAAGGGCTGAGAAAATTTTGAGAGAATCTTTGGAAAACCCAGATCAGCTTGTTCAGTTGTAATATAGATTGCTTTATTAGAATCTGTATACTCGATAATGAGAATATCAGGATAATTGTTTCTGGGATATTGATATCTAGCTAACTGTATGCTTATATGAGCATTATAGGATGGATGTTACTATTTTTGCTCAGACATGTTCCCAGTTTAACGATCTTTCAGGTATGTGTATGTCAATTGCTTGGTAGAACAATTAATGATTCTTTTAATTGAAATTTGTTGGCACTCTGTAAGATCTTTCCATATTTAGAATATAAATTTTTTATTTTACTTAATTATCGCAAATGTAGTGTGATGAGAGGCATTGCCATTAAAGTTGCATGCTGCATGTTAGGACTTATGATTGCTTGATCATGTGAATTATGTCCTCTAAGCCATGGTTGTTAAGAGCGCGAGCTAGATCATGAGATCTTACAATCTCACATGCTTTTCTCCCTACACCTTGTTGGAGCGGTACGAAAGTCGTTGGAGAGGCCAGAGCGGTGAACACACAGTGGAAGATTGTGGAATAGTTTCGTGCTGGTTTCACACATTTTGTACCCAGTTTTGCACATTTCGACCCGATTGAACTGTTTTTGACCGAGAACAACTCACCTTTACAACTCGGTTTCACACGTTTTTGACTAGGAATTTGACCCATTTTTCGTCTAAAGAGGTATACACTAGTTTGAAAACAAAAAAAAGGGATACACTCTCTGTCTGCCACAAATTTGTAAGATTGAGATGGAATGGGGGAAGGGGCAATGCTGCAAATGTTTGAAAAAGAAAATCTGAAAATGAAGACATTTGAGCGGAATTGGTGGGTTTGTCTAACTGATTGAATTTCAAAAATGAGAAAAAGCTGTTTATGTTTGTGATAGTCCGTTTTAATAATGTGCAGATGAGTATGTGATGGATGATGAGATTTGTGTGTAATCATGTGTGGCTTGAGTTTATACCTGTTTAATCTAAGTTATTGCTGCTTCAGCTTATGAATCTCATATCTTAATAGTAGCTATTAGATATTGATATTGATGTCTTCAACTATTTCAGGCATCTATATCAATCAATATCTTGCTATGAATTTGTTCCCTGTATGACTCAGAAGTTCTGTTTATGCCCCTCACTCTTTTGCTTTTGCAATTTGTTGTTTTCCAACAGTCCTGATAAATCATTTGCATTCATTTAGTATGTGTTTCACAAAGCACTCATGCTTTAAGAAAGTCGTTGATTATAATTGACATGAAATGCATATTGTGTATGAATCCTCTGGCCGAGGCATGTAAGCACTTCTTGATGACACTCTAAATTTGAGCAATTGTTTTTTTATGAAGTCTGTTGGGAAAAATTGAGATTCACAGGTTGGATGTTTGTCAAGCTATCCACTCCCGTTTCTACTATATGGTTACACATGACATCAGTTGGATCATCTCACCTCAGTTACAAACATAATCGAATTGCGTTAGTAAACACATCCAATTTAGACCGTGCTTGGTGTCAACTACAAGAAGGAAAATCAGTAAAATAGCATTGGTGTGATTATACTCAATTGAGAAATAATAATAATAATAATAATAATGTGTTACATTCATGTAATATGTTAAAGTCATTGCAATTTCATTAACCATGTGAAAATCATCAATACTGATATACATTTATCTGTATTTCTGCATGTATTTATGAGCATAAACTATAAATACATGAAGAAAAACAGGGTTGAAACTGTCAATTAAGAAACAGGGTTGAAACTGTCAATTAAGCAGATTATTTCTCCTTTCAAACTATATCTATAACTACATTAAAAAAAAAAAAAAAAGCTGAAATATTAAATACTGATTATTTTTTCCACCCTCAAACTCATTATCTAAATTTCCTACTTAAGAAACAGCATTTGCCTGCAATGATGACCTCCAAAAGAGTTTTCTACTTCATCTTTCACAAACTTCAGTTATCAAATCTTTAAAGATTGACCGTTCGATATCCAACACAATATTTGGTTTTTCGCTGCAACTGTTAGTCCAAATTGGGTTGTGATCCTTCAAATCTCTGCACAAAAGACTTATTAAATTCTCATCCTCATGAACATTGCTGACATTCCTATTTTGAGGTTGTAACTCATCTATTTCTGTACATAACTCCTCAAAAAGCCGCTTCCCTTTTAGCTTTCTAGAATAATTATCATATATCAGTTTGTTCACTAAAATGTCATCAACAACATCAAATATGAGTTTTCTTTGCATTTTTTCAAGACTATCCCTTGAAATTTTCTTGGCGTCATCTTTGATATTGAAATGCGTCTTAGTTGTCTTCATTTGTTCGAGTGCAAAGAACAATTTCGGGTTAGTCATGTGACCCGGTGAATGAAGTAATTGGTTAGAGTTTCGGTCGCTGACTAGACCTGATGCTGTCAGTATTTGTGATATATACTTATGATCAGGATTCTTGATGTTATCAAAATCGATGAGTTCCTCATCAATCCAGTCAATTTCTTGCAGAATTTGTGCCACTGTGTTCTCGTCACTAGCATCAGTGCTTAGAGCTTGACCTATAGCAGAAGATTTAAAAAGAATAAATATGTTAATTCGAAATCATTTCAATGATGCTTTTTTTAAAGTTATAAATCTTATATTGGCTTTACCGCTTTAGTGATTTATTTGATCAATAATTTCAGATCAGGGTTATGAAATCAAGTTTCATATCGTAAATCAGAACTATTTTCCAAGCTATGAATCAAATTTTATTATCAATCATAAGATACTACCAATAAAAATGACATTTTTAAGTAAAAGCAACATAGCAAAATTATAAGCCAGGATATATAATATTATGAACCTCAGGATAATTCAAGATTTAAGTCGTAAATATTGATTGCGGAATGCAAAAAACCCGTCATTTTAAGCTGCAACTGCAATATCTGCCATAATACACAATACTGTCTCCATGGCTGCTGTTTGATAACAATGCAAAGTTGAAGAACAAAACGTGGTTGGCTACACTATGTTTAGTTAGTGATTCATCGGCATGAACTAGGATTATTCATAATCATAATTTATCATAATAAATTGAAATCCTAGATGAGATTTGTGTCTAAAATAGATTTAAACTAAGGATTCATATTGATTGAGTTTAACTTTGTAATGAATTAAGATATGACTCATATGTATCGTAAGATAATACTAACCATGATTCAGATTGTTCACAATTCAATCTAAGTTGCTTACCTAAATATTTTGAAACGCTCGATTGCCTTTTCACCGGAGATGGCGGATCTTCCTTATAGAATGCAGCATCTAGAACAGATACAGGACTTGGCTGTTCAGCAGTGACAATTTTATCGGCCTCAGAGCTTTCCTGACTCACCTCTTCAAATGCATTCTGATCGACCAAAAACAAAAGAATGTTTAACTAATTGGTTTTGATCCAAAAATCTAACTAACTATGCAAACAAAAAATTCTTACATTTTGATTGATATTTGTAGATTGATCGATTCGAATGACTTCTACGTCACTTCGAGTGTCCAAGCTTCTGTTACTGTCAAAATTTTCAAAAATGACATTAACATGATGCTTGAATTTCCTCATCTCAGTAAAATGTTCGTCTCTGTCCTGCAAAATAGAGAATTTTTGTTGTCTATTATGCTGTCTTCTGTTAATGGTGGAATCTGACGTTGGACTAGTTGGCGGAGAACGCCTCTCAAGTCCAACCTTCTTCTGTAGTCTTGGACTCTCAGTTCCTGTTATGCTGCCAGAGTTGGTGTTTTTTCGACTGCTTTCTTGAAAAGATTTTGATGATTGCATCAATTTTGAAGGAACAATTTGACCAAAAGAGTCCTTGGTATTTTTTGTTGTTGAAACAATACCTTTAACTTTTTGTTTATCAACCAATCTTCCATTTGTTGAAGAACATTTGCTGATACAAGATTTATCATTAATTGACAATTCTGTAGAAGCAGGATTATTGGTTTTTCTAGTTACTTTTGTTGGTTTCACAATGACAATTGGTAATTTACTACCCTTGATTGAGTTCGACAGCTCAACTGTGGTAGTTTCCGAGCGCGCGTCCTTTTGTTGCAGTCTTGGACTTTGAACTTTTGAATTTTCACAGACACTAGTATTATTATTCCTAGTGTCAGATGATGAATCGGTAAATCTCTGCATTGCTTCAAGGATATGTTTAAGTGCTCTGAGATCCTTTCCGGACTTTTTGAACTCGAGTTCCGTCAGCCTTTGCTGAATTTCTCCATATACAGAAAGGGAAGGCTTTGATGCTTTTATATCAGAATCACTCCCCTTTGAAGAATCTTGTGACAAAGAACTTTGGCCTGCATCAGGTTGCCTCCAAGGAGTAGTCGGTTCTAGTGCAAATTGCGAACAAGGTTTCACATTTGTGATTGAATCATCACCTCTTCTATTCCTTGGGGACGCCGAACTTTGGTGTTTCTTGGATTCACCACTTGTGCTAGTTCTTTCCATGAGCTCCTTTTTATCGTTGGAGCAGATAGAAGTCTGACAAGTTTGTGTTGAGTTCGGGAGAACTTCTAGTCCCATCAACTTAGCTACAACACTCGTTGATCTTTTTGATGTTTCTGGTTCTTGCAATTTATTAAGCATTGCGCTCGAGTTCCTCTCATACCCTTTCTGTGAACCATTCAACAGATTGCGAGCCTTGTTTCCTCCTTCGATCCCTCTAATGGACCCTTGCTTGCTGTCCAAGGAAAACCTAGGAAGTTCCTTATTCTTTGTGGTGGATTTCAATGCATCGTAAGAGAGTCGAGGTGAGTCCCAATGTGATTTTTTCGACCTTGAAAGAGTATGCAATGGTTCATTGGAAGCCGTAACTCTTGCATTGACAAAGTTTTGAGATAGCATAGGCCTTGGAGAATCTATATGTTGATGCAATGCATAAGCTTGACCCTTTTTTTCTTCCTTGGTTAATGTATTCACATATAATCCATTAGCTTCTCTATGCATTGAATCTTTGACAATATCACAGAAATCAAGTGATTGTTGGCGTGAATGTGGTTTTTTCGGAATTTGGATTTGTTTGGTTGATGATGATTTTGTTTTAATTATTGCATTCAATTCAATGGATGACATGCTAGATGAACAAGATGAAGAGACAGAAGTTATGGACGACTCTGTCGAAAATTGTTGCTTCTCTTTTGCATTTTTTTGATTCTTTGCCTGCATTCATAGTCACATCTTTTTAAATGATTTTTGCTAAAATTCTCCAAAGAGTAAAGCTATAGTTTATTTATCTTACCTTTGATTTCTGCATTGTACTATTAAGCTTTTTGATACCATTATTGGTTACACCTGAGAATGAAGAAATTTGAGTTAGAACATAGAAGTAATAATATATGTGAATTTTTTATCTCAAAATTTTAACTTCAACTTTCTATTTATTCTTTTTAAAACCTTTCTAAAATATTTGTTGGGATGTTTAGGTGCTTATGCTCTACAGAAACAATGATATTGAGGGAAATAAAATGATTCTTATGTGTTATTCTCTAAATCTAAAATAGTGCAATATGTCACAACAAAAAGTTGAACTTTTATTTTACTAGAAAAATCAGAAAATTGTCCAAAGGAGAAGATTATTTATTTAAACGTGTAATAAAAAAATCATCTTATAAATTTCTGTGCTCCATATCTTGAGGATCAATTGAACAGTTGACTTCAAAAATGAAATAAAGTCAACTTTGTATCTTGGAACTGGTTGTACAGATTATAAGAAACTATTCAGGAAACTTCCTATTGATATTTGTAAGTCAAATTGATCATAACGTTTTCTTCGGTATAACACGATTTTTCTAGGTATGTAAACGGAGTGACAAACATCACATGAAAATACGCGGACACACATACAAAAAAAATTGGGTTCAAACTTGGATAACTACGGAAAATGTCCAGGCTAACAATCTCGGCATTATCAATTGAGTTTAGTCTTACAGACTATACTGAAACGAATATTTCTTTACGCAAAGACTAATCTCTCAAATTAGTAAAACTTAATTAGCCAGCAAAACTGTTCCTCAACATATATTGTATTTTTTTAAAAAACCAAATTTGTACTAAGAATTTTCAGCACAAATTTTGTCACATTTATTTTATTAAGGGTTTAATATGTTTTTGGTCCTTATAGTTTCGTAAAATTTCGTTTTTAGTCCCTAAAGATTTTTTTCACTCTTTTTAGTCCCTGAAGTTTGATCAGTCAGTGTTTTTAGTCCCTACTTTTTATTCAACTCATGCATATCATTCGAAATTTTAAATTTTTTTCCGCGGTCATGTTTAGTATATTATATGAATCTCTATTACAAAATTTTGAGTTTTTTTAACAAGAGATGAATTAAATATGAATTTTTTAGTTTTTTGGACATAAAAATTCATAAAAAATTCATTTTATGTTAAAAAATTCTAAATTTTTATCGGAGATGTTCTTATAATATTATAAACTTGAATACAAAATATCATTCAAAAATACGAAAGTATACAAGAGTTTGATTAAAAGCAGGGACTAAAAACACTGACCGATGAAACTTCAGGGACTAAAAAGTGTGAAAAAAATCTTGAGGGACTAAAAACGAAATTCTGGAAAACTATAGGGACCAAAAACATATTTAACCCTTTTATTAATAATATTTTCCTAATTTAAGTTTTGGATCAAAATCTCAAATTAAGAAATTCTTGTAGACTTGTAGTAGATCAACTGTGATTGATTTACTAGTACTGTAGAGTATAAGAAAACGGTAGTTTTGTTTTTATTGAAGGTATTGGCGATATATGTAACTTATATGCTTAGTCCTAATATATGAGAAATATCTAAGAAATTTCTCCTCACATGAAAATCTGTTGTTTCCTCCAGCCAAAAATATTGTGTACTTTCATCAAACATTTTTCAATTTAATACCCTTGTCAAACAAATTTCTTACTTAATCATGCTTATGCAGTCAGAGACAAAGACACAATTGATCAAACTCGATTACCAAATATTTCATATATATATCAAAAAATAAGAAGAATGTGAATAATTACATACCTGAAGAAGATGCATTGTGAATGTATCTGCTAGATTGTTGGCCTGTGATGAATCGATGACGATCAAAGAGCTGAAAAAATCCAGTAATGCACCCAATCTGCTTCTGCAAATCTTGCTTTTCATCTTTCATAGATTTCAAACCCTTTCCAGACATATTAATTTCTCTTCAAACTTCAATTCTACAATGGCACAAACCTTTTTCTTCTTTTTTGTTAAGACACAATCCTTCCCCTATTGAATGTATAAGAAAAAAATCATTGGTTTTTTGGATTCAATGGAAGTAAAAGAATTTAAGCTTAAAATCATAGGTTGAAATATAGCAATAGTGTCATGGTTTTAACTTGCGGTTACACTTGTGTTTATATTGAAGAACCGATCTTTCAGGAGAATCCGAGTTCAATTCCTGGATGAAACAATTTTTAGGCTGAATTTACTTATCTTGCAGCCAAACTCCGAATTACTAGGCTCCTTCTCCTAGGAAGGGGAGGGTTAACACCAAAAGAAAAGAAAGAAATGTTGCAATTGTGATACTGATGCGAAAACCTCGAAATTTTGACCACAATGTAGTTGCGGACCGCAATTTACATGTGTATGCATGTGAGTAGAAGAAAATCATAGTTTTAAATCGCGGTCCGCAACTACAATATAGGTTGCAATATAACAATATTGGAGGTCTCTGCAACGGAATCACAACTACAATTTATGCCGCATCAGCTGCATGTTACCATAATATAAAGATTTACATCGTAACCGCAATTTAAAACCATGAAGAGAATGTTATTGGATGGATAGAATGAAGAGAAAGAGAAGGAACAAAAAAATTAGAAGTAAAAACAAAGCAATTCCAAAATGCTGGTAACACTGACATTTAGTATTTACCTTTTGTTGACTAACAATGCATAAACTGAAGAGAGATTCATTTGAGAAACCCAAGAAGAGATGTTTTTGGTTTCTCTGTCTGAATTTGGATACAGAACAGAAGAATACTTTTAGTTTTACTGTTTTTTTTTGTTATCTCAAGAAGATGCAGAGGCCAGAAGCCAGAGTGTGTGTGTAGTGTTGTTTTGTGTTAGGAATGAATTGTGATGTACTATTAAATATTTATATGAATATTGTTGAAAAATTGTTTGCTTAGAATATAAGTTGTGACTACCTTTTAATTACATTACGTAAGGGAGAGATAAAGATGCTTGGAATTTGGGATATCAAAATATGGGAGATAAAGATAAAGATGCCTGGAATCGGCATTCGATCAAAATTAGACAATTCAGATTTAGGATATCAAAATATAGAATAAAGATGTATTGAAATCTGGATTTCTGATCTCATACGACCACTGACTTGTTGACTTTGTGATGTTGACTTTGTGAATGTGGATTGATGACGGCAAAAAATCCAATTAGTTCTTAAATATGAGATCAGATTAGTTGAGATATGCACATTTGGATCAAGATCAAACAATTCAATTTACAACTTTGTATTTTAGTCTCGTTTTGCAAAGTTAAAATGCAAGCGAATCAAGATCTATATATCTTATTTTTTCAATAGAGATTAGATGGCCGATTTCAACTGTCAAATCGCTTTACTCCCCAAATATCTCAATTCTTGCATTCAAATGTATTCCATTAATCACTAAATAAAAAACATTACATAAAGATTAAACGACTCATACGTTAAAATAACGATTTAAACCTAAATTATGAGTCGTCTGATCTTCATCTAACGTATCAATAATGACACATGATGAGAATTTCCATTCCATGGACCCAAAGGAGGAGAGAGATAGAAAGGATCAAAAGAATCAAAATCTTAATAAAGAAACAAGAGAAAGAAGGTTAAGGGGAAGTTGTACAAGAGAATGTGTGGGTCACATATACTACTAGTACTATATGGTCATTTCCTTCTTCCTACACTTCCATGTGAACAAAATAACGTGGGGTGGGTCAGTTGCTTCAACATATCTCTCTCTCTCCTTTACCATGTGAAGTTTGTCAGATAAGAAGTGGATTTGTATACTCATTTCCTCAATGGAAAAGAATATTGAATAACAAAAAGTGGATAGAGGATCTTCAGTTTAAAGCTGCAGGATCAAAAGCACTTGTTCAAATATTCTTATGCATATCCCACTTTCACCGAATTCATCTTTTCATGGCTTCTTTGCTTTTTCTCCCATTCTTGCAACTGATCATAGTGAATAGGAACAGTCAATTTTACTGCAGTTAAGGTGCGGTCAATTCATTATAGCTGTCAAATTTAAATGCAGCTTTAAATTTTTAAAACATATAAAAATTTTGATCTTAAATCTAAGTTGTCCGGTCTTGATCAAATAATCAGATCCAATCTAGGCCTGTGTCATAGATCTATATTGAGATACGCAACTGTAATTGTGAGCGCAATATAAAGGTTTTAGTGGGTTTTCAATGTCACAAACTCAATTGCAATTGTATTTGTCACTTGTTGCCGCGATATCAAAGTTCACAATGTACCGCAACCGCGACGATAAGAATTATAAAAACACTTAAAATTTAACTATTAAACCTAACACTACAGTCTCTTGTAGTTAAGATTAGATATTTGAAGAGTGATCCGATCGAATAAAAGTTGGTTCAACGGATCTTTGATGGATTCTGATATCATTTTAAAAATTTGAGTGATGCATCTCATTTATAAATACATCAAATGTGAGATTTTGATATTATCTTAATTAAGTCATTCTCTCAAGTTCGGACAAGACATCTAGAATCATGATTTGAATGGTCTGATATTGAATGATCGGATGAATCTTTTCAGAAAGCGGGTAACCCAATAAATCTTAAAATATCGGCTCTAATACCATCTTTAAATTTGAGTTATGTCTAACTCAACACTATAAAATTAACTGATAATGCGACATATGTCTCTTACATATAAACATTTTTTTTCAAATCATATCTCATCTGATGCATAACTAATAGGCTTATTTTGTCAAAAAAAAACTAATAGGCTTATTGTTTTGATTGCGAAATATTTATTACATGAATGGTACATTTTACCTAGAAGTTTTATGGGAAATTTTTTGGTGCATTTTTACAACTATTGAATTTTCTAAAAGGAACAAATTTTAGACCTTGTGAAAAAGGGAATTGAATAGTGACTATAGGATATGGAATATTGATAGCTCTTACGTATGTTACCAACCTAGAAAGTAGTAGGACATGTTAACAAGTGGGATACATTTCACCATACCACATCTGTATTGTTGGTTATGTGCTTTTTGGTTGATACATTTCACCACAAGTAGGATTTGGAACAGGATTTAATACTGTCCAAAAAGACACTGCTTTCATACGGTTTTTAGATTAAGATTGTCTCATCTAAAATATGTGGCTCAATTTGTTTATAACAATTTTGTGATCGCACTATTCTGAACCGTCTATTCTCTTACTATGATTTAAAAACAGCGTTACAATGGGCAATTCAGATTTGTGGAATTTGGATTTAAGGCACGGTAACTACTGTTGACTGTTCGATCAAACATGAAGTGTTGGATTATAAATCTTCCATGGAAATTAACTATTGTGTGCAACTACTACATAAGGCCATCCGATAAGGACAAATGTGTCATCAATCCTCATGAGCTCTTTGTTTTTGTATATTAATTAATTAATAATTAATATAGATATAGATGAATATCAAATAAAAGATTCGATCAAAAAATCATACGTAAGGAATAATGTGAGATTAGAGTATAACAAAAACAAATCCCCTTTTCACATGCATGATGCATCTAACAAAATAAATGACATACGTGTGCAATATACGTCCGGGTATAGCTTCATAATAATGTGCCTCATGCGCACAGTTGTATGATCGATGAAGCTTTTTTATCAAGATACATTAATTTGAATATTATATCATATGATATTATTATGATATTCATGTTTATCGGTGATTGATGAGAACAAAATAAGAGGAAAACAATTTGTGTATCTCTTCAATTGAAAAATCTCTTCAATTAAAAATTCAATTGGATGTTCAAAGAAGAAGCAGCATATTGTTTGAGTTAAATGGACTAATGCATGCATGTATGACATCAAACATTACTTCAATTTAAAATGTCAGTGCAACAACAAAAAATTGTTTATAATGGAGCTGAGGATCAAATTCAGTAGCTCTAACATTTATTTCAAACCTCTCACCATTAGACCCAATCTAGTAATTTTGTGCTACAAAGATTTTTAATGATATGGTGAGTACAATCTTATTTTATCAATGTAACTTCAATTATACTTATAAATAATAATGAGTACAATGGATCGACAGTGGAACAAAATTGGCTTTTTTTTTTTTTAAATCATCAAAATTTTATTAAAGATATATATAAGCAATCATTGTGGGTCTAGTTGCTTCTTGGTGGTGGGTACCCTTTTCTATGCCAGTCTTCTCTCATCTTTTTTTTTTCCTCCTTTGTTAGGTGTCTTGGTTCACGTTTCTGTAGCCTAAGAACTTTTTGGTTTGTAGTTTTTGGGGAGTGTATTTCTAGTACACTTCCTTTTTTTTTTCTTTCTTCTTTTGGTGGATTATTAGATTTGTACTGCTATTTTCTCATTCTATTTTATATATATATATATATATATAAAAAAACAAAATGCCAACAAGCTTGTTATGGACAACAATTCATCACTAAAGAACATATTTTTCCAATCTTATATTGTATTAATAGGATCATTTGGAACATATATAAACATAAAATCACATAACACATCTATCAAATTCATTTATACAAAAATATTCTTCAAACTTCAAACCAACAAGATTTGTTTTCAAAATTCTTCATCCCTTGCACATTTACTCCAAAAAGAGAAAAAACCATAATCAAAATTCATACCAAAAAAGGGGCAACTATTATGTAACCATGCAAGAATACACAGTTCTAATACAGCAGTTTAGCCTAACAGACTAACTAAATTGTAGTATTACAATTGAAAGAAACAATATTTTTACTTTTTATGTTGACAACCAGAAAGACTATTGATAACTTTGAAGTAGAAGTTCCAGAATTCATTTTTTTCAGTGATACGTTCTTGACCAAATGGATGTTCCTCTACATACTTCACCATATTTTCAGCATTTGCCAGTCCATCCAGATATCTCCGTAGATTGCCTTCCGCAGCTGAAAAAAATTATTTTTGGTTAATTAATTGCTTATATTCATAAGCTACTTCAATAAAAAAAAAAAAAAAATAATATAAAGTCAAATTGTTTTCATATAAGCTATACGTTTTTTCACAAGTTATGCAGGAGAGGTTATGAAAATAAGCTCAAAACATATTATGGACAAGTCATAAAAGAAAAACCTTCTGTTTTAATAAACATGGAAGTCATTTTGTACCATACCTAATGAATTGTCTTTCTGATTCTGATAACTGAATGTATAAGGAAAGATTGAACTATATGGCTGCAACAAATTTATCAAAACATTAAACATATAAGTTAGGACATGTTTTTATATAATATTATAGCTGAAAATACAAAGAAAGTGTTAGTTTATTTACAGGATTTAGCAGTGCCTTGTAGGGTGAGTCATCCAAAAGCAATGTGTTTGAGTCATTATAATATCCCTTCTCCCAAGGAAGATTAGGATCATACTTCTCCCAAATTTTCTTCAAATCCTTAAAAACAAGAGGCTTGTACTTGTTTTCAAGAGTTGTGAAACTTGTTTCGGTACAATGTGACAGGTCCTGTAGAAAATATATAGAACAAGATCAACCTTGTCTGATTTGCATTTAACAATCGATGTTTACCGACACAATGATGGCAGAATTTTGTGATTTACAAATGTATCAAGCGAATGCATTTTCATTTTAAATTACTTTCCAATCTTCACAGTTGCAGACAAAGAAAGATTTTGAGGTCTCTGCAACAGTATCACAAACTGCAATTCTGACTGCATTGCCGCAGTTTCTTATATTCTGTCGCAATATGAAAGTTCGGAGTGTAACCATGACCACAATCGTAATTTAAAACCAACTGAAGATCTACATCTGAGAACTTAGATAACCCCTAATATTGAAAACACTATGAAATGGTACACACTATATAGATTACATTACTAAAAACAGCTTAATAAAAATTAATGCATACATAACTCAGCATGGCTGCTCAAAATCTCACAAAATTTAATCAAACATATAGTAATATACTTTATAGCAAATCTTATAAAACAGAATCCCTATAGGACAAGTTAGTTGAAAAATGAGGAACATTTTGGAAATCATGTAAAATGAATGAGTGTTCAAAAGTGGTTAGTACTCACCCAACAAAAAATCAACCTTTGTTTCATGTCTCCCATCATATAATCAATGACACAGTCAACATTTTTCCTGTAAGCAACAAACAATTAATTAAATACAAATTGAAAATATGTCAAAATTGAATGAATTTTTATAGAACACAAAGATTAAGTTTAAGAATACTTCAATCTTGAAGACCACACAGCCACATCAAATCTCTCAAAGCAGAAGTTCAGAAACTCATGGTAAAAAGGCCTCGTGAATACTGAAAAATTAAAACACAATCCAAATCATTAGAAAGCAGATTAATTCATAGATTCAGTGCATACACCGTCAATATGTAAGGAATTTTTACACTGTCAAACAATTGTACTAATCAAATTAATACAAAACTCTATAACACCAACCCTTTAAATCAAAGATGTGTTCGGTGACTAACACAATAGTGGCCCATATGATTACATTCAATTAAGTCATTTTCTCAAATTACTATCTTTGTCATTATCGTATCCGGTCCAAGCGTACGTGCTTCATTGAAAAACTTTTTACACTAACAATGTATTGAAATAAAATTCTTAATTAACTGAAAATATTTAAAAATGAATTAAATAATAAAATATAAAATCTGTTTCTTACATGCTTTTCTCGCTACAATTGCATCTGGTTTAGCATGATTCGGAGGTGGAAAAACTATGTCTGCTAAAAGACCATTCAAATCAATAACAAGAAGCTTCTTCTTCAAACATCGAATTGGAGGGATACACAAATTGTTTTCCTCCTCTTCAGTAACTGTTAACTTTGTCATGATTTCTTCGGTAATAATAGTATCTTCTTCCTTTGCTACATCAAAAACCATCTATCTTCCTTTTATCTAATTCAAAATCAATTCTTTAAACATAAACATCATGATCAACAGTATAATATTCAAGTAAATGTAACATAATCATATTACATAAACAAAAACAAAGTAGTGGAATCATAAATAGAATAATTGTACTAGGTGTGGGTGATAAGAACAAGAGCAACAACATGAGTAGTAATAAAAAAGACAGAGAAAACAGAATTGGAGAAATTTGAATACAATATACCTGAAGATGGTTCTGTGTATTTTCTAGTTCATAGGATAAACACAAAGAAATACGTATAAATAGAGAAGAGAAAATAGTAAGATTGAAAGATTTTATGTATTGACCTTTGGCCTTTCGGTATTTCTGACTTGGGAAGTTGGAACTGTTTTTATGACTGAAACTGAAACGGACTTTTAATGTTCCAAGAACAAAGTGGGATATCAAAACTTTTCGTGTGTCTCTCTAGCTTTTCTTTGTCTGGTTCATTTTTTTTTTAATCCTCTAGTTTTAATGACAGAAACTGAAACGGACTTTTAATGTTCCAAGAATAAAGTGGGATATCAAAACTGTTCATGTGTCTCTCTAGCTTTTCTTTGTCTGGTTCTTCTTTTTTTTAATCCTCTAGTTTTAATGACAGAAACTGAAACGGACTTTTAATGTTCCAAGAACAAAGTGGGATATCAAAACTGTTCGTGTGTCTCTCTAGCTTTTCTTTGTCTGGTTCATTTTTTTTTTAATCCTCTAGTTTTAATGACAGAAACTGAAACGGACTTTTAATGTTCCAAGAACAAAGTGAGATATCAAAACTGTTCGTGTGTCTCTCTGGCTTTTCTTTGTCTGGTTCATTTTTTTTTTTAATCCTCTAGTTTTAATGACAGAAACTGAAACGGACTTTTAATGTTCCAAGAACAAAGTGGGATATCAAAACTGTTCGTGTGTCTCTCTAGCTTTTCTTTCCCTCCATTTATTATTGTTCCATTTGTCTTCCATTTAGAGAGAGATAAACACAAATAAAAATTAATGGGACCTACTAATTAGTGGACCTACTTTTAGTGGGTCCCACTAGTTTTATTTGTGTCTATCTCTCTCTAAATGGAGAACAAATGGAGGGATAAGAAATTGAATGAACCTAAATTCGTTTTTTGTTAAGATATTATTCTACCCAATCAAACTTAGATTCTCCAGAACAATTCGTACTTTGATAAAGTTCATTAACCACTTGAGTCAAATTATTTGGTTTTGTCTTCATTAAAATAAGTTTCATCTGAATATAAAAGTAATTTTTATGGGTTATTTGGGAAAAAGAAGAGGAAAAAAAAAAATGTAATTTTTGGATCCTCTCCAATTCCCTCTCCAAATATTTTTATGTGTCTTTCTCTCTCATCATTTCTTCTCTATCATCATTACTTGTTTATTTTTTATTATTAATTTTTCTCTCTTCACATGAGAGAGAAAGACACATAAAAATAATTAGAGAGGAAATTGAAAAGAAATAATTGGAGAGGATCCAAATCCATATAATATCAAGAAAGTTAGTGCACATTGTTTTTTCTCTTAATTTTATGAGAATAAATAAATTTTAAAAATGATAAAAGTTTTTTTTTCTTATAATTGAAAACTTATTTTTTTATTTACTAAATTTTCTATAATATTTTTGTTTTGTTCATATTTTTATACATAGATTCAAATATAATCTTTTTTTTTGTATTCATCTTATTCTTTCTATATTATTTTTTTGTAAAATTACAATGAATGATAAAAATTTGAAATACTATTAAAATTGTTAAGGACAAATTAGTAAATTTGATAGTAGTCAATTTTATTATATTAGATACCGTCACTTTAAAAGTGTTCATTCATGTATCTGAATGAAATATGTAGCTCAATTGATTTAAGATAAAAGAAATTAAGAAGTAAAGGTTAAAGGTTCAAATTGTAGCTAATTAAAAAAACTAACATTAATCATGTCCTCACTCCCTTGTGAATTACTCCCTCTGGTCTCATAAATAAGAAACAAAAAAAAAAAGACACACCCTTTAAGAAAGTTGAGTAAATGATTAGGAAAAACATGTCATTTCCACTTTTACCTTTACTTTTTGTTTAAATTAAATTATTATTTATTATGGGGAAAAGTAAAACAAAGGATAAAATTGGAATATTCAAAATAAATGTAATGATTGTAGTAACTTTTTTCTTATATTTAAGACTTTGTAAATTGTTTTTTTGTTTCTTATATATGAGACCGGACTCCATTGGTGTATTATGAGAAGATTGTTTTAAAGTCGTATTTTTTCTTTGTGGCCAGGAAATTACTACTATCTTTTATCGTGCTTCCAAGAAATTCCTTGCCTCATAAGGTTAGCTGTCAACTGGCTTCTTTTTCTCTCTTTTATGATGATGAAATAGATTTAGGATACTTGGCTTGTTTTATGGGTACAATCATTATTATTACTGTAATAGTTATAGATAGATGGCAATGAGGGCTGACTTGCTTTGTCTACACTCATCCCGATTTTATATTATTTTTTTGGGTCATGTTAACATGTGCTCTTAGGGTACATGTTAAACTACTTAATAGTAATAACATTTAATAGATACAAAGAATTTAATGTTTAGATAATTGAATACACCACAAGTTCAATAATTTTTTTCTACATTTAATTTCTTAAAGGCATATGTTAACATTCCCATATTATTTTTAACCTGATTTTAACACGTCGAAAACGGAATAGAGCAATTTTAGTGGCCAAAAAATCTAAATATTTATTTATGTTAATGATTGCTTCCGTACCATCAGAGCTCTATCAGACTATCACATTTCTCTATGGATGGTCGGGGAGCTCCACAGTCGGTCACCGCCACGCTTCGACTTTGACCACAATGGATGAGGTGTGGATATATGTACTTGTAGTTTGAAAGAAAAAAAAATACTTGTACCCGGAATCATGCCTGCATAGATAACAACATCATGTACTTGTGGTCATATCCACTGGAGTGCCTATACCAATCCATACTCATACTTACTACTCGCATTTTTGTTAAGAATAAATTGATCGATTATTAAAGTGATGTTAATAGAATTTAAAAAAACCTAAATATTTTAATCTTAATTTATGAAAATATATATATATTACTAATCATGCTAAAATTCATATATTTGTTGACATGTTTGTATTATGTTATACAAACATATAATAATGTTTTCATCATTAAAAATTTAATTTCATTAAAAAGTATTGAATTGAAATTCATCCATTATTTTTTTTATAATGGAAATTCATCCATTAAAAATATAATAATGAATAGATTGAATGATTTTTATGTTTGATGGATGAAATAGATTTGATTTTTTTAAAGAATTTTTAATATATCGCTAATATAGTATTGAATTATTTTTCATCAATTCGAAATAGACTAATTAATATTAAATTGATTGTAAATATATGTGTCAGTTTGTGCCGCATCAATACTCACTTGTTAAACACCGATCATTTGATATGAAGTGTCGGTAGTACATACTTATTTTTGGCCAATTCATCACTAAAGAAGCTTATTTGGCCAATCTTCAATTGCATTAACACCAAATATAGCTAACAATTTAATTTAAGAACAAATATAAACATATAGACCCATTTGTTTTGAATATTTTAAAATAAATTTTATAGTATTAGAAAATTTTGTAGAAAAAAAATTTGCAAAGAATTCTTTTAAAAGCTTCAAATGAAAATTTTGTTTGAATAATTATTCTTAAAATGTTATTTTAAGTATTTCATCATTTTATTGAAAAAAAAACAGTTCCAATACAACAGTTTAGCCTATAGCAGACTAACTAAATTGATCACAACATTCCAATTGAAGGAAACAAATATTTTCAATTTTCAGGTTTACAAACAGAGAGACTATTGATAACTTTGAGGTAGAAGTCCCAGAATTCATTTTTCTCGGTGATACGTTCTTGACCAAACGGATGTTCCTCTACATACTTCACTATATTTTCAGCATTTGTCAGTCCATCCAGATATCGCCGTAGATCGCCTCCTGCAGCTGACAAACATAAATTTTATGGAAATGTCACAAGAAGAACTCTCTCAAATAGTCTCACAAGTGTTTATCGACATGTGTGATAAGTTCTAATTAATCAATCCAAACAAGTCATAACATGCTGATGTTACTCTAAAAGATGTGAGAATCAAGCCACATGTTCATAGAAAGCTATATAAACAACAAACAAAATCGAGTAATACCTAATGAATTGTCATCATTCTGATTCTCATGACTGAATGTATGAGGAAATATTGAGTTATATGGCTGCAACAAATTTATCAAAGCATTAAACATATGTTAGGACATGTTATTATATATCAAGAATGATAAATGAAGAAAAATTAAAATAAGAGTTAATTTATTTACAGGATTTAGCAGTGCCTTGTAGGGTGAGTCATCCAAAAGCAATGTGTTTGAGTCATTGTAATATCCCTTCTCCCAAGGAAGATTAGGATCATACTTCTCCCAAATTTTCTTCAAATCCTTAAAAACAAGTGGCTTGTGCCTGTTTTCAAGAGTTTTGAAACTTGTTTTAGTACAATGTGACAGGTCCTGCCAAGAAAATGTAGAATTAGATTATGTAAACCAATGTTTTACACTACACCCTATCATGATAGCATGTAGAAGTGGATTGCTTTCGATCAATGTTTCCTACAGTTGAAATCTCGGTCTTACGTTGAAGAATGGATAGCAATGATTTTAAGTTGTATTGTAAATCAGATTTCGAAAAGTTAAAACACAAATTGTCTGATTTGCATCTCATGATCGATGTTTATCGACTGCAATGAAAGCAAACATTCTGTGATTGCAGTCGATCTGGATCGAAGATATAGTAGTATATACCAAAATTTTCAAATGTACAAGGCCAAGTTGATGCAATTTCATTTTAAATTTGTTTCCAATTCATGGTTTTAAGTCGGCAATTGTGGACGCAGTATGACAGATTTTGAGGTCTCTGCAACAGCATCGCAAACTGCAATTTCAACTGCATCAGTCGCAGTTTCCTACATTCTGCGCAATATCAAAGTTCGGATTGTAACCACGACCGCGATCGAATTTGTAAAACCATCATACGGCCACTACTCATATATGGAACTAAAGATCTAGAACTGAAAACCTAGATAACCCCCAACTTCAAAAACGCTATCAAATGGTACACACTATATAGATTATATTACTAAAAACAGCTTAATAAAAATTAATGCAGACATAACTCTCAACATGGATGATCTAACAAAATAGATTCCCTATAGGACAATTTAGTTGAAAATGAAAAACATTTTGGAAATCATGTAAAATGGATGAAATGTTGAGTATAGTTACCCAACAGAAAATCAATTTTTGTTTCATGTCTCCCATCAAACAATCAATGACATGGTCCACATTTTTCCTACAAAATTATAAAATAAATTAGTTAATAAGAAGCAACTAATTAATTGTATACAAATTGAAAACAAAAAGGATTAAGTTAGTACTTCAATCTTGAAGACCAAACAGCCACTTCAAATCTCTCAAAGCAGAAGTTCAGAAACTCATGGTAAAAAGGCCTCTTGAATACTGAAAAATAAAAACACAATCCAATCAAATAAAAACAGATTAGTTCAGAATCTCTCAAGTCAAATGTGTATGAAATTTTTTACACTGTCAATCAACTTGACAAATCAGATCAATAAAAATCTCAATAACACCAATACTTCAAATTGAAGATGTGTCGGTGTTTGACACGATAGTCGCACTGGCACATATGATCACATTAAATTAACTCATTTTCTCAAATTACTATCGGTGTCAGTATAGTATCCAGTTTATGTATCCGTGCTTCATTGAAAAAACTTTAAAAAGTACTAATACATAGTAATAAAACAAAACAGCTATTTCTCACTTGCTTTCCTCGCTACAATTGCATCTGGTTTTGCACGCTTCGGAGGTGGAGAAACAATGTCAGCCAGAAGGCCATTCAAATCAAGAACAAGAAGTTTCTTCTTCCTCAAACATCCAATTGATGATATTTCAACTGAAGAAATGGACAGTTTCTTTTCCTCTTCTTTTTCTTTCTCATCAGTAACTGTTAATTTTGTCATGATTTCTTCTGTAATAGTATCTTCTTCCTTTGCTACACCAAAAACCATTTCTCTTCCTTTTATCTAATTCAAATCAATTCTGTAAACATAAACATCATAATTCAATCATATTCAAATTACTGTAACATAATCATAAATCATATTAAATAAACAAAAACAAAGTAGTAGAATCATAAATACAACAATTGTACTAGGTGTGTGTTAAGAACAAGAACAAAAACATGAGTAGTAATCAAAGAGACAGAGAAAACAGAAATAGAGAAATTTGAATATGACATACCTGAAGATGGTTCTGTTACCAGAATTAGTAGTTCATGACTTGAACACAAAAATAAGTATAAATAGAGAATAGAAAAGCTAAAAAAAAAATACTAAAAAGAAACAAATATAGCATTGACTGACCTTTGGGCTTTCGGTTTTTCTGACTTGGGAAGTTGGAAACGTTTTTACGACAGAAAAGGAAAGGAAAGTACTTACAATAGTTCCAAAGACAAAGTGGAAAAACGTAAAGTGTTCTAATGTTTTTCTTTTGAATTTTCACATTTCTACGTTATGTTTTGGGAAGGCCAAAAAACTAGCTTATAGTTATAACTTTTAGCTTATAAGCTAAAAGCTTTCTTTGGTAATGATCATTTTACTATGAGCTTATAGCTTATTTAACCGCTATTTTTACCAAACAGAGCCTTAGTAGTTGGGTTTATTTTGGGATAAATGGCGTTTTTGCCCTCTAACTTTTATAAACTTACGATTTTGACCCTAACATTTGTAATAATATTTTTGATCCTCAAGAGAGTACTCCATAAGTAATTAATTTATTTTTTGGTTGGTAGACGAAATGACAAAGTCATATGAGCTAGGATCGAACTCCGGTTATGGCGTCCGACACTAGTAATTTCAGTATTTCTACCGTTTGAGCTAGGATTTGTGGACAAGTAATTAAATATTTATTTAAACCATATTTAATGTTATTATTGCTAAAATACTTTTTAATTAATGTAGGTCATATCTTTTAATAACTCTTATATTTTAAGAAATTTCTTTTCTCTTATGAAACATAAGAGGCACTTTATAAATTGGTGCACATTGTTTCTGTGAGCTTAGCTTAATTGATAGAGCTACCGGAGATTCTCGGATATCCGATTTATTTATTTTGAATGTGAAATTTTTAGTCTTTAGACTACTTAATAAAAAAAAGAAAAAAAAGAAATAGGTGAACATTCCGGTACACTCTAGTGTGGCATGTTCAAATGAGACACTCATTGTCTAACAGAGTACTCCCTCTAGTTCTATATATAAGCAAAATTTGACTTTTTAGATTCGTTGAAAAAATAATGTATCTAGTCAATAATATAGACTAGATACATTACTTTTTCAATGTATCTAAAAAGTTAAATTTTGCTTATATATAGAACCGGAGGGAGTATTTATTTTACTATAATTAATTAATAATTTCTCAATCCTTAATTTTTTTTGTCAATGCGGTTTACCAATGCATTTATTATTTATTTTTCTAAACATATTACTTATTAATACTCCATCTGTTTCTTTTTAAGTGTCTCTTTCGACCACTGCGCACATGTCAATGCACAACTTTAATCATTACTCCTTTTAATTTCCTATTATAAAAGATAATGAAAATTTTATATTTCGACAATATTCGCCGAGACAAATTAATTGAACAATATCTTATTTACTAACATTTGGTTTTATATATATATTTATTAAAAAATAATACATTTAATATAAAATGCACAAGTTCCAATACAAACTTACTATTTTAAATTTCTTAACATGTGCAAATTTGCACATGATAGAAAAATCCTTTATATATTAATAAAAATTTACGGTCAAAATATATTATATAAATAGTACATGGTGATAAAAAACGACATTTAAAAAGAAACGAAGGAAATACTACTCATTTATCGTGGAATATAAAATGTTAACGTTACAATATCAATATACAAGAAAATCAAATTACAAAGTAGACACACCGAATAATGCCCAAAGATTAGAAATTTCTCATCCCACCCCCCTCATGTCTCTTTCACTCCCCACACCCTCCAAAAAAGTTCGGGCCGTAGAACCCGAACTTTTTCTAGTGTAAAATTTACACTGAAAAAATTCGGGTACTAGAACCCAATTTTTTTTGAGGGAGTGTGGAGGGTGAAAGAGACACGAGGGGGTGGGATGAGAAACTGTCCAAAGATTAAGGTCTATATACTGTGTTATCCAAGCCCAAGTCCAACCAATGTAAGATCCATCAATTGACACATTAATATCTTAGAAAAATTCTCTTTTAGCCTCTCAATATATTTTAAGGCCTCCCAAATTTCCAGAGAATTTTTTCAGAGCATGCGGTGCTTATTGCTTGAGAATTGAGATGCACCGGGTTTGTTGCACAAATAACACTTGACTTCTTACGTGGCACTTGTTTTGTTGCATGCAAGCCTTTTAGTATCTTTCTCCAATAAACAAGAGTTCATAATGTGCTTTGTGAATCATTCAAGAATTATAAATCAAAGTGAGTGTTCATCAAAAGAGAGTGTCTCTATTTTCCATTTGGTTTTGATCTATCATGGAATTAGAGCTTAGGTTCAATGAGCTCTGGATGAAAATAATAACTAAAGTTAAACAGAAAATAAAGGAGTTTTCTCTTTCCCTCTATTTTAAAACATATAACTATATGTGTCATTGTTGCATCCGTGTCAAACAATAATATGTGTAAGACATCAAGACCTTCGATTTGATGTATCAATGCTACATAGATTTTGTGGCCGTTCCATCACTAAAGAAACTAATTTGGCCAATCTTATGTTGCGTTAACACCACATATATTATTACACTTTAAGAAACATAAATATCAAGAATGTTATTTAAACACGTTTATCTTATGTACCATATAATTTTCTCTCATATAAATACGTAATCACACAGAAAATCTATGAAATTTATTTATTAAACTTTTTTTTGCAAAATTTCAACCAACAAGATTTCTTTTCAAAATTCTTTAGCCCTTGTACATTTACTCCAAAAGGAGAAACATAATCAAAAGAGAGCATCTAATCTAATATGAAAAAAAATGCAAAAATACACAGTTCTATAGTTGTTTAACCTAACAGACAAACTAAATTGATCACATTCCAATTGAAGGATAAACCTTTTCTGGATGATACAATAAAAGTATATAGACAACATAGACATAGAAATTCCAGTATTCACTTTGTTCATTGATATGGTCTCGACCAAATGGATGTTGCTCAACATACTCTGCCATATTATCAGCATTTGCCAATCCATCTAGATATCGTCGCAAATCGCCTACGGCAGCTAACAAAAAACATGTTTTGTTATTAATAATGGCATAAGCATATGCATTTATTGTACAAGTGTTCGTTGATGTATAAACTATTTCTATAACAAAATTATATATTTTACAAAGAGCTTCTGAAAACTTATGAAACATCAATGCAGATACGGGTACCAGGCTCGACATTAATAAATTAATAAGGTGAACACTGACATATAGGTCATAATTTGAAAAAAGAAAACATAATAATTGAATCTAACTACATGTCGGTGTACTGACACGTGTTGAATACTAGAGACATCACTACATACTCAAAACAGCTTATGGATGTCATTTTTAATAAACTCTTTCAAATAGTCTAACAAAAGAGCATTAGAGAAGGAGCAAAATGAAGGAAAAGCTTCTTACTTTACAAATATGAGAATTATTTTGTACCATACCTAATGAATTGTCATTCTTATTCCAATAACTGAAAGTATTTGGAAAGATTGAGTTTTGTTCCTACGAAAAATTATTAAAACAACAAACATAAGTTAGGACATGTCACAAATATATGATAGCTGAAAAAAAGCATGATAAAAAAGAATCATGCTTAGGTGGGTTAGGTTGTTTACATGATTAAGGAGTGCCTTGTAGGGAGAGTCATCCAAAAGCAATGTGTTTGATATATTGTAATACCCTCTCTCCCAAGGAACACTAGGATAATAGTTAAGCCAAATTTTCCTCAAATCCTTAAAAACAAGAGGCTTGTACATGTTTTCAGGAGTTTTGAAACCTGTGTCAGTACAATGTGACATGTCCTGTCAAGAATATGTAGAGTTAGAACTTAGAAACTATGATATCACTTCTTGATTTCGACTGTAATTTTCTACGCAGAATTAGTACCATTTATCTGTATCGTTCCAATTTTATCGGAGGACTAAAATTTTCCTAAATAATGTATTAGTACTATTTGTACTTCAGTTTATTATCAATAAGTTAAATCTTTTACCGTTAAACAAAGCATGGCTGCATAAGCTTTAATCAAACAGATTCTCTAGAGGATATAAGTTAATTGGAAATTAGGGTGCATTTTTTTTTTTTTTGCTTTAAAACAATTATTTTCTTTTTAAAAATATGTAGTGATGTTTACTATCATAAGTTTTTTAAAAAATAAATAAATTGAAGCTCTTACCCTTAAATTTCTTATTTTTAGAGAAAATAGATTTTAGAAAAGCTATTAAAAATCAGGGCCGGCCCAAGGGTAAAGTTACTCAAGCCCTAGCTTTAGGCCCCCAACAAATAACTTTTTTTTGTAGAGGGTTTAGGCCCCAAAAATATGTTATTTTTATAAATTATATATATATATATATATATATATATATATATATATATATATATATATATATATTGAGGCCTCAATTTCAAAACACAAAAGGCCCTCTAGTCCGGTTGGTTGTGTGTTTAGGTTGTTAGTGGGAGGGAACAGGTTCGTATCATGTTTTTTCCTATTTTTCTACATTTTTTTCACAGTTTTTTATAATGTTGTATAGAAAATTCCTCTTAAGTTGTCTGGTGTTGTTTGTTTTCCACCTTTTCTTTTCACAATTATTATAATGTTCTATAGAAAAATCTTCTTTTCACCTATTGTTTGTTCATATTATAGAATTGTTTTATTCTTTTATTCATAGAACTATATTTTTAATAGCATATTTTATTTTTATTTTTATTACAAATAAAATCGATACATTTAATTTTTTTTTACAAAAAAAATCTTATTTAATTTATTGAAAATATAAATTTTACGTTTTTTTTATTTACAATGTTGGCAATACAGATCGAACTTATGACCTCATACATACTACCCAAATCTCTCATTACTACACTAAATATAGTGGCTTATTCTACATTTTTCTTTTTGACAATATTTTTTACTTAAAAAATACACTTTTTTTTTAGTAACAAAAAAACACATTTTCGTGTTAGACCTCATATTAATTTTCGCTTTAGGCCCCACATTGTGTTGGGTCGGCCCTGTTAAAAATTAGCTTTTTATTTTAAAGCTAAAAATGATTTTTTTTAACAAAATAACTTTTTTATAAAATTCATAACAAACACCTATTAAAATGATAAAAGTTACTTAGAACACATCATTAGATAGATTTTAGAAATCAAATAAAATTGATGAAGTGCACACAACAACTTAAATAAAATTGATATTAGTACTCACCCAACAAAAAATCAGCTTTTGTTTCATATCTCCAAACAAATAATCAACCACACTGTCGACATTTTTCCTTCAAGATTATACAACACATGAATCAGTTACCAACCACAAATTAATTGTACACGAAGTGAAAACAATTTGTTAAATAACATTTTATAGTACGTAGTGGAACAAAAAGAATTAGGTTTAATAGGAGTAGTAATTTAGTAAAAAAAAAAAAAAAAGTTTTAACAGTACTTTGTTCTTGAAGACCACACAGCCACATCAAATCTCTCAAAGCAGAAGTTGATAAATTCTTGATAAAAAGGCCTCTTGAATACTGAAAAATAAATACATAAAATCCAATCATTAGAAAATATATAAACTCATTGATTCAATTCATATACATTATCAAATTATTATTAGTGTCGATATCTAGTGTTTATTTATACTCTATAGTTAAAAATGTTTGAACCTAAGACAACATGAATGCTACTCAAACTCCATTAATCATAGTGGGTAAAGTGTATCAAAATTAAATTGTTAATTCATTGAAAATGTTAAAAAATGAAAGTTGCAATAATAATAATAGTAGTAAAATCAAATAAATAAATAAATTAATAAACAAATATTTCTTACTTGCTTTTCTTTGTATAATTGTGTCTGCTTTGACATGAAATGGTGGTGGATACACAATATCAGCAAGAAGACCATTCAAATCAAGAACAAGAAGTTTCTTCCTTCTTAAACATTCAATTGATGATATTTCAATTGACAAATTGTTTCCTTCTGCTTCATGCTTACCAGGAACTGATAATGTTGTCATTATATCTTATTGATAATGTTTGAATCTAAGATATATAAGTAAAGAACAAAAAATTTAATGAAAATTTTAAGGATTGACACCTTTGGGTCTTCATCAGTTTTATGGACATAGAATTTACAAAGGGCAAAGTTTAAGGCTTTTGCCAACCACGGAAATTGGTTTATAAAAGTTAATTAGTTAATATATTTTTTGACTGGAAATAATATATATACTATATTGTTGTAATAAACCAATTATTTAGTGTGGAAGAGTACAGTAAATTTCTAATTTTAAATATAGTAAATTAATATTAATAATAAAATAGTACTATAATTTACAATGGAGTTATTTTAGAAGTGTATTAACGTTTACTATGTTTATAAATTAATATTAATAATAATTGTTCTATAGATTATGAGGAAAAGCATTTGATGCAGTTTATTTTAACACAGTTTTCACACTGTATTACATTACAGCCGTCCGATCAATAATGTGCGGCAGAGATTGTTTCATGTGATTTTACAACTGCATTAATCTGGACCGCCCGATCTGTAATCAATGGTCCAAATTTAAAACAATGTGAAAACTGTGTTAAAGCAAACAACAGCAAATCTGCATCCAAATTATGAGACCTTGACATATGAAGTTTGTCCGTCTCACCTTAGCGATTTACTAGCCGCTGATTGTATGGGGTTATCTACTCCTAAGTTGATCGTTGTGTAATTTTTCCTTCTTTTTTTTCGGGCTTAAGCCCTCATTTGCATAAAAAAAAGTGAGTCAAGTTATTACCAAAAAAGTACTATAATTTACATGAGAGTTATTTTTGGTGGATCAAGATTTTGTGTTGAAGGAAAACGATGCAGTTGCACGCAGTAATGAATATTAATTGTTGATTTAAGATTGAACGGTCCAAACAAATCACAATGAAAAATCAATCTTACACAATTTTGACCGTTGATTATGATCGGATGAATGAAAGTAATAACTGCGTTACGTAGTTACTACAACAAATTTGTTTCCGTTTTTCGTTAAGGGGTAGGAAAACTTAGGGTTGTTGCTGACTTTTGGATGGGTGGGGTAAGTGTGGATTCTGTACTAGATGATGAGAAAAGAGTTTGTGAAATTTTGGTTTTTTGTCTTTAATTTTGACCTAAATGAGTTTTGCTAAACCAATTGCTTGAGATTGGATAAGGTCTTTGTATTACTAGGTTTAGGCCTGATATAAAAGTATGAAGTATTTTAAAACAGCTTCTAGTGTTGGTAATTTGTAAGAAAAAACAGAAGCTATGAAAAAGTGGTGGAGAAAAGTTGAAGATGAACTACACTAGCAAACTAGAAAGACAATAAAGTTTTGGAGGAAAAAGTTATGTTATAAGTTGCATAGAAAACATATTCACTTTAATTAATAATGCTTGAATGATTCAAAGTACATTGGGAACTTTTATTTATAAGAGAAGAGTAACTACATAATTTACATGCAAGAAGACAAGTGTCAGAAGAAATACATGCAACATGACAAGTGGTAAATGAACTACATACAACAATACAAGTGTGATACAACATCCAACAAACCATATGTATCTCATGCATTGTGCCATGTGTATTACATGTTAGAAGTTAATGGATGCTAAGATGAATGGGCTTAGATGACAATGGATGGACTTAAGAAAAATATCAAATTCTAACACTCATCCTTGAGATCTTTCTAGAATACTCCAAGCATTGATCTCAACTCTCCAAACTTTTCCTTGGAAAGAGTGCCATTATATCTGGAATTTGATTTTTTGAATTGCAATGCTTCAAACTGATTTACTTTGTCTACAAGCTGCATGTTTGATTTTTCTCTATCATCTTCATCTCCTCTTGCATAACTGATTTCCATCCCTCAACATTAGCAGCTTCAACATACCGTGTAGGCTCTAATATAGCTATATTGCACCTGGCATAAGGTTTTAGTACCTCGGGTTGGAAAATCATAATCACTATCATAATTTTCTCCATCATCTTCTGAATTTTTATCTTCCAAACTATCTTCAATAGACAATACCTTACTTGAACCTTCTACTTGACTTTTCTCCCAATTCCATTTAGAGACTCATCAAACTTCACATCTCTGCTAGCCAGAATTTTCTTGGTCTCCAAATTATAAATTTGATACTCTTTGGAGTTACTTTTGTACCCCAAAAAGATACCAACCACAAACTTGGTTTTAAATTTATCTTTTTTCACATTTGGAACATGGGAAAAGCACACACATCCAAATATTTTTAAATGTTCAACATACAACTTTCTTTTGTATCATGCTTCAAAGGGTGTTTTTCCCTTCAAGGCGTTGGTAGGCAACAAATTCAGCAAATAAATTGAGGTGTTTACAACCTCAGCCCAAAAGTTTTAGGAATACATTTCTTAAAAAGCAAACACCAAGTCATCTCCATGATTGTCATGTTCTTCCTTTCGCTCACTCCATTTTGTTGAGGAGTGTAAGGAACAATAAATTAATTTTGGATTCCAGCTTGCTCACAAAAAGTTTTAAATTCCCCTACTGTAAACTTAGTTCCATTATCAAATCTGAGTTTTTTAATTTGACCATTAGCCTCTTTTTCAACCTTAAGTTTGAAACTCTGAAATGCATCAAACACATATGAATTATGCGTTAGAAAAAAAATACCCAGTCCATCCTTGTAAAATCATTTGTAAAAAGCAGAAAATACTCGTTGTCATTCAAAGATGTCGTTGGCCTCAGACCACACGCATCAGTGTGTATGAGCTGTAACTATTCAGAAGCTCGATCTCCAGACTCCTGGTTGACGCAGCAGGAAATGATAATCTACTTTATTTTCCAAATTGGCATACATCACACATGTCAACGACAACATCAATGATTGGTAAATTTTCAACCAAAGCATGTATGACTTTTTGCTTCCACTTTATTGAAAAACTTTTACCTTGCATTTCAACAGTCATTAACTTAGATCCAGAAGGATCTAGAATAGTGCATCCTTGTCTTTGAAATGCCTTTAGGGGTGTTCATGGTCGGTTTTTATCCAAACCAAACCATATCCATTTATAAACCATTTATTTGGATCAAGATCCAAAACCAAATCCACCGCGTTGACCATCGACCTCCACCATAGTGTTTAAATATTTATTTGTTAATTTATATAATTAATGAATTTGGAAAATTGGACTTTTGGATCATTTAAATAATTGCGCATTTGAAAGAGATATTTGCTTTTCACAACCCTGAAATTGACCAACTTTGAAAAATTGGTTTTGGATATGGATATCAGGTTAAATAATTTTATTTTTTTTTCATATTTGGATAACCTAACCGTATATCAATGGACCGGTTAATTTCATTTCATATTATAATTGGTTATTTTGTACACCCCTAAATGTCATGAATAGTTCTTCTCCAACATTTGCTCCACATTTAAATGACTTTGATTTATTTCAGGTACAAATAAAACATCTGAAATATATTTGATACTTTAGGGAATTTCAATAGCTACAACACATTTTCCTTTGACATCAACATATTATCCATTGCCTATAGTAACTTTATAGTAGAAGAACTTGTCAAGTTCCTTAAAAATATTAACATTATAAGTCATGTGATCGATGCACCCACTATCTATTAGCCATATTTCTTTGCTACTACTAGTTGAATAGCAAGAAGTCATGAATAATTGTTTTTCTTTGTGGTGTTCAACAACTTGCCTAAAAAAAAGCCCCTCATTTTTTATGTTTGTTGGATATTTCAAATTATTTGTTAGGAATATATAAGTGTTATGCAGTTCATAAATTAGTGATTGTGAAAATTGACTTAAAAATTAAGAAACTCGCTTAGCAAATTTGAACTCACTTAATAAAATTGGCTAAGTTTTTCAGGTGCAAATCCAAAGCAAATATCATTCGAAGCCTGTTTGTTATGAACCAATTCATGCATATTTTTTCATACAAAATCAGGTCTAATGTGCACAAAACAGTGTCAAATTAGGGCTAAAAGAGAAGACTAAACCATTGACTCTCTTGTTAGCGGGTTAACGGCATCCCGGCGGGCCATTTTGCTACCCCCGAAACTTATTTGGCCAATCCAATTTTTATTAGGAAATAATTATAGCACCGGCACCACATATAGGCATTGTCAAAAAAATATCATAGATAATGGTTTAAATGAGGATCATTTACAGAAACACGATAAATCTAGCAAATTAATTTAATCCAAGAATTTCTTTTGAAACTGCTTCAGCCCTTTTACATTTAATCTAAAAGAGGGAAAAACATGATCACAATACAATAGTGATTGCACTTGAAAAGAGGGTTCATATGCAACCATGCAAAAAATACAAAGCTGTGTGCCATTGATTAGAGTTAGAAGTATTCACAAAGAGGAAAAGCCTTCTATGTCTCAATTTCTTCAAAATAACCGTCTGAATAATAATTTAGCCGCCGGCAGAGTGTATAAATTGATATTCCAGTTGAAAGGCACCCGATTTTCACTTTTTTGGTTGAAGCTTAGAAAGAACGCCGCGGTAAAAGTCCCAAGATTCGCTTGTTTCACTGATACGCTTTTGACCATATGGGTTCTGTTCTACAAACTTCGACACATCATCGGCATCTGCTAATCTTTTCAGATATTTTCGTAGAGCACCTCCAGGACCTGACACAAATTGTTTTTTGTTACTAATCAATGCATATCATACACTATAACATAGCCCTTCGACAATAAAATAAAATGTCCAATTGAGTGTCTTTGGTATCACTTTTGAAAAATCACAACGGCTTACTGTAATTTCGGCAACCTGCCATGATACCAAACATGTCCTAGGCTACCCAACCCCCAAAGTTTAGGAAATAACTTGAGTGTGTTTCTTAGTATACCATACAGATGATAGTATAAAATGGTTTCCCTTTGTTTTTTGGCAGATGTGAAAAGTTAAAATAAAGCTCTATAAAATGAAGTACACATTGGAGATATAGAAAAAGAATATAAAAGTCGAATGAACATTTTGAAATGCAAATAACTAGGTCATTCTGTAGCATACCTAGTGCATTGTCATTCAGATTCCGACAATTGAATGAATATGGAAAGACTGAGTTGTATGGCTACAATAATTTATCGAAACATTAAACATAAGTAAGTACATGTCATTATAAATGATAACTGAGAATCATAAATGAGAATTTAAAAAGAAATAGTATATTTACAGGATTAAGTAACGCCTTGTAGGGAGAGTCATCCAAAAGTAATGTATTTGATTCGTTGTAGTATCCCTTCTCCCAAGGAAGATCGGAATCATACTTATCCCAAATTTTCCTCAGATCCTTAAAAACCAGGGTCTTGCAGTTATCTTCAAGAGTTGTGATATTTGTCGTAATACATTGTGAAATGTTCTGCCATGAATACATAGAATGAGATGAAAATAGACCGTTGTTTCAAAGTAATTTAAACAAAAGAGAGCGAACAGGTTAAGCAGAAACAACGAAACCATATCAATAAAGAATCAACATATCCTGTTATGATAAGATAGGATTCCAAAATTTAAAAATGAATCAGATTATCAAGTTGATGCAATGTCATGTTTTATGCAAAAAATACAGACTAACAAGAGTAAAAAAGAGACATTCATATTTAATTTTTGTTTCCGACGAAGTGCTCAGTGCTCACCCAGCAGAAAATCAACTTCTGACTCATGTCTCCCATCAAACAACTAACGATATGGTTGACATTTCTCCTACAAAATTATAAAACCCAGGAGTTAATAAGCAACAGCTAATTGATTGCTCACCATACAATAGGTCCCTGCAAAAGGGGGCAGCTATTGAAACATAAATGCAGACAAAATGAGAACAGGATAGTTGTTGAGTGATATTTTATAGAACAAAGTTGAAGTTGAAGAGTACTCTAATCTTGAAGACCACACAGCCACATCAAATCTTTCGAAGCAAAAGTTCAGAAATTCACTACAAAAAGGCCTCTTGAATACTGAAATGAAATAAAATCCAATTAACAAAGAAGTCTTAATTTATTGAAAAGAGTAAAATAACAACAATTTCTTACATGCTTTATTAGCTATCATTGCATCTCTTTTTAGTGTCCTTGGGAAAGGATGTGAAACTACGTCAGCAAGAATCCCGTTAACATCAAGAACAAGAAGCTTCTTCTTCAAACATCGAACAGATTTTCCAATGGCAGGACTTTGCAAATCTTTTGGCCTATCTTCTTCATCAGTAACCGATAATTTTCACATTTCATTAATACATGAATTGTAACACCTCGTTACATTGGGTTTAAATAGTAGGAAAAAAGTGGAAAATCATAATAATTCAAGTAAGCATTTTAACAGAAGATAAATAGTAGTTTGAAAATACCTTCATAAAAATTATCGTCAAAGACAATAAATCATACATCTAAAAGATTTACTAATAAATGCAAGAATCACCAAAATATGACGGCTTTCAAACAAACCCAAAATAAATAAACTTCCCACCCACCCAAAAGTGGCTGTAATCTCCAATTACTAACCAAAGGAAAAAATAATCATCCATTTCAAAAATATCATTAGTAATAACTAATAACAACTTAAAAAATCATTTAAGCTAAAATTTATCATTGTAATTCATATAATGACAACTAATAATCAATTCAGTTACCACCACTGCATTCTCAATTTCCGTTCAAATCATGGCGTCCCATCTGCCTCATCCCATTGGAACAGTGTCTATTACACTTCCCAGAAGGTGATAATATGCAAATCTTTGGAAGACCAGCTCATCTCATGTGGGTAATCAAGCATATCTTTGTGGAGCTCAAAGTTTATCCGTGTGGGGTACAAATACCGTCTAAATGGAGCACATAGCTCAAAATCGACGTAAATATTTGTGGACTACGAAACCCATCCATGTGGAGTACACAGCTCAATATCTGGGTAAATAACCATGGACTAGTGGACACATCCATATGGAGCACATAGCTCATCTTGGGTAAATAACCATGATACAAGAACCATCAATATGGAGCACATATCTCTTTCAAGGTAAATAACTGTGGAACGCATGGCTCGTCTTGTACATATGGCTCATCCTGGGCAAATAACCATGAGACACAACAGCCATCGATAGGGAGCACATAGCTCATCCTGGGTAAATAACCGTGAGACATACTACCCATGGATAGGGAGCACATAGCTCATCTTGGGTAAATAACTACGGAACACGTGGCTCGCCTCATACATATGGTTTAGCCTGGGTAAATAACCGAGATATAGCACCCATTGATAGGGAGCACATAGCTCATCCTGGGTAAATAACTACGGAACACATGGCTCATCTCATACATATGGCTCATCCTGGTTAAATAACTGAGATATAGGACCCATCAATAGGGAGCACATGCTCAACCTGGGTAAATAACTATGGAACACATAGGTCATCACATACATATGCCTCATCGTGGGTAAATAACCATGAGATAAAGGACCAGCCGATAGAGAGCACATAGCTCATCTTGGGTAAATAACCGAGGAACACATGCTCATCTCCCACATATAGCTCATCTTGGGCAAATAAATGTGGAGCACATGCTTCATATGTAAATAACCGTGAGATACAGTACCCATCGATGGGGAGCACATTGCTCATCCCGTAAATAACTGCAACACATGGCTCATCTCAACCGACCACCCAACAATCATCGATCAAAAATCCCTTCTCATTTCATACAAACATAACTAAAATGGATTATTCATACCAATCATTCCTTCTAAATCCCTTTTTTCACTACCATCATAGAATCAAATTTTATAAAAGGATTTAATTCCTATCATTTCTTCGATAGTAACCAACAATTATCCAATCATATAAACATTATCAATAATCAATGAAACAGCAGATCAATTGTATACATAACATCAATCAATTTCATTAATCCCTCAATTTACAGAGTTGAGTTTTCATTAAAAATCCTAACTTGTGCCAAATTCCGAATTCACCAATCAAATGTACCATAAAAATTGGGGAAAAAAGTTTAATTACTAACCTGCCGCAGTGTTTTCTAACTCACAAATCATGTTACAGTTCAAATTATCATTTTCTTGTGGTGCTACTGCTACCTTCTTCTTCTTCTTCCTATGTTTTTTCTTTCGGATTTTCTTACTCTCTGGTGCAAGATTAGTATCCATACCTGTTTCTCAAAAATTTGTAAGCAAATAAATCTGAACCAGCTTCAATCTGAGACTGAACTGAGGAAATTCACAGTTGAGAAAATGTTATGAATTTGCGGTTGTGAGAGGGAAGATCTGAGAGCAATAGACGGTGATGTTGTGCTTGCCGCGCGGTGGTTTAGAGAGGATTGGCGGCGGTTTGATTTGTTAGGGTTTCACATTCAGAATGCGCACTTCTGTTTTGAATTATAAATATAAAAATAAAATAAAAAAGGCCCATGGCCCAACAAGGCCCAAGTTTAGGATCTTTATTTTGAAAATTTCTCAAACGACCCCTATCTCTTTTCTATCCCATGAATTTTCAATTTTACCCTTGCAAAACACTTCGGTTTTTAAAAATCGAAGTTTTTTCCGTCAAAAAAAAAAACCGAAGTTTTTTTTTCTTGAAATTTTTTTCGGTTTCTAGAAACTGAAATTCCTCTAAATTTGCACTACCAAAAAATTCGGTTTTCTCGAATCGAAATTTTTTTCAAAAGCAAAATTGTAATATTGTGGGTAAAAAAGAATGGCAAAGAGTCCGAAGAAAATTTTTCTTAATTTATACCCATTAGATTTATGGTGACATTTAATATGGTGAACTAGAAAATGTTCCCACCATGGTGAAGTTGTTGTTTAATGGTTAGATTTTACACTTCTATTAAATCTTATAATACACCACCCACACCATATCAGTTGTCTTTCTTCTTTCCTCTCTTACCTTGTTCGTTTCCCACCCCACAACCACTAGCAACCAACTATCATAAAAAATGTTTGCATAATGGCTTTCAATATAACACAAATCAAAATCCCAAACTTTAATGAGTGTCATTCTAGATCTAAGAAAGAAGCTTAAGAAATTGCAATTAAGAAATTGGGATTAAGAAATTGCGAAAGTGAAAATACGGTGGAATTTGGAACGACCATTTTTGTTGTTGTTGTTTCACAGTTTGGGGAGATTGTTTTTATTCTCTACTATTTTTTCCTACACCTACTTCCTTTGTCAATTGAATTGCTTTAACACTATTGGAGAAAATATGGGTTTGTTCACACTATTGGAGAAAATTTAGATTGAGATGAATTTTTTTATATTTTATTTAAACCCAGCTTTTTTTGTTGTTGTTGTTGATGAGGATGAAGAGAAATAAGAGATTTTTTCTTTAGATTTTTTGTTAACTCAAATCAATGGATGATGTGATTTGTTTTGTAAACATGATAAAGATGAGGGTGATGATTATAATGTTTTTTTTTTTGACAAAATGATTATAATGTTGTAGTTGAGGTTTATGAGGTTGAAGATATGAAGAAGATGGAGTTGAGAATGATGATGATGATCAAACATGGTGATGAAAAACTCAGATATAAAAGTAGATAATGTTTTATCAAAAAAGTAAATAGCGTGAGATAAAAAGAGAGAGATATGGTGTAGGAGGAGCATGATAAGATTTAATAGAATTGCAAATCTAACCATTAAACAACAACTTCACTATGGTGGGGATATTTTCTAGTTCACCATACTAAATGCCACCTAGATTTATCCAATGAAGGAAAAACAAAACATCATTTACAAAAATAAATACACCTTAACAAAATGACGAAAACAAACAAATCACATCTAAAATTGTGTGCGTTCTAATTTTGTATGGCTCTTTATTCTTCACTTCTTTATCTCTACTTCATTTCATTTTTTATTTTTTATAATAAAAAAACAGCTATGAAGATAATAAGTTTGAATGTGAAAAACAAAATTTGTATCTTGCGGATCTCTCAACTAAATTGCACAATTATTTGCATAAAATCAGTATTTTGATTTCCATATATGGAAAATTGAATTGCACAAGTGTATGTGCAGAAAATTTTCACTATCACCAGTTTATGAGTAAATGAGATATTTTGTTTTATAGTTTTTTTCAGTTCGGGTGTGCTTCTTAATTTTAATAATTATGTTTTTATCAATGTACGATTAATCAAATGGTTAGAAGTAATGATTGAGAGCGATTGAGATAAAAACTGATTGAAAAGATCCAAATCCGATCAACAATGTTTCAATAATTATTATAACTTATAAATGTCAATTGTATGACATTGACCCGTGTCCGATAGGGGGACACACCTAATTCGAAAAGTGTCCATACATACTTAGTAATTCAAGTTTAGTTAGCAATTACACTGTTTAAATACACTGTGTAAACAAGAAGACAGAACGTAGGAGAAGAAGACAATGGCATCTTCAATCCCATGATAATATCAAAAATCATTGTTACAACAAACCAGCACAATACCAATGAAAACATCATCAAAATCTTCAAATTCAACATGGAAACAAGTATCAGAATTACTCACAGTAGCATCAATAACTAAAACCCTCTCCAAAACCTCACAAACAACAACACCACCACAAACCCTAACCCAAATCCCAATTACACAAACCCTAATCCACAAAATCCTTTCAAATCCATCACTCCACATTTCCCACAAACTCAATTTCTTCAATTCCAATAACAACATTCATCATTCATCAACCACATACTCTCTAATTTTCAACAATCTTTGTAACCCCAAAACCCCTCTTTCACTTCTTCATCATCACCTCCCTCAATTGCTTCATTCCATGAAACAAAACAGTATTGTTTTCGATTCGAATTCATTCAATAAAGTCCTTAATTTTCTTATCAAATTCTCTCATAATAACGGGAACAAGAATTTCCGTTTTGTTGTTGATATTTTGGATTATATTCAATCACAAAATCTTCAACCTATTGGTACTACACCTGTTATTTATAATTCTCTTTTAATTGCTTGTATAAAAAATAATCAAATTCCTCTTGCTTTATCAATTTTCAATAATCTTATGACATTAGATGATGATTGTTCGGATTTTAATTCGGTTATTGTGGGTTCTTCGAATTACTTACTTTCGGTTCTTAGGAAAGCCCAGATGAAGGAAGAGTTTCAGATTGTGTTTAAGACTTTGAGGGAAAGGAAAAGTTTTAATTTTGATTCATGGGGTTATAATATTTGTATTCATGCTTTTGGTTCTTGGGGTGATTTGGTTACTTCTATGATGCTTTTTAATGAGATGAAGGAGGATAAGAATTTGTTTGGACCTGATATGTGTACTTATAATTCGGTTTTATCAGTTCTTTGTAAGGTTGGGAAGATTAATGATGCACTTATTGTGTGGGATGAGCTTAAAGGGTGTGGTTATGAACCGGATGAGTTTACTTACACGATTCTTGTTCGGGGTTGTTGTAGGACTTGTAGAATGGATGAGGGGTTGAGGATTTTTAATGAGATGAAGGATAATGGGTTTCGTCCGGGTGTGCTTGTGTATAATTGTGTTTTGGATGGACTTTTTAAGGCTGCGAAGGTTAATGAAGCGTGTCAGATGTTTGAGAAAATGGCTCAAGAAGGGGTGAAAGCTTCTTGTTCGACTTATAACATTCTGATTCATGGACTTATTAAGAATGGGAGATCAGAAGCTGGTTATACACTTTTTTGTGATCTTAAAAAGAAAGGTCAGTTTGTCGATGGGATTAGTTACAGCATTGTTGTGCTGCAACTTTGTAAAGAGGGTCATTTGGAGGAGGCTTTGGAGCTGGTTGAGGAAATGGAAGCTAGAGGCTTTTCTGTTGACCTTGTTACCATAACATCTCTCTTGATTGGCATTCATAAACACGGTCGTTGGGATTGGACCGATAGGCTCATCAAGCATGTCAGGGAAGGCGATCTGTTGCCCGGTGTTCTCAAGTGGAAGGCTGGAATGGAAGCTTCTATCAATAACTTGCATTCCAAGGATAAGGATTATTCATCAATGTTCCCTTCCAAAGGTGGTTTTAGTGAGATCATGAGTTTCATAACTCGTGCCCAGGATGGTGATAGTGAGGTGGAAGCTTCCTCTGAACAAATCGACGAGTGGTCATCATCTCCACACATGGATAAATTGGCCAAGCGTCTCGTAAAGTCAACTGGCAATGCTTCACGACTGTTCACTCCCGACCGTGGACAGAGAGTTCAACAAAAAGGGCCTGATTCTTTTGATGTTGATATGGTGAATACTTTCCTGTCTATATTTCTGGCCAAGGGAAAGTTGAGTCTGGCTTGCAAATTGTTTGAGATTTTTACCGACGCAGGAGTAGATCCTGTCAGTTATACTTATAATTCTATCATGAGCTCATTCGTCAAAAAGGGCTATTTCATTGAGGCTTGGGCTATTGTGACTGAAATGGGGGAAAAGCTCTGCCCGACCGATATAGCGACGTACAATATGATAATTCAAGGTTTAGGAAAGATAGGAAGAGCAGATCTAGCCAGTGCTGTTCTTGATGGCCTACTGAAGCAGGGCGGTTATCTCGACATAGTTATGTATAACACACTCATTAATGCTTTAGGGAAGGCAGGGCGAATCGATGAGGTGAACAAGTTATTTGAGCAAATGAGGAGCAGCGGGATAAATCCTGATGTTGTCACTTATAATACTTTGATTGAAATTCATAGCAAGGCTGGCCGATTGAAGGATGCTTATAAGTTCTTAAAAATGATGCTCGATGCTGGATGCACCCCTAACCATGTTACAGACACAACTTTAGATTATCTAGTAAAGGAAATTGATAAATTGAGATACCAAAAGGCATCAATTTTGAGCGAAAAAGGTGATCCTTCTTGACGGGGGGATAAGATTCTAACTGTCTATGCAATTGGAATTTTTAATATAGGAACTTTTTTTCATCTGCAAGTTATGGTCTGATATTGTTAGCTGTTACTAATATGATCAAAGGTTGTGTATATTGTTGCTGTGAAATTGCAGCGATAATAATTTAAGCTCACAGATATAAAATCTGGACCATTCACAGATTCAGTCCAACCTTTAAGAGTTCCCATACCCTGCAACTTAGTTTCCATCTTAGGGTAGATAGGTCTATTGAGTGGTCAGTGCCCACAAATTGCTTGGTAATAAGATATGCACTTATCATACATGTGCTGTTTGCACTTTGCATATTCAGAGCAGTACATTAGAATCGGTTGAAAATTTGGTTGGTTCTAAAGGTAGAGAATTGATTAAGAAGTTTGAGACATGAAAGGTTTTCTGGTTGGCAATTTGTAAATCCGAATCCTGACTATGAGTATGAAGTGAATAATAGTCGTTTACTACCAACGCATGGAATCCGTTGGATTGTTGGTTTTGAGTGATAGTTTCTATCATAGCTACTTGTTGAATGATGATATAGTTTTGGTGTTGTTGTGAATAATGCAGAACGCTGTTGTAAATTCGGCTTAACCAAAGTAACTTGTGCTTTGTGTTAGGCTTATTTTATTAATATAGTTTTGTCTTCTCAAAAACAAAACTACCTATAATAATACGATTAATATATCATTTGTGTCTTTAGTTGTTTCGTTTTCTAAATCTTTTTTGTTTATATGGATTTCAACTTTCAAGGATGAGTTTAAGAGACTAAGTACTCAAGTCTCAGCGCAATAACTAATGAAATGGTGTTTTTTTATGAAATATCAACAGGTAGAGGAGAGGTTTCTTTCTTGTTCTCGACAACTTGGTTTATCGATAACAACGGCTGCTTGCTATATATTCCATCCCAAAGAAACTGCTTCAAGTATCGGTTGGCTAATGCACAGCACCTTGAGGCTAAAGATTATAAAGTCTTCAATGTTGATGGCAAAGTTGGACTTGTTTAGACAATCTGGGACTTCCAAAAATTTAATTCACTGCAGGTGTTTTAAAATTATATTCACAATAGTAGCTCCTTATCATAAAATGCAAGAAGCTGATTATGCCATGCAGCAACGTTTTCCCCATCCACCGTCACCCAATCAACAACGGTCGATGCTGGTTGCTCCCACCACTCATCAAGCTTGAGAAGAAGTTGCAATTTAAGAATAGAAATGGAAATCTTATTAGTTATAAACGAAGGCATAACAATCCACCAAGAGATTACATAATCAAATTGAACAACATATATGTAAATAAACACACATGCTTAGCAGAACTTGCATCTGAGCTAAACACACACACACACAGAAAGTGATCTAAGTTTCAAAAGTGAGCTTAATGTGAAAAATTATATGAACAACCTAAGTTCTTATGCATACTACCTAAATCTCTCACCACTAGACCAAACTTAGTGGCTTACTCTCTCATTTTCTGTATAGTAAACCAGAAATTTTGAGTCATAATGTGAAAAGGTAAAGAAAAAATAAAAATGAATGGTTTTATTTTATTTATGAGGGCAAAATGGTCAGTTTACTAAAAATGGAGGGGTAAAAGCATAATTTTAGAGGTGGGGCAACCTTTCCTAATTAGTGTTGTGACAAAGACTAACTCTATATCTATACTGAATGGGTCACCAATATTTAAGAAAAAAATGCTTATTATTACATGAAAATTTGTACAGTAAAAGAGCTTCTTAATGTCATGTGAATGTGATAATTAAAGACATCGAATCTAAAATCAGAAGTACAGCGACACTGAACTAGATCAATTATCTGGACATCAATGTTTAGGTTGTTGGTAGTTGTTAGTTAGTACCTCAAATTACTACCTAGTGTATATGGGGCAACAGATGAGAAGCATGTGAAAAGTAAAACTTACCATGAATAATATATTATAGGTAAAATTACATCTTTAATTCTTAATTTAATTTAATTTAATTTCATATAACACTTTAGTCCTTTAACTTTTTTTAATAACATTTTAGTTATTTTTTCATGTTTGGATATGAATTTCAAGCTTCAAATTTATAATTTTATTTCTTTGTTCGATTTCAATCATAAATATATCTATGTCACAAAAGAAAATCATAAATTTAAAGCTTAAAAAAATCATAAACAAACATGGATGAAGGATAAAAAAATGACTAAAATAACGTTAAATAAAAAAGAAAAATGATTAAATTGTTATCTAAAATTAAGTGGAAATAATTTCATTTGAAGCACCATGAAATACTAAATATACACATCTATTTTTCATATTTGTATTTGGTTCCCTTTGTTGTGGAAGTCTAATTCGATAGACCTAATATCCTCATTGGTTAGAATTTTATTTTTACGTTTTAATTTTTTAAAGAGTCATACTAAACAGTCCCCGGGGCATTGAATGCTACATTACACTTATTTATGAATGTAGCATTAATTAATTTAAATATTTTGTTAAACCAAAATTAAAATGATATTGGGCCAAAAAAACCTTAAAGTGACATTCACCCTCTTTTACTAACAAGAATAAAATTAAGTTTGATTTGGGAACAAAGAAAAGGAACCATCATAACAAGATTTAAATGGAACTTATTATAATTATTAATACACATAGCTACATGCTCGTGGTTGGAGAATCATAATCATGTGTTAATAAAAAAGCACTCAAAGTAGAAATGATAAGTTATAAATTTAATTTAAGTGGGAATACAAATTGACCAAATCCTTAAAGTTGATTTGATCATGCCAACAAGTTCAATAAATTCATGTACTAACTTGTTAGTTACTTAATTAGTTGCTAGTACTTTGCAGAGATATCCCTATAGGATCATGTGCATTTGATGCACGCCATGATGGTAGATTCACATGCTTCAGCATATATATATATATTGTACTTCATCCTAACTAGCTATATATATGTAAGATTAATGTGTGATATATGCTTTTGGTAATGCCCCCCTTATGCATCTTTGATCAGCTTATAAGCTAAAGAAAGTAGGCATTGAAGTGGTCCTCACTTAGAAATACTATTAGTTAAAGACTTAAAGTGTGGTCCTAAGTGAAACATATCATAAATTGGACTTAATTTGTATGTAGATCATTGCCATTTCTGAAGAAAAAAAAAGTACATATGATTCTAAGCATATATTTGATTGTATTGCTTTTTTGAACCTTATGACCTCATGAGGGAGTTGCCTCACAAAATATGATCGTTCTAAACATGCTATCCACCAATTTCTCGCAAATTTAAACTTATATGATTTGATGTATACTGTATCTTATTACTGTCTCTTGTTTTTTAATATAAAACTCTATAATAATTCTTTGTTCCATTTTATTAAAAAAAAAAACTTTCAAATTTTTTCTTCCAAAGATTCCTCTTTACTTGAGGCATATTCTCAATGGACATTTAAGGGGAATGTTATGAATATTATTAATGGATGTCCATATAGGTCATTGACCAATATAATTGATCCATTATGTTTGCTTATAAATAAGACATATGTATCATTGTAATGTAACCCTAATCCTAGTGATGAATAATACATAATCTGTTATTCGTCTCTTTTCTCCCTTTATCTCATCTATCTTTATTCTTCTCTCTATTGTTCCTATTGTTTGATAACAGGTAAGGTAAAAAATCATTCTTGATGGTGAATTAAAGCAAATTCTACTTATTTTGACTATGAACTAATAGTGGTGGATCGTTAGTGTGTTTGATCTTGGTTGAGTAACATATTAATTTGTATTGGTAGAGGGTATCGTTAAGGGTAGGGTGCTCTATGTTTTTGTTTTCTTAATTTTTAAGTAGGTATGTTGTTAATGTTCCCGCAAATCACTTGGTGGGTTGTAAGTTGCAACGATATTTTTTGACTAATTTATAGGTATATTCCTGCACACCTTTATTTGAATAGCAATTTAAAACCAAATTTTTTGTAAAAATTAAAATATAAACCGACTTGCTCATTATAAAAATATAAATAAAAAACTTGCTTGCTTTTTTTATTTATTCATGTTAAAACCAACTTGCACTTGCTTGCTGATCAACTAATTTTGCTATCCAAATTTATTCTCCATGGCATAGTATTCAATGTTGTGTCGCTCCTTTTTTTCTTTTCCATAGGACATGTGTCGTTCTTTTCATTATGCTTGGTACGATAAAATTGATAAATTTGATCCAAGAGCGAATAGATGAGATAATATGAGTTTTATTTAACTTAATTAAAATTTTCAGTTCGATCTTTAATTTGAGCATATATATAATCTGATATCATATATAAGTAAACATTATTTGTTTAGATTTATTGAAAAAATAGTTTACTTTTTTTTGAACAAGTTAAAATGAATTATATTAACACCAAAACAAGATCCTACCTAGTACAAGGTGTGCCAAGAAAAATCTTACCAGTCTACAAAGATAATGAAATCAAATAAGGATAGAAATATCTTAATTAATGCACATACAAACAAAGGGACTCAACCACCACATGTGAGAATTGATGTCGACATTGGCATTAGAGGCTTTCAACCATCAAAGCGAATTCAGTTTGACTTTATCTAACATTTGGTGTATCATCGTTTCCTCAGCCTTAAAAATTTTGTTATTCCTCTCGTGCCAAAGAACCCAAATGCATCATAACCAAATGCGCTGCAAGAAAGAACGACGGGATCGCTGCCCTCCGGAAGAATGAATGAATTGGATAAAATGATCCTGTTGGGGCAAGAAAGAAACAAATGATGAGTTGTCTCTAGGCCGCCACAAACAGTCACACACATTTGAGAATCTTGAGGAATGATGTTATGCGTTGCCAAGTTGTCTTTCGTAGGTAACCTGTTGGGGAGAAGTCTCCACGCAAGAAGAGAAACCTTCACGGGTACCTGTTTATGCCAAATTAAATCTGAAGTATCATCCACCTCAAAAGAGTCTGTAGTAGTGAGAAGAGTATACGCATCCCTCACCGAATAGTCATTGCTGATGTCATGCCGCCAGACCCACTTATATGAAACGTTAGGCTGCAAAACAATATTAATAAATAAATTCCTACACTCCGCTAGCAACTCCGCTTCCCAAGCCCACAACCGACGTCTAAATCTCACACTCAGAGGCACACCCCCTAACCACGGGTCCGTCCAAAAGAAACTGTCTACCCCATCGCCGACCCTCCGTTCAACACTCTTCGCGAACCAACGCCCCCCACACTCTCACCATCCCGAATCCTCGAGATCTCCCTCCACCACGAAAAAAAAGTGTACTTTATCTATAATTTAAACTAGATGTATTAACTTTTCAATGAATATGAAAAGTCAATTTTTATTTATATATAAGATCGGATAGAGTATTTGATCTAAATTTTTGATCAAAAACATTGATTTTATTGACTAGTTTTAGTTTATATTTTAAGGTAGAGGGAGTATATACATTAGGAAAATGCTAAACAGTGCTTCCGAAGCACTCTTTAAGCACCTTAATTAGTAAGTTTTTGTGAATTTTGTATGGAAATGTGTGAAATCAATGCATTGAAAATTGAAATATTTTAATTTTTGAATAAAATATTTTTTTAAATAGAATGTTTAAAGAGTGTCCGGGACTATTTAACAAGACCCTATCCATTATACACTATCACTTTAAAGTTTGCTTAAAAAGGACATATTTTTGGGTCGAGAAAGAAAGTGAGAAGTTATTATTATAGCTGAATTTGTTAAAGTATTGAATTCAATAAAGAAAGAATAACAAAGACATTGAAAAAAGAAAGGATGAAAATTAATTGATCGGGCACAGTTGAGGATATATAACATCATGAATACTCATTAAATTTTGTGTGGCAGCTTCCAACCTTCACGATAAAGTCAAAAAATGCAGCCTCATACAATGACACCAAAGTCAACCCATCAATGAAGCCTTACCCCAACTCAGAGGACATGCATCTAAGGAGGGGTCATATCCTCGACTTCGATATTTTCTTTTATGTTTTTATGCTGCCATAATCTTAAGCATCCACTAAATATTTTATCTTTTTTATTCTTCTTTGTAATGTAGTTTAATCAATCACTAAATTAGGAAAAGAAAAAAGTGTTGCTCATAAAAAGTTGGAGAAGATCTAAACCTCAAATCTTCTCCTTCGATGGTTCTAAAAAAATAGAGGGTAAGACTTACACAAAAAATATAGAGAAAATCAATAAAAAAATAAATAATAAAATGGACAAAAGAAAAGAGATAAAATGCAAAGGAGAATGAAAGATAAGTAATTGAAGGAGAGGATTCAATATAGAATTATATGTGTTTATATTCTTAGTAAGATTTGGATAAACACCTCTAATAAAAAATTCAAGAGGGAATTTTATTTTTAGACCTCTTAAATAGGTGGTAAGCGTTCCATTTACGACTATTTCTATATATTATAAGTAAATATATTTTTTATATTTATTAAATAACCAAGCTAGAGAGAGTATATATTTTAACAACAATAACAAATACTACTATATTTTATCGGATTATTGTTCAATTAATTTAACCAAACATTGTTCAACACTTTCAAAAATGTTTAATAGTTCCAAAAGACTATAAATCTATTATAGTTGAATTGATTGACACATTGACCTGATTTCAATTGAAGTAACCGAACCGTTCAATATGATTCTAATAACATTACATAATCTTATAGAAGGTGGATTTGATGTCGATAAATTAATTAGTAGTTACTAGAAATATTATTAGAAAGATTGAAGTTCGATATCACAATTGTTCACTAAAAATAAAAAAGTGGCTTTGTAATTTTTGCTTCATGAATTACAAAAAAATATCCCTTCTAAAACTGTTTGTGCACTATTCGTAAATAAATATTTTTGCACCAAAATAATTAAAGTCTCAAACTGGATATTATATTTTTGTCAAAAAGATCTGGACACCTCATTAGATTAATTATTATTTAGATTAATTATTAATTTCACAGACACACGTTTTCTAAAAGGAAAATTCAATTCAAACTATCATTATCAATTTTCGTCCTAATTCTCATCCCATTGTTCTGATTATTCTATTCTCATAATAAAACACTATTTCATGTCGTCACAGTAGACTTATTTTGAATCGTACGTCAAATATTCTTTCCAACATTTTTATAATATACATTTTTTTTTTGAAAGTTTATAAAATACATATTCTTAACAATAATTAATATATTTCATTTATAATATGAATTAAATATATCAATTTTTATTGGCTTATATGTTTCATATAAATAGACAATAACATTTATAACATAACGTGACACAAATTGTAGATCAATCAAATTGTTAATTATTTAGTCAAAAATTTGATTTTTAACTCGTACAAATGAAAAAAAATATGGAAATGAATTTTCTTCATTGTAAAAGCTTAAAGAAATAACGAAATTTTTTTGACCATTGGTCTATCATGTTATAAAATGGTCATAATCTCCACGAAATTTCTCTATTTTTTTTAATACATGATTTTCATCCAAAAAATATGTATTTAAAAGAGTTGGTAAGTGTAAGTACATCACATAATATATATTGGAGTTTGAATTTCAAAAACTCCACTTTTTTATCTTTGAGGTGAAATTTTTTAGTCATTAGACTACTTGACCAAAAAATAAGAAATTGACTCAAGTATTTAACGAGTTCCCCTTAGAAGGAATTGTTCAGAAAAACAGATTTTTTTTTGTCAAGTAACCTAATGACAAGACTCACACATTTAAATGTGGAGAAACGTGAAATCCGAAGTTCGAATTCCGGCCACTCGAATAATATTCCTAGTAGCTATCATTTGTATTTTGTACTGCACTTATGAGACCAAGAAAAACTAAATTTAATATAATGAAAATAATTACTATTATTGACTAAACTTTACTTATTTTGTGACCGAATTCGATGTCTATTGACTCAAATGATTAATTTATACCTGTATAAAAAAATAAAAATTAATCTATACATTTACGCTCATGATAATGATACTTAATTAAAAATCCAAAAAATGTTATTTCCTATAAACAAACACACATTAACATCTCATAATTCTCTCTTTCTCACACCAACTTCCCCTGAAACTTCCTCAACCCACAACCCCACAAAAACACACTTTCTCTCTTCCTTATACCCTCTTCTTCCTGTGCATGCACCACAACAACAACACCAACAATGGGTAATCTCTGTGCTCTTCTCAAACCAAAACAACAAAACCAACAACCCTTTACATCCAAAAAACAGCGTTACTCAAACGCACCTTCAACAAGTCGCAGAGAGAAGAAAAAGCTAGATGATGCCATGATTCGTGAACAAGCTATAGCTGCTGCTTTACTTTACAAACAACATCAACAGAATCAACAATTTGATCGATCAAGTTCGTTAAGGTATCCAAATGGTGTATCAAAAAGGAATAATGGTAGTAATTCTTTGCCTCGTAGTTCAAGTTCTAGAGCTAGGTCACTTACTGACCCTCTTCTTCAACCTCATCAACTTATTAATCAGGTACTTTAAAATGGTTAAAAATTTGTTTTTTTTAATTGGGTTGTTGAGAAATTTTGTAAAAATTTGATCTTTTTTTATGGGTTGGTTGATTTGGTTTTTTTATGTTTGTGTTGAAATTTTGTTGATTTGGTCAATTTTGGAGTTATGGAGATTTTTGTTTTTTGATTGTTAGTTTTTTTTTTTTTTTTTTTGTTGAAGAAATTGAAAGTTTCTAAATTGAGGCTTTGTTGAAGCCATGGTCTTAAAGTAATTACTTGGTGAAGTTTAATTGTGTTGGAAAATGTGAGTGATTTATCATATGGACTATGAATGAACTAAACAATCGATGATATACTCAATGTCGTAAGGTTTTGAGGGGAGTTGTGGATTTTGATCAATTGCCCGTTGCTGAATTTGACGCTCCTTCAGACTCCCCAACAAGTGGTATTAGAGGTCTGGTTGGCTTGGTGGGGGAGCGAGAGTGGATCCGGGTGAAATGGATCGTTGTATTAGATTTTTGTTTTTTTAGGTTTTTTTTAAAAGAAATTGAATAATTCCAAATTGTGGCCTTTGATGAAGCTATGGTCTTAAAATGATTACTTGATGAGGTTTATAGGGTGTTGTACTTTTGTAGACCTAAAGTTGGTGATGGAATTCTAGAAGGGATTGGTATGTTAATGACACATGATCAGGTTTCTTAGACTTCTAAAATCAGTAAAGTGTTGGCAATTAAAATAATCTATTTAATTTATATCCATTACTTCTGTTATTAGTTCAATGAACTGTAACATTGTCGTGAAATAAAGTAAAATGTTTTACACTGTCGACAAATCACAATCAATTTTTTTTTTAAATGTTTTTAACGGATCTGAAAATAGTGATTGATTGACTGTGTAAACAATCTTTACACCGATGGTGTTATGGTTGATTTGATTTTTTTATGCTCGCATTGAAAATTTGTTCATTCGGTCAATTTTAGAGTTATGGAGATTTTTGTTTTCTATTTATCAGTTTTATTTAAAAAAATGAAATTTTTTAAATTGATGCTTTTGTTGAAGCTATGGCTTTAAAATAATCACTTGATGAGGTTTATAGGATGGTTTACTTTCTTAGACCTAAAGTAGCTGATGGAATTCTAGATGAGATTGGTATTATGACACATGATCAGGTTTCTTAGACTTGTAAAATCAGAAAAGTGCCGGCAAATAAAATAATCTGTTTGATTTAATGATTTATGTCCATTATTTCTGTTATTAGTTCAATGAATCAGAACATTGTCGCGAAATGAAGTAACTTGTTTGATTTATATCCATTAATGATAGAGATTAATTTTGATAAGCTACCGGTGTACTATGTGTGACATTAAAAGAAGTTACAATTGAAGTCAAATGTTTTTAATAATCTGACGATTATGATTGATTTTCAATGAATATTTTTTTTACATTGACTGTGTTATAGTGTATATGAATTAAATCTTTACTAGTTATGAGGGAATTTTACATTTGTACGGGTGCATGTTAAAGCCGTTTGGGTGGCATTTTATATTCTTAAATTAGAAGTATTTTTTATAACAATGTGTTCAAGTCTTGAATAGTTTGAATGCTTTTGAAGAAACTGAGATTTGAACTTTTGAAGTGTTTTTTACTTGAAGTTAAGTTTAACTTAAAGGTAACCTTGTTTTTACCTCTTTATTGTTACAATAGAGATGTTGAGGTTTCTAAAACGACATTATAACTTAGATGGAATTCAGTACTTCTCATCTGGTTTGATGCTGTAAATGTAGTGACACGTTCTTAATAAACATAATTTTTATAATATATATATATATTTTTTATTCTGGTATGGTGTCACATAAAGCAGGAATCCATTTATGTTACATTATTTATTATTTTCAAACTATAACACCGTATGTGACACACATCGACACAGGTCATAATTTGAGAAAATAAAATAATTGAATGTAACCACATGTGTCAGTGTCGTACACCAGACACACCTTCAATTTAAAATAATTGAATGTTACATAGGGTGGTATTTATTTTCTGTATATTATTAGTTTTCCGTGTCATCTTTGTTGCTGTATTTTCTTTAGCTTACACATGCAAGTTTTGAATTTGACAGGGTATAAAGGTTGACGATCTTGAAACCAATCATTTTGTCCTTGTTCATGGAGGTGGCTTCGGGGCCTGGTGTTGGTACAAAACAATTGCACTTCTTGAAGAAAGTGGTTATAAAGTAGCTGCCATAGATTTAACTGGTTCTGGAGTTCATTCATTTGATACAAACAACATTACAAGCTTATCACAATACGTAAAGCCTCTTACCAACTTCCTGGAAAAACTTCCCGAAGGCCAAAAGGTACTTATTGTTTTATTCCATCTTGTGTGTGTATCCATTTTTTCCACTAAAAAAAGCATGAAGTCATGCACTCAATAAATCAGCTATGTTTGTTCAAAATACCAACTTGGAACATAAGCCTTGTGAATTGTGATATTGATCGAATGGTGTCGATTGCTTGACTGCAGCATCTGCGTCATTCTTTGATTGCAAATCCAAATCCATGACTTTTTTTTACCAGTCTTCTCTCTTTCCCGTGCATATGTATGTGTGTGTGTGTGGTGGGGGGAGGGGGGTGCATGCATATGCGCATTGTGTTATGAAAATGCAAACTTAGAAGTTCTAACATAGATGAATGCCCGAGATGAAAAGCTGTAGAGAAGATATATAATTGTTTATGTTGAAGTGATGATAATTATATGGTTGCAAAAGATGTAAAACAAAGTTTTACCATTGTCATGGTTGAATAATGAAGGAATATTACTCGAAGTCTTTTATTTTCTGCAAAAGTTAATTCATCTTTCAAGCTCCTGCTCCAGATATGTGGTGACTTGCTCGCATTCTTAACATGATTTTGTTTGTTTCCGTTTCCACTGATAAAATAAACACTAGAGAAGACATGGAAGTTTTTGAAAATGCATTTTAAGAATAGAATTAATATTTTTGGAAATGTCAAAATATTGTTATTAGTGTTTCCGGAAATGCATTCTGTCTAGTTAGCTTGCATATTCTCTCTATCACAGTTAATAAAAATCCATAACATAACCAAATGTCATTACAACCACTGACGTTATTTGGTATGACGAAATCCATGTTTGAGAGAGTAGATATTTACAGAATATTTCGTCTATTTAGTTCTTACTTTATATCTGCTTATTTTGAAGGTGATCTTGGTTGGACATGATTTTGGTGGGGCATGTATATCATATGCAATGGAGTTGTTTCCACTTAAGATTTCAAAGGCTGTCTTTATAGCTGCCGCAATGCCGACTAACGGACAAAGTACTCTCGATATCGTTTCACAACAGGTTTTCCATCTCATGCTAGCTTAATTTTCACTTGTTCCGTGATTTAAACTCGGATAAGCTCTACCAAAATTAATGCCGAGCTTGATCTGCTAGTGTTTTACAATTTCCACTGGTTGTGTGAATTGCACTTACATTATATATAAATGGAGAAATCTTGTAACTGTTCATTGATGATTTCATCATGGCTATCTGTTGCAGGCAGGTTCAAATGATCTCATGCCAAAGGCTCAGAATTTTTTGTATGCTAATGGAAACGATCGCCCTCCCACTGCTTTTGATCTGGACAAATCATTGTTAAAAGATTTGTTATTCAACCAAAGTCCTACCAAAGTAAGTAGTAGTAGTAGTATACATCAAAACGTTTTATGTCAAAAAAATCTTTGAATTTTTTAAACCTTCATTTTATTTCAATTAAAATTTGACGAATAAATATTTAGGTGTAAAACATTTAATTAGTTCTGAGACATATTGTAGACTATACTGCTCATAAAAGTGAAGTTTTGACTCATGAAAAGTGAATTTTTGCTACTAGTCGAATTACAAGAAACTGGTTTATCAGTGCTTCACAATTTTCATATTGATAGTTGTCAAATTTATCTTTTGAGCTCTAGTAGTTTAACAACAATAATAACAAAAGCCTTTCTCACTGTGCATGGAAATGGAACTGTTTGATGATAATGAGATTCAAATTTTGAACTTACATGACTGTTAATACCTAAGACAAGGTCCTACCCACTAGCCCAATTTTATGGACTGTTTTGGTAATTTGAGTTAGAGTGAACAAGCAAAATAGTCATTGAAATTGTAAGCTTCGGTCAAAATAGTCTCATTTTTGTAATCAGCAAATACATCTGTGAAATTGGAAAATGTTATTCAAAATGGTCTCTTAGTTAACTTCTATGGTTAGATACTATGATGATAATGCATATTAACTAGCATTGTCACATTGCACATTGATCCCACATCAATACTAACTTATTAGAAATTAATTTGCCTATGAAATGTAGGCCATATCGGGGACAAATTTGTCAGTAATTGCATTTGTGCATAGACTGATTATTGGCCAATTGATTCACGAGAGACCTAAATTTCATAGACTAATTATATCATATGCCATATCATGGTCAAATTGCATAGACTAATGTGCCATATAATAGTTCCCACTGGTAAGTACTCCCTCCAGCTTTACTTATAAGCAAATATTCTCTTTACAGCATTGAATAAATGATGTATCTTATCTTTAATATAGACCAAATACATCAATTATTCAATGAATCTAAAAAGGGGATATTTTCTTATAGTTAAGGCCGGAGGGAGTAAAAGTTTATAGAGACTATTTTGACCGACATTTTACAATTTCATGAATGTATTTGCCAATTCCCAAAAATCTAGGACTATTTTGACTGATGCTTAAAATTGAGGACTACTTTTTCTATTCACTCATTAAGAATGACACATATGCAACATGTTCCATGCAGATATAGTATTAATGTGATTATACTGATTAGGAATCCTTTAGGGGCTGCATTTGTAAATATACCGATTACCACATAATGCATTAATGTGATTAGGAATCTATTCAATTGATTGTTTCTTCTGTTTCAATAATAGAGCTTATATGTTAACTAAAAAAATAATAGAGCTTATATCAATTTTCCCCTGACCCTCTTTGTTTGTTCATTGTTCTCTAAATACAGGATGTTGCATTAGCATCTGTCTCGATGAGGTCAGTACCATTCGCACCAGTTTTAGAGAAACTTTCCCTTTCAGACCCGAAATATGGAACTGTTAGGCGGTTTTATATAAAAACACTCGAAGACAATGCCATACCTACTACACTCCAAGAAAATATGATAAATGCAAGTCCTCCAGAGAAGGTTTTCCATCTGAAGGGTGCTGATCATTCTCCTTTCTTCTCAAAGCCTCAAGCTCTGCATAAGTTGTTGGTTGAAATCTCAACGATCCTTTGAGATCATTCATTACCTACATTGTTTGTGAAGCCTCACTCATTCAGCTAAAGCTTCACTAACATGAAACTCTAATGTACAGTTGTTTTAATCATGGAAGAGAGTATTGTGTGCAAGTTAGAGAGTTCCTTCTTCCTCTTTTTTGGAGTTAAAATTAGGAAAACTAGCTTGTACAACCTGACAACCAACACTTCAGATTGAAGACATGTTTGGTGTCCAACATATGTCGCTGTTTGACGTGGCACAAACACATGGTTGGTTAATTCAATTATTTATATAATTTTTTGAAATTATTATCAATGTCAAGAGGTCAATATTAGTGTCGTTTATGGCATTTGCGTTGGCGTTTCAGAGTCTTCAACTCATAAATATGTATTACTTCCAACATAAAAACCTTGTTATATTACTAGTGACCCTAATTGATAATTAGAGAAAAACTTGTCTCTAATAATAGTTTTTCTTTAATATTCAAGTTTTTTCGTTTATCATCTTTTAATATATGTAAAACGGTCAACGTCAAGTGCGATGATTTAAGTTGCAAGTGACCCTAATTGACAATTAAGTTTATAATTTTCAATTAGGGTCATTTGCAACTTAAATCATCAATTCTCTTTTGGTTACTTTGTTATAGTTATCAAGTTTCTACTGGTACCGGTGACTAATTTTAATTAGAAAATTTGTGAGGCACACCATAAGAGAAAACTACACCATAAGAGAAAACTACAAACGGTATTTATTACTATTATGTCACTAGCTATATTTGGAAATTGGAATGGTGAAGCAAAACTAATTTCACTTTTGAACCACCACTCCTTTCTATGTTTATGTTTTTATAATTTGAGAATTAGGGATGTTCTAGTGTGACCGGAAGTTGGCCGGACGTCGAGCAGCATGCTAGTTGGAGGTTACTTGCGAATTATTTTAGCTTAAATATTCTAAACTGAAATATAAATCTTCAATCCTAATATTACTTTATTTCAAATATAAATCTAAACTATATTTAAATCTAAAATCTTTCAAAAAAAAAAATTTAGGCATTATTCTCAACACTGTTTGTGCTTATGATGAAATTTGACTTTTATACTATTTTTCGTTGAAAATTTGGATGATAACCATATGAATTTCTGAGTTTTTTAACCAAGATAAAATGCTAGTTATTTTTTTAACAGCATAACAATGCTAGTATTTTGGAACGTAAAAGATCAAATAAAAAAAGTAAAATTAAAAGACTAAAAATATTACGAAATTACATTAAAAAATAACAAAATCAATTTTGCCCAATTTTTCTTAGGACCAAATTAAATCTTTACTCATAAATTAAATTCTTAAAACCGGTCAATTTTTATCCACATATACCATATCGTGTACTGAGGGATACCACGGGGAGACGAAGACTTGTGAAGACTTACTTTACCAAGTCTTTGATCAATAGATAATTCCACTACGATAAATTAAAAAATGTTATCATCATCACACAATCTGCAAAAAACTACAAATTTACTATTTTGTCACTAAGCCATAGCTATAGTTGACGACTATTGACTTGGAATACATTGTCTTCAGCTCAACTCTTCTTATTGCTTGGTTTTAAGTTTGGGATAAATAGTACTTGCATGTATAGGATTTGAATTCTTTAAAGCGAGTAAAATGTAGAGTGAAAAAATTAAGAATTGTAATCTCATGATTTATTATAATGTATCTATAATATTTACTTACATAAATTCAATTAATCAAACAGGCCTAACTTATATGAGAATTCAACATATAATCACACAACGCCTTTCCTGCGTATTGAAATATTTCGTGTTGATATTATATAGTTTACACTATACTTATAAAAAGTGGTTTTCTAGAATTATTGCTAAATGTAAACTTTGAGGTTTTGACATGAATATGATCGTGGTTTTGGATTCCGAATCTCCGAGAAAGCATGTTCTTGACTACTTGGCCATGCTGGAACTGTGCTCTCCTTGTAGGTGTGGGATCTCACGAAATGCAAATCACTCTCTTCATCACTCATAAACTGTGAGAATTGTGAATCTTTCATATATCTTTCGTCTTTTTGGACATTACCAAACTGGCTACCTTCTTCGCTTGCTACCAATTGCAACGCAAACTCTAAATCCCCAACCACTTGACTCATTGTGGGTCGTTGAGTTCCATCATCATGCAAACAACTCAACGCCAACTTGCAATAACATTTCAAACACTCATCTGTGATAGAATCTCTTAGGAATGGATCTACTATTTGTTCAATCGCCACACCTTCATTGTAGCACCTCTGAAACCAATAAACTAGACTTGCTGTATTTTTATCCAAATCGCGAACCAAAGGTGGCCTAGCACACAACACCTCAAGAAGCACCACACCGAAGGAGTACACATCAGATTTCAAAGTAAGTCTTTGAAACATATAGTACTCGGGATCTAAATACCCAAGGCTTCCCTTCACCATTGTGCTGACGTGGGTCGTCGATATCCCTGTGGGTCCCACTTTGGATAACCCGAAGTCAGAAACCTTAGCCACCCATTTCTCATCCAACAATATGTTGGTGCTCTTCACGTCACGATGTATTATTTTGTGTTTCACTTCTGCATGAAGATAATGTAGCCCTCTTGCTGCACCCAATAGAATCTCAAGTCTATGCTTCCATGGTAGGGGCTGGTTATTGGAACCATAGAGATGCTCACAAAGAGTACCGTGCTGCATGAACTCATAAACCAAAATCATCTCTATGTCGTCGTTGCAATATCCGACGAGGGATACCAAGTGAATATGGCGTAATTGGGAGAGCAACTCGATCTCGTTCATGAACTCATTGGCACCTTGTTGAGAGCCTGATTTGAGGCGTTTTATCGCAACAGGTGTTGATCCATCGATGCAACCTTTGTACACGTTGCCAAACCCTCCAACACCGATGATGAAAACATCATCGAAGTTGTTCGTTGCTGCTCTGATCTCTGCAACTGTAAAGCGGCGGCACAAATGGGGTGGCAAAGATGATGACCCTTCATTTCTTGTCCTAGACCGGTTATCTTCCCTTTCACCGTGAAACCTTTTCTTCAGCCAAGAAACGACAATTGCTAGCACGAGGCCTGAAAATGTAATCACAACTATGATAGCTATGGTGATCCTAAATTTTTTTGAGGATTGGGTTGAAACTACTTGTTGCGGGAGATATTTTGGGTTTGGTCCTGCGAGATTTTTATTGTTGTCACTTATTTTTAAAATCTCGATTCCATTCAATAGGACATCAGAAAAATGTTTTGTGTTGTTCAACATGTCTGTGTGGTTCAATAGGACATCAGGAAAATATTTTGCCAGTAATGGTTGTAGTAATGGTTGTAGCTTGATTGAAAGATTAACTCTTTCAATTTGAGAGCTACCTTCCAGAGAATACATAGTCACAACATAATCCTTGTGAACAGGAACCATACGAGCACCAGCCCAACCAATCACATCAGCTTTTTCCTCAGCCAAAGTGTTGTTTATGAAAATCTGAAAGACTCTATCACCTTGATTTTTTATTTCCATATCAAACTCACAAAAATGTAACCTTACCATATAAGTAAAAGTAGAATCAAGTTCAATATTCCAAGTTACATGATAATCCTCTGTGCTATCCTTTCCATAACTTCTTGCAGTTCTGTAAACATCTTCTGGTGCAGTGTAATTTGGAATGGTATTGTTTACATAGTTTAGAGGGTCACCAAAATCACTTGACACACTTAGTGGATATTGTTTCTCCAAGTAAAGAGGATAATCATTATCCCAATTACGAAACATACCTGTATCTTTACTTGGTGAAACTTGATTTTGACCAACGTTGATTCTATAAACCATCTCCAAAGCTTTGTCGTTTTGAATTTTGTAATCTGTGGTGCCTGTCTCAACTGATGTTATATGATAATTTAAGTCATCAAGGTCTGTGTAATAGAGAAAAGAAGGCATAGACACAAGTTCAATCCCGTTAATGAAAGCATAATAACGATCTGTGTCGTCTATGGTGTAGGGAATGAAAGTTATGTGTAGCAAATTCTCATGTGGTTTGATTCGGATGCAATATTCTTTGATGATTGTTTCTCCATTATCATTATGACGAAGCCAAAGTGAAGGTTTGAAGTTTTTAAGAAGGGTAAGGTTGTTGTTTACTTTAACAGAAAAAATAGCATCAGAAGGTTCAAAGTGTGGATAAGAAGTTGGGTAAAAATGAAGGCGAATAAAAACAGGGGAATTAGTAATATTATTGATAGGAAAAGAGTATGTGAAATTTGAGAAAAAGAAACGTGCGGTTGTGTATGGAGCTTGGGTAATGTTAAGGGGATTGTATATGGGTTTTAGTTCAATTAAAGTAGAGAGATTGAAGTTATCACCAACCCAAATACGCTTATCAGATGAAGTAGCGTTTTTTGAGGAGCCACAATTTATGGCTAAATTGTAATCAGGGGTGTATGAGTTAGTAACTAGAGGGTACAATAACAAAATCAGAGATAGTACGGTCATTTTAGTGTCAAATTTTTTGTGTGTGAAGAGAGTGAAGAATGGGATGGTATTATACGTTGCATTGTTTATTGTTTTAAAAGAGAAAATTCAATGAAACAGTACTAAAGACTAGTCGTGAAATCGTCAAAATATCTCTTTGGGAATCATTCATGATCACATATAATTGTTAGTGTTTTCTTTTTAATACATTAATTATGTAATGAAATTAAAAAAATAAAATTTGCTTATAAAATATCTCGGAGCGAGTACACGGTCCATATTATATTATAGACTCTGCCTGGAACATGCATTTTAATTTTAAATTGTTTATTTATTTTTTGACAAAAAAAATATTTAAAATATTAAAATGGAAAAAATTATAAAATTTAAAATGATACAAAATACACTACAATATTTATAGGAAGGTAAAATAGTAATAAAATATTAAAGTAAGTGTTTGAAATTTTTTATGGTCGTTGCTGCATATTCTCTTTTCAATTTAACATTGAATAAAATAGTATTATTTGGCTTCAAATGTTCATTTGTTACGGTTGACTAGTTAGATGATGCGAAGAAAAGTTAGTGCACCTACTCTGCCATGTCACACATTAACGTTGGAGATTCTTATTACGATTCGAAATTACAAACCGGATGTTATTTTTTATGCGAAACTCTTGTTGATGCAAATAAAATTGAAGAAATTCGTGTCTGACCGGGATAGGATGGTTCATTTGCGGTTCATAAAATTGGAAGAAGCATAGGATTAGCTTTTCTTTGGAAGAATCCTTAAGAAGCATATGATGCAACAAGAAATAAAATGAGCAACTTATTGACTCAAGAAGATGTTTTTTGGCGGCAACGAACAAAAGTTCATTGGCTTAGAGACGGTGACTCGAAGTGCCTTTGTTTAGAAAAAGTTCACTTTTGTTTCTGAACATTGAAGTTCCTTTAAGGTGACAGATTGGAAGGTATTCATTGTAAAAGAGAAGTTAGGTATTCATTGTAAAAGAGAAGTTACTTTATGGTTTAAATTTTAAGCGTCTGTCAAAGTGGATATAGTGTGTTTAGAAACTCTATTCCTTGAAGAGGATATATATTATATTGGTTTAGAAATGCAATGGTAATAAGAGTCCTGAATCGAATGAATACAATTTCAACTTTTTGCAATCATTTGTTAATGACCTTTACAGGACATTTTTCCGAATTTATATAATGTTGCTGTTTCTGTTTCTGGCTGAGATTAGCACCTTAATTTGATTTAGAAGCCTCTGATCCATTGATGGAACATGTGGTTGATCTGTTCAGCTTGCTTGCAGATGTGCAACATTTAGCAGAGGATTCTGATAGGTAGATATGGATGATTGACACTGCAGTTGGTTTCATTGTTAAATCCTATTGCTGATTAATTTTGTTTGAACACAGGGAGGTGGATCGCGCAATGCATTAAGGTGGCTATGAAAATCTAAAGTGCCATAAAATTAATCAGTTGAAATAAGCAAACTTTAGTTGTTAATTAGTTTATGGTTTGAAAAGTATGTCATACCCTATTCTGGAAAAAAATATATTTCACTTTCTTTAAAACTTTAATCAAAACATAATCATAACTTCAATTAATCAAACATGGGAAATATTCAATTTTAAGGATCCTGGAAACATGGGAAATAATCAAACATGAGTCATTGAAGGTCGTTGAGTTCCATCATCATGCAAACAACTCAAGGTGGTTATCTAACACATCTAGACTTAATTCCGTCAAAAATCAAACACATCTATATAATAAATTGAGTCAATGGACCATATCACTAACTCAAATATTCAATTTTAAGGATCCTGGAAACCTTAATTAGCTGTTAATTAGTGTATAGTTTTGAAATTAAAAGTCTCTCATTCATATTCATGAAAAAAAATTAATATCAATTTCTTTAAAGCTTAAATCATGCTGTAATTTTTGTAAAAAAAAAATCATACTGTATGAGAAATCAACATACTCCTAGATTACTGTTATCAGAGAAATCATGTTCCTGAGTACTTGATCCCGTCGAGACTATGCTCTCCTTGTAGGTATGGCATATTTCGAGACGTAGGTCACTCTCTTCATTACTCTGCAAGAAATGTGAGCCTTTCTTATTTTTTCCCTCTATTTGATTGCTACCAAATTGGCTATCTTTCTCACTGACCACCATCTGTAATGCAAACTCTAAACCCCCAACCACTTGACTCATTGTGGGTCGTTCAACCCCGTCATCATGCAGACAACTCAACGCCAACTTGCAATAATATTTGATACACTCATCCGTGAGAGAATCCTTTATGGATGGATCCACTATTTGCTTAATCGCCACACGTTCATTGTAACAGCTTTGAAACCAAGAAACTAGACTAGCTGTTTTCTTATCCATATCGCGTACCAAAGGTGGCCTAGCACACAACACCTCAAGAAGCACCACACCGAAGGAGTACACATCAGATTTTGTAGTAAGCCTTTGAAACATATAATACTCAGGATCTAAATACCCAAGGCTCCCCTTCACCATTGTGCTGACATGAGTCATCATCTCTGTGGGTCCCACTTTGGATAAGCCGAAGTCAGACACCTTAGCCACCCATTTCTCATCCAACAATATGTTAGTGCTCTTCACGTCACGGTGTATTATCTTGTGTTTCACCTCAGCATGAAGATAATGCAGCCCTCTCGCTGCACCCAATAGAATCTCAAGCCTTTGCTTCCATGGGAGCGGCTGGTTATTGGAACCATAGAGATACTCACAGAGAGTACCATGCTGCATGAACTCATAAACGAGAATCATCTCTGTATCATCGTTGCAATATCCGACGAGGGATACCAAGTGAATGTGGCGAAGCTGGGAGAGTAACTCAATCTCGTTCATGAACTCGTTGGCACCTTGCTGAGAGCCTGATTTAAGGCGTTTTATCGCAACAGGTGTAGATCCATCTATGAAACCTTTGTACACGTTGCCAAACCCTCCAACTCCGATAATGGAAACATCATCGAAGTTGTTTGTGGCCTCTTTGATCTCCGCTATTGTAAAGTAGCGGCACAAATGGGGCAGCAAAGATGGTGATCCTTTGTCGTTCTTTGTCTTTGACCGGTTATGTTCCGTAGCATTGTGAAACCTTCTCCGTAGCCAATAAACAATGATACCCACAGTGATTGCTAGCACAAGGACTGAAACTGTAATCGCAACAACAATTGATAGAGTGATCTTTGTTTTTTTTGACGATTGGGTTGAATAAACTTGATTCGGGTGAGATAAATTAATGGATTTTGGTTCAAGTCCTGCGAGATTTTTATTTTTGTCACTTATTTTGAAAATCTCTATTCCATTCAATATGACATCACGGTATTTTGTGTATTCAGCTGGTAATCGTTGAAGCTTGATTGAAAGATTAACTCTTTCAATTTGAGAGTTTCCTTCTTTAGAGTACATAGGCACTGCATAATCCTTATGAACAGGAACCAATCGACTATCAACACCCCAATTAATCACATCAGCATATTTTTTAGCCAAAATATCATCTATAAAAATATCAAACCTTCTATCATCTGAATTCTTTATAAGCTCATCAAACTCACAAAAATGTAACCTTACTATATATGTAAAAGCAGAATCAACTTCAAAATTCCAAGTTACATTGTAATCCACTGTCACATACTTACCATAAGTTCTTGCAGTTAAGTATACATCTTCTGGTGCAGTGTAATTTGGAATGTATTTTGTAAATAGTTTAGATCTTGTCCAAAACCTCTTGATACACTTTCTGGATATTGTTGCTCCAAGTAAAGAGGATAATCGGTGTCCCAATTACGAAACATACCTGTATCATCACTTGGTTGAACTTGATTGCCACCAACGTTAACTCTATAAACCATCTCCAAAGCTTTGTCTTCAAGAACTTGGTAGTACTGATTGTCCCTATTGAAGTTAACTAAATTGAGATAATAATTTGAGTCATTCAGGTTTGTGTAATAGAGAAAAGAAGGCATAGACACAACTTCGATTCCGTTAATGAAAGCATAATAAACATTTGAAGTGTTTATTATATTGTTGGGAATGAAAGTTTGTTGTTACCGGAGTTAAAAAATCATTAAAAATAATTTTCAGCCACCAAAGAGATTACTGGGTTGAGTCGCGGACTAGGTCGTTCTCTTTAAGACGTTTCGCGGCACTGCCCAAAATTGTGCAAGCAGACTATCAACCACGAAGTCCCCAGGATAAAACAGCTCAGTTACAACTGTATACCGATTTGCTACTGCACGGTAGAAATCGGTCAAAGAATACACCTTCTTGAATGGTACTAACAATACCACTCGAATTGATACTACAATATCAATCTATGACTCAGTGGTACTACGATACCACACGTATTGATACTACAATACCAATCTATGAGTCAACGGTACTACGATACCACTTGTATTGATACTACAATATCAATCAATATATATATAATGACATTGAAGTCATTCTAATATGGTACTAAGATCATTCAGGGATTAAGGTACTATGACCAATTTTTATTTGAAGGAACTAGTGATACTAGATCACTCTTAAAATAGATTAATACTAATAATAATATTAGTATCACAATATACATAGAATGAAAATCAATTTTTTCCTCTCAACAATTAGGAACAAAACATAATGCAAATTTTTGTAATTTGCATGATCAAATAATGAAAATAAAGAAACAAATGATATGCCTAATTCTTTATTTCAAAAATTACATAAAAGTTGGTTTAATTACAAGTAGAAAATAATTAACATTGGGTGATGCAATAACATTATACCGAACCAAATATATTTCTAACATAAAAAGTTATACCTAACAATTTGACATATAATTAAACAATCTATATGTGCTTCTATGCTACTCACAAATCGATATATATGCATTAATCAACACACTCAACATATATATAGAGAAGAGTCTACTAAATTGTCTTAGGAAGAGTAAACAAATTATCAGTTTAGCTAAAACAACAAATCAACCAAGTTGAAGCAATGAAAACAAATAAAGAGTCATATACCAGAGGCAAGTCAAAAGCTTAAATGCGTCCACTGGTTTTGTTTCGTCAGCAATTAGCAACCCCAATTTAACAAATAGATTAAATTATATGTAAGCATATAGTGTAGTAGCCATTTGACTCCTGCTTGAAAAACCACTTATTAGCATGACAATTCATCTACCAACGTAAACACCCTTTTTATTTCTTAGGTTTTATGTGTGCTCAATATTTTTCCACTATGGCTGGCTATATAACATGAAATGAGCATATTTTTTCTTTTGTACGGTTACAATTTTAATCACCAATATATAGCCTTAAATAATGAATAATAAATAAATAAAGTTTGTAACCGATGTGAAACTTAATTTATTTATTTTCTCAAATTACACACTAGTATGTTACAACACACTGGTATTAGGTTGTTTATGAAGAGACGTGTTTGTTGAGTAGCCACAATTGATGGCTAACTTGTAATCAGGTTTGTATGAGTTAGCAACTAGAGGGTATAATAGCAAAATGAGAGATAGTATGGTCATTTTAGTGTGAATTTTGTTGTTTATGGAGTTTGCCATAGCTGTGTGAGAAGAGAGTGAAGAATGGGATGGTATAAGTTGTATTTTGTTTATTGTTTTAAAAGGGAAATTTCTATGAAACAATACTAAAGTAGTTGTATTTTGTTTTTTGTTTTAAAAGGGAAATTTCTATGAAACTATACTAAAGTAGAGACTAGTCAAAATCGGCTACTTTGAAATGGTCAAAATATCTCTATGGGATTCATTTAGCATCACATAATTGTAGATATGTATTCTCTTTTTCTTAATAATTTTGGTTATATATATATATATATATATATATAAAAGATAATTACACTTTAAAAAAAGGTAAATGGACAATAAATTACGGTAAATTTCATGAGATAGATTTTGTTATTAGGTTCTTGTCCGGGTTGAACCATGATTGTGCCTTGTAGCTCAGGTTTAAAACTAACTTGTAACTTGTTGGCATTTACATTTACAAGCTTTAAAACTAACTTATAACTTGTAACCGAGGTTACCTAATTAACTAACTATCTACTACTTCTACTACTACAATAATAAAATTAATTACTCACAATTTTCCTAAATTACCCTCACTAAATCTCATCAACTCTCTAAATTAGTGGATGTAAAGGTCATTTAGCTTTCTATTTTTCAAATTCCGAAATGTGTTTTTTTAATTAATAATAATAATCAGAATTTAATGACTATCATAATTAAGTGCATTGGAAAATTAACTCTCAAAAAATAAAGTGAATTGGGAAGTGGTCTTATAGGCATAGTAATTAAGTGCGCCTAATCATTTTCTAATCCTCACTTCTTGGGTATGGAAGTTTCATGAAGCTTTAAACAAATCATTTTTTAAAGAAAGGAAAAAAGATTTATGTTAAAAAATATATTCATTTATCTATTAATTTTTCACTTCTTCGGTATGGAAGTTTCATGAAGCTTTAAACAAATCATTTTTTAAAGAAAGGAAAAAAGATTTATGTTAAAAAATATATTCATTTATCTATTAATTTAATGATCTCATATACAGGTACATTTGAAATTATTAAATACTCCTACTTACTATGATGTACTCCCTACGTCCTAAATTGATTGACACAGTTGACTGTTTTATACATGCCGATGCATAACTTTGACGATTAATATTTTCAATTGTATTATAGTAAAAATTATAAAAATTTGATATTTTAAAAATATTCATCGAGACGAATCCAACAACATCTTATATGCTAATATTTATTTTTATTTATTAGTAGAAAAATATGGTCAAAACAATATGTGCGAATAGTGCAATATAGTCATATGTGTCACTCAATTTAGAACGGAGGGAGTACTAAATAAATCATACGCGGGATAAAATATGCTATTATATACGAGACAAATTATAACTAATAAAAATTTCAAAACAACATAATACTAAATAAACCATATGCGGGACAAAATATGTTTGCAACTCAAATATCAAATTATATATTTTTTTACAGTTTTGATAAATAATATTTGGTTATTATAATTCTTTTAATGAAAGGAAAAATGATTTATTTTAAAAAATGTTAATTTATCTATTAATTTAATGATCTAAAATACAGGTACATTCGAAATTATCAAATGTACGTACCATAAAATTTTCCTTCGACTCACATTTAGATTTAATACATGCTTTCAATTCAAATGTGATTTTTTTTTTAATTATAATGTATTAAATAAACCATTCACTGCACAAAGTATTTTATGACATACCGGATAGATTATAATTGATAAAAAAATCAAAATAACTAACATATACTATACTAAATAAATCATATGCGGGACTAAATAGACTGATTCAATATGGGAAAAAATAGTTATAATGTACTAAATAAATCACACGTAGGACAAAATATACTATCACATATGAGACAAATTATAACTAATAAAAAATTTAAAATGACTTAATACTAAATAAATCATACGCGAGACAAAATATGTTTTTGACTCAAATATGGAAAATAATTAATTATAATGTACTAAATAAACCATACATTTGACAAAATATACGATTACATACGGGAGAAATTATAACCGATAAAAAATTTAAAATAACTATTATAAAAAAATTCAAAATAAATATCATATATACTAGATAAATCATACATGGGATAAAATACATATGTTACTTATCAAATACGGGAAAGAATTAATGATAAGGTACTAATTAATCCATACATTTGACAAAATATGCGTTCATATACAGAACAAATTATTCACGTAAAAAATACAGAACAAATTATAACTATTAAATATTTCAAAATAACTATAATATACGCATAACGTAACGACCCGTGCGAATGCACGGGTCTTTTACTACTCTAAATCGCACGGGTCTTTTAGAGCATCCACAATGGTAGATCTTATACTATTAAGAACCGGTTCTTAATAAGATCTACCATTGGAGCAGTACATTTTTGAATTCTTAATAGGAACCGATTCTTAAATAAGAGTTCTCTCTCCTCTGGGACCCACCTTAATTTTCATTAAAATATATTTTTTATGGGACCCGCTTACTTTTATATATTATTAATAATTAAATAATTAAATGATTAATTAATATAGTAGTATAGGAGTACTTCAAACATAAATTTGCTGCAAAAAAAGAGCACAAATTCAAGATAGGCGAACTCATCTTCAACTTCAACATGATCTTATCGAGCATATTTGGCAACGTTTTGGACATGACGATCAACAAAATTAGTTATTTTTAAAATTATGTAATGTTGTTTTAAATTATTTTTTAATTATGTAATTCTTAAATTTTGCAATATTATTTTAAATTAATTTTCGAATTTTAATTATTATTTTGAATTATAAAAAAATAGTACATATTAATTTTGTAATTTTATAATCCAATTAATTTAATAGTATAAAATATGAATTATTAAATAATAAGTTATTATGATGTGGAGTTATTGACGGGAACCATTTAGAACTTTTGAAGAGGTGCTGAGTTGGAGGGATTGAGTGCTTATTAAGAACTATTATTAAAAAATAATAAATGAGTGATGTGTACATGTGAAACTCAGTTAAGATCTCAAACTTGGGGAGCTCCATTGTGGATGCTGTTACTAGTCTAACTATATATCTTGTTTCTTATTCAATAAGCTATTTAACCAACTTTGAAATACATCACTTATAATAGAATTCATATTAAGCACAATTAAACAAACAAAAGATCCATATATATTGAAGAAAACCTTTGCATACAAAACAACTCCACTTTCACCTATAGTGAATGTTACTTTGACTAAAATTTTCTGTAGCTTGTTCTATTTCACCTACAGTGTTCTGCATATAATATAGATAGAAAGCATTTGCAATGTCTTTCTTGTTTAAAAAACCATAGTTGGCAGTAAACATAACATATATAGATATGTGAATCCACAACTTGTTGAGGTAGTTCTGATTCTTGTTGTTGCTCGAGATTTTCATTTTGAGTGGTAGAGTCAAAGGTGTTGGAAACTTTGTTGGACTTAAGAAGATATCAAAATCACGAAATTGAGAATCCCTGGGAAATTTGAAATGCCTACAAAATGGATATCTTATGAAAGCAAATGACCAAATTGAAATTAATAACCCTGTTAAACAAAATTACATATGTGCAGAGAAGAGCAATAGATTTAATATCGTGATTGAAGTGGGGATTGGTTCACACGGTTATATCATCAATGCAGTAGACCGTTTGATAAAGCTTGTGTTAAATTGTCAAATAAACACCGCATAAATTGCAATCGTCTTTGGGGATGATAATTTGACTCATACTGAATGAGTACCTATAAAAAATACTCACATCGGGTAGAGTATAAACCCAAATTTTGGTACGGGCACGGGTATGTGTAATCACCAACATAAATGAGGGGTATGAGTGCGGGTACGGGTACCTTAGTACCCACCTTGCTCCATGCCCACATAATATATATTTATTTATTTTATTTATATTATTAAATGATAATATATGTATATCAATTTTAAAAAATACAACACTATTAAACTATTAGACATTTTTTTATAAAAATATTTATTTATAACATTATATGAATATAATGTGAATTTGTCAATAGCGATATGAATTTTAGCATCATGTTAGTACTAATTTTGTTTATAATTTTCAATAGTCAACATTAAAATATTTGATTTTTTTTTAATTTTATTAAAATGATAAGATATTTTATAATTGATAGATTTACTTATAGCAAAAGTGCGGATAACGGTTACGAGTATGGGTACTCAGGTATCCATAGGGCACGTGTATAAAGATTGTTACTCACACGGGTATGAGGATGGTTACATGTATCTTTTTCAAACTGCAGGTATGCTGATGGGTACGTACTATAGTACCTTACTCATATCCCCTAATCGTCCTATTATAAATCTAGAACCGAGATCGTCTAATGTGTGAAGCAAATACAATAGCAAATCAAGATGCCATAGAAGTAATTAAAGATGTAGGACATTGCAAGAGACCGAAAATATGGTCTTATTTAAATTTTGTTTTGTCCTTGCTCTCATTTTGTTCAATTTGAAACGCAATTTTGAAAAATTAAAAATTAAAGTTATCTTATCTAGTGCTATATTTTTGTCAAAAAATATCTACTTGCATACAATTATCAGTTTTGAATTTACCTTAAAAACAAATTGAAAGAATAAAGAAATTGAAAGAAATACATGTGTTCCTAATAGAGTCATTTTATTTGGTATGGGTATAGGGACAAGTGTGACTGGAAGAACAATTTTTATATTTCCACTCCATATTATATGCTTTAGTAATTCTTTGTTTATAAAAACACCTTCCAATTATCAGTTTTGTATTTACCCTTAGAATTCAATTGGCACAAACTATTTTCTATTAATTTTTGAAGAAAACGAGAGGATTATATTTTCTAGTTTTGCTGGTAGCACATTTTTAACAGTGTCATTTTATTTGGTGGGGGAAGGGACAAGAGATTGAGTGAAATATCAATATTTTTATATGCGTTGTGCACTATTGTACATTTATAATATATTTGAGACTTAATCATTTACCTTTATTAAAATTTAAAACGCAAGAGAGGATGACACAGGGGTGGATGGTTTGGGGAGAATGTGCTAAGAAAGGTGGGGGACGGCTTGGGGACATTTATCTGGATTGATACTTGGTTGGATGAGAATTCTCCTGTGTGAGAGGTTTCAACGCCTTTTTGATTTGACGGTAAACAAATCAAGTACGGTGGCCGAATGTTTTTCTTTAGAGTGGGGGGCCAGAGGGGATGCGTGGATTTGGCGAAGACAGTTGTGGGCGTGGGAGGAGGAGATGTTAAGGGAGTGTCAGACATTATTTCATAACTTTGCTTTGCAGGATCAATCTTTAGATCCGTGGCATTGGCGTCCTGATCCTTCCCGAGGGTATTCAGTTCGGAGGACTTATCAGATTCTGACTTCTCACCAGCCCGCTCCTTCAGTTGACGCATAATACCTTATTTGGCACAAACAGATACCCTTAAAGGTGTCTATCTTTGCTTAGAGATTGTAACGGGATTGGTTGCCAACTAAAGATAATTTGGCAAATCGTGGCATAATCACTCTAGAAGCTCAGTCTTGTGTGGCGGGATGTGGGGCCTTAGAATCAGCTCAACACTTATTCATTTCATGCAAAACTTTTGGCTCTCTTTGGTTGTCTGTTAGGTCGTGGCTTGGTGTGTTATTAGTGGATCCCATAAACCTGGTGTTGACACCAAAATTATACTATTGATGATATTTATTTCGACTTGGTGTTATAATTTGAATAGAAGAAGAAAACTCATTTCGACTGGTAATGAAATGTGATTTTTCGAAGTTAGCCATATTAAGTGGAATTCGACTAAACTATTTTGTTGTCGAAGGCTTCATTTTCAACAAGAAGTGACATATGTTATAAGATATCGAAAGAAGTCATTCAAAGAGTCGAATATTGACATGGTGTGTCGATCAAGCAAACAACTCCTACGAAGAAGTTATCGGAAGTTATTTAAGGGGACAACTGTCAATCTTAGATATAAGAAGTTATTAAATAAGACACTTATCATAATCTTATATGTAGGAAGTTATTTTCTATTTTCTATAAATAGTTGTAATTCCTATGTATTAAGGGGGATCATATTTTATGAAAGTCTTGTAACACCCACGCCGCGTGGGCAAATGGGTTCAGATGCGGACATAGAAGGATTTCATCCACCATTTACATTCAAATGTCATTTAATCTTTCAAGTTCATTACTTGTTTTGCCTTTAAAGTTTCTGCACTTTATCCTTCCATTGCAATTTATATTCAGGTTCTTTAACTTTTATTTGCAAATCATTTAACAAGTTTCTGCAAATTTACTTTAATCCTTTTTGTATTTTAATTTGATCTTCGAACATTCATACTTTTCTAGAAAATAATGCACAAATATGTTCCGGGATTTACTAGTTGATCCCTCAAGTAAATAAATCTAAACTAGTGGTTGTTTACCAAAATTCAGGGTAAACACTTGGCCGATCATTTCAGTCAGTTTACTTTCTCAGCAGGTGGTATCCGAGCACGCCGCTCGTTTATGCAGCTTATTTGGCTCCTATGCGTCTGGACGATCTGGAATGAAAGAAATAACAGGTTATCCAGAAACTCTGAATAGTCTGTATATCAGCTACTGGACAAGATCAAACTTCACTCTTACTTGTGGTTGAAGACTTATAACTCCATATTAGTCTCCAACTACCATAGTTGGTGGTGGAGCATGTTCACTTGTTTGGGCATGAAGTAACTTAGCTTTCATGTTGTTGTTCTGATTGGTGTATTTCTATACTATCTTCTTTTGCACACCTTGAAATCCGGAATTTTACCCCATCTATTTTAAAATTCGAAATTTTACCCCCCTATTTTATAATTTTTTGGATTTTGCCCCCCTTACAAGAAAATTTGGGATTAGCTACAACGACGTTTGTAGCTAATTCACAAAAAATATGTAGCTAACTCTGATTTACAAGAAGAATAAAATAGAACCGCAAGAAACATAGGAAGAAGAAAAAGGAAAGAAAGGAACAAGAAAGGTTCGCCGTCGTCGACGCAGAATCGGCCGGAACTATCACCGGCCGAAACCGTCACCGACCTTCTCCTTCTCTCTCGGTCGCGATCCCTTTCTCACGTGGAAGCTTTAGCGATTTGTTTCTTTCAATTATGGAACGTGTTTTGGTCGTGTGTTCTATTTGCATCTTGTTTCTTTTCTTGATCCTTTTATTTTTGTTGTTTGTTCATTTTTTATTTATTTAAAAAAAAAACTGATTTACTAGAAATAGCTACCAATTAGCTACAAATACAGTTGTAGCTAATCCCAAATTTTCTTGTAGTGATATAGGGGGCAAAATCCAAAAAATTATAAAATAGGGGGGTAAAATTTCGGATTTTAAAATAAATGGGCAAAATTCCGATTTATTCAAAATAGGGGAGGTAAAACTGCATTTAGGCCTTTAATTTATTGCATAATCCTTTGCCCATTAAATTTTTTATCTAAAGGTTAAATTTTGAAAAGAAAGAAAAAAAGTAAGTAATCAGATTTAAGAAGTTAATAAATTTTGATATACAACACTTATATTTTATTTATGTTTCTGTCGAACTCAACGATTAAAGATATAAAAAAAAATTCAACATATTAATATACATATTTTACCTTAATTAAACCCATTGAAATTATTCTGCAGAAAAAAAGGTAGTACATGAAGAAAATATCACTTCTTGCGCACACATGCTAGAAATATAAAAACTATAGATATAATGAAAGGAACAACACGGTTAATTTATGTTCCATCCTTCACACACACACATATATATAAGCTACTTATGCGCGCTGCAGTATATATTACAATGGCTGACTTGTGAGCTGCCAAGACATGAGGATGAAGTGTACGATCCTCCTGATGAACATGTGGGATTGTTTTGATTACTTGTTCCACTTGTTACTTGATTATTATTGCCAGCAAGCATCCTACTTGATCTAACAGCGGCCTGTTGGTCCATGTACAAATCGGCATCGTCTTCGACAACAACTCCGCATTGAAGGCCAGTGCATCTATTAGCTCCTTCATAAGTATTATTATGTGATGTTGATAGGATATTTCCATAGGTGGAATCTGCTGCAACTAGATTGTTATCTTGATGGGGTTGAAAGATTGAATTAATTACTAGTAGTGTTGTTAACACCAAAGAAATTAATGATCCTTTCATAATGAATTTTCTATTTTTGACACTTTTGTTGTTGGAGTTAAGTTAATATCAAAATCTTGCTATTAGCTAGTATATAAATAGTACTTGATGGAATCTTTTGAACACACAGTGGGATCTAATTTGTTTTAGAGAGACATCAACTCCTCTTTAAATTGTTTTTATATTAATGATTAATCATATGGTTCTTATAAGAAGAGAGACTTAGCATTAATCTAATAAGAATTGTTCTAATAAGTCATTGAATTCGAACTCTACCATATAATTCGTTTTAGAAGAACTCATTAATAACTTGAACCAAATATCTTAGTTAACTTTTTCTTTACTAAAAAAAAAAGATATTTATTCGTTCAAATTGATATAGTATATCGATGTCATACAAATTTATATTTGATAAAAATAAAAAGGATAAATCTGCAAACAAACTCACAGTATCTTTTTTTTTTTACGATAAACTTACAGTATCCATTTTAATAGCATAAAACGATAAATTGCATAAGTCTAAATGTTCGAAATATCCATGTCTCCTGATCTGTAGCGTTGATGACACCAAAATAGATATTGATTGGATTTACATTAGATCGAAATTAATCATTCAACCTGAAACAAATGAGCACCACACAAAGATGAAACAACAAAATACTTTGCACAAAGACTGGACAACACAATACGCCACATAAAGACGGGACAACAAATTACACCGTACGAATACGGAAGATCAAAACAAACAAATATGTGAAAATCACAATTATTTATCATAACGTGAAAGAAAAAATAATTTGGAGGATTGGCTTCTTTTTTTTCCCTTTCTTTACCAATAAAATATGAAAGTGGGAGCGTTTAACACACAAAAAGAAATTAGTGAAATGTTTTTTAATTTTGAAAAACTTCCAAATCAACATTAATGTTTTTTATATTTTTTAAAAACAAAACTCTTTTGGAAAGATTTAGCAATTCGAGAGATATAATTTAAAAAAATCGCAACAACCAAAATGAAAATAACTCATATTTATAAAGACCATAATTTTGTCAAAAATTAATACATTATGTTAATCATTACGGAATAAACTAATAAAAAACAATGTAACATAATGTTGTCCGATCTTCCCACTCACGGGTCATGATAATGAATTTTCATCAACTCTAATCATTGAGTTCAAATGTTCAGTCTGACTTTTGTTACATATGGCAAGAGCGCGCCCACACCATATTTTAATTCACTCTTTACTTCGTCTAAAAGTAGAATGTTAGTGTAATTTTAGAGCACACGTGATAAGAAAGTGAATGAGAATTTTTTAACTAATGCATTTTTTTACATCATTGACTACGGATAGGTTTTGCATTGGCTTTTAGTTTGGAAAGGTTTAGATTGAAGTAAGTAATAAAGTAAATTAAAAGATAAGAGAATTAAGAAGAGAAATATAAGTTAATTAAGTGCTTCTTCTCTTACTTATACTTATGTTTGGTAATGTGGTGTTATGTGAGTAGAAATCCTCTCAATTTCTTCAAAAAAATGATAAATGTAATGACTAAAGTTTAAATATATAAATATTCAAATAATATTTAGTAAAAAAAATAAATATAAATATTCAAATAATATCAATTATTCTCAAAATACGTGCATTTATATTATTGATTTACATCAAAACTATAATAATTTCATTTGTCATTTCTCTGAAGAAATAGAGAGGATTCCAACTCGGTGTTATATAGCTTACTCTTTTTTTTATTATTCGACGGATTAATTCGTAAGTGGTAACATGTGCTTTCACATACCATGGTTACCCTATTGCAATTGAAGATACTATAAATAATCAAAGAAAGTGGACACATGTTGTCACGTTGTTATTACCATTACATGCCTGTCACATTCATATCAATCCTTAATTAAATAGTTATAAATCATGCGTCGATTAACAAAGTGATTAATTAATCCAATAGCCCCTAGTTTCGGGTGCTTGAGTTACATTTCCCAATGATGGCTAGATTTATTATCAATAGGGACCAAAAGGGCCAGTTTTTGCTGTCAAAATTTTATAATTTTTTATTTGGAATGGTCCTTGTTGATAAAAAAATCATTTTTTTTAGATCAATTTGTTGAAGGGTCAATGCTGAAAGTAGTAATCGAAAAGCTGGATTTTTTTGGAAAATGGTGGATCAAGAGGAATGGAAAGAAATTGAGGAGAATGGTGGAAGAGTTGAAGGAAGAACTTCTGAATTTTCACTTATAATGTTCTTCAAAGGGTTATCAATAATTGGAATTGAAAATTCAACTTCAAGGTTCCAGGTGCTGGAATTCAACAATCAACACTGCGTCACAAAGGATGGTGCTATGAAGTGGGTCCATGTGAAATATGAAGGACTGATCCTTAACAAATCCCAGCCAATTGTTTAGTTAAACTGATTATCTCCTTAAAATTCCCATTATACAAACATTCACATTCATTCCATTCAAACCAATTTCTAATACTCCTTTCGGCCCTTAATATAAGAAACAAACTATTTTTTAGGTTCATCGGAAAACTAATGTATTTGGTCCATATTATAGACCAAATATATTAGTTTTACGATGAACCTAAGTTTTTTCTTATATTATCTAATTATTTTATTTCAATTTTTTTAATTATTATTTCATCTTTAATTATGTGGTTTTTTTTATTTGAAAATTAAAATATTACACACATGACATCCTACTCAGCTAAATCAGTTGCCACCTATGCATTGACTAAGTCAAAATTGAGGTTTTACAAAGGATTAAAGTTAAGGGGCTAAAATTACCATTTTCAAAGTTATAGGTCAAAATTGCAAGTTTGTGGAAGTTAGAGAGCCAAAAATGTATTTTAGCCTTGTTTTTATAGGCAAACAATTCTATTATAAAAGTATTAGAGATATTCCAACTCTTACAACGAAATTGAAAGTCTACACTTTCAACAATAGTAGAAACGAACTCTGAAGGATTGAAGATACAATAAAAAGAAATCAACATATTTTACCTTAATTAAACCCATAGAAAGTATTCCCGTGAGCTTAGCTCAATTATAGGGAAGTTGTATTATACATGATAGACATATAAAAATTAGATAGTGAAAGTAACAATACGGTTAATTTCTGTTCCATCCTACACACATATCAGCTATTATGCGCGCCGCAGTACACATTACAATGGCTGACTTGTTTGCTGCCGAGACATGAAGATGAAGTGTATGACCCTCCTGATGAACATGTGGGATTGTTTCGATCACTTGTTCTACGTGTTACTTGATTATTATTGCCAGCAAGCATCCTACTTGATCTAACGGCGGCCAGTTGGTCCATGAACAAATTGGCTTCGTCATCGACGACTACTCGGCATTGAAGGCCAGTGCATCCATTAGCTTCTTCATCAGTATTGTTATGTGATGCTGATAGGATATTTTCATAGGTTGAATCCGCTGCAACCTGTAGTTTGTTATTTTGATGAGGTTGAAAGAGTGAATTAATTACCAGTAGTGTTGTTAACACCAAAGAAATTAATGATCCTTTCATAATGAATCGCTATTTTTGAAACTTGTGTTGTTAGAGTTGATATCTAAATCTTGTTGTTTAGCTATATAAATAGGAGTAAAACTACACGGATAGTTTAAATAGGACTTTATGGATAACATATATGTGGACAATAATAAGCGGTGGCAATGCTATGAGTTGTCATGGGTAGTCAATGCTATATAATGTAAGGGAAATGCTTGTTATAGCGAAAAGTTTTCTCACGAAAGCATCGCGAATGTCATCACACTCACTGCTCAGTGCTCACCGCACTTGCATTATTTAATTTAATTCAATATTTAATTCTGTTTTTCTCTCACATCCTTCATCTTCCACCATCCACCCACCACCAACAACGACATCAACATCGCCCCTTCTTAATTTCTACAATTGGATTTTGTTATTTTCTAAAATCAAATCTTACATTTGTTTTTCCCTTGTCTCCATTGTGTGTTTGAATGTATGTTATCACATTGCCGTTGTCTTTTTTCATCACGTCTTTGTTTCTATTGTTTGATGTCGATAACTTTTGCGTTGCTTGATCGATTTTCTGTGAAAATTTGGTAATAATTATTTTATAACCATCTCCAAAAAATTATTCAAACTCGCTCTTTGAGGTCATCAATTGACAAAACATAGTATTATGGTAAAAAGTGAAAAACTTCGGATTGGTTTGGTGAATAGACAACTTCCTTTTGAGGTATGTTATTCAAACAATTTTTTTTGAATGACAAATTGTTAGTTATTAGTATATTACAATGTTATTCCAACAAAAAAAAATATTACAATGTTATATTAGATTTCTCTTTATCGGCACTTGAATCTTGAACCTTCAATTTATCGATATTGGGTAAAACGATCACCAATATTATTTAATCACCGATTTTATAATTTTTCAAACTAGTATCTATTTATCCAATTTAAACTATCAAATTGGATTGATCTTGACATATTCAATCGATTTTCTTGATTTTACCCTAACTTATATGACTTCATCTCTATCTAATAAACAAAATTACACATGTGAAACTAGCTTTGAGGACCGTCGGTTACCCAGTAGGATGAAACACACAAGTCGAAACAGCTCACTGTATACCTACCAACAACTACAAAAGCAAATACGTTAAATAGCACTAGTATTACATTATTGTGAAAAAGATTTAATTAAAGAAAGGAATAGGACCCATTATTTAGGTAGGAGTCAACAATGGCGGATCCAAAAAAATATTGTTCGGTGGGGGCTAAACAATAATGTACTATAAATTATAAGAAAAAAACTCAATATATAAAAGTTTATATAAATTATAATTAATTTTTATGAGATTCCATACTTTGAAAATGTTCGATATTTTTATTATCAATATTATAAAAAAATTCACTCTATCTCTCTCTCTCTCTCTCTCTCTCTATATATATATATATATATATATATATATATATATATATATATATATATATAACTAAGGATATCATTCGCGAGAAGTAAAATCAAGAGAAAGAGATAAAAAAATGGATGGGAGAGAAGAAATTGTTGCTTTAATAAATTAAAAGAGAAAACTAGTACATTCAAAAGAGAAAGCGTGTGGAAATTAAAAAGTTTAAGTGTGAAAAGTTAAAAAAGAAAAAGAGAAATTTATGGTGAGTGGGCAAATAGACCTATTCATGTGGCTAATAATAGTAATATTAAAGAAAAATTATTTGTTTTGGTGGGACTTAAGCACCCAATAGGTTGTGTCTGCGTCCGCCACTAGAGTCAAGATTTGAATTTCAAACTCTTTTTTCTTTTTGTTAAGTAGCTTAGTGGCTAAAAATTCCACACATAAGATGGATAAGTGGGATGATCGGTGTTCAAACTCTGATCCTTTACATATATAATGCAATGTTCTACCAGTTGAGCTAAGCTCACGGGACTGAATTTCAAACTTTAAAATGGAATTCTATCTAAAAGATAGACCAAAAAAATAACCCACAAAAAAAAAAACATAGACCACTTCAATTTATTAAAAAGTTTGTTTGTATTAGTAATCTTTATTAATTTATTTTATCCAAACATTTGTGTAAATTGAATATCTTCTGTGTTTAACTGCAGAAATTAATTTCTCAAACTTTGTAGAATTTAAATGACCGACATACTCCTCGTAAAATTGTTGATGTGATTGAAACGAAAATACTTAAGAAAATGAATGAGTAAGAGTGACATTATACCTTTGCATTCAACTCAATGCGATGAATATAGAGTTCCTTAATGCTTGAATTGTATGTTGAAAACAAGATTTGGTAAAAAATTGAGTGGTTTTAGAGGGTTTGGAGTGGAGACAAACAAGAGTTGGTGGTGGTGTGTATTGTTTATGTTTGAGGTCCACCCATATATATATATATATATATATATATATTTTTTTTTTTTTCAAGCCACAAAATAGAAAAACATTGTGAGTTTTTTTTGTTGATAGATTTGCAAGTGGTTATAACACATTAATTTTTTTTATCAAGTCTTGGTGGTTATAATTTTTCATTTTTTTAAAGGTGAATAATTAGAGTATTAGATATTCAAACTTCAGCTTCTACATATAAAATATGATGTTCCTATAAACTGAACTAAATTTAAAGGGATTATAAGACATTAATTTTTTCGGAGGAATAAAAAAAAATTAATGTATAATAAGGAAACTCAACTAAATAGTTTAGAATAAATAAAATGCTAGTTGTTCTGATCATTTCAGAAAAGGGAAAAAATATATTCTTTCGGTGTTTCAACCTACGAACATGAAACATCTATTTACAAACGAAACTAGAACTTCGCTGATGATAAAAGAGGTCACTACAAAAAAAATTAAATTTAGAGTGAAGAAATCTGTCACTAATAAATTAAATTCCGTCACAAACCATTTTAGTGACATATTTAGCAACGAATCAAAATCCGTAAACAATTTTAGCGTCGTAAAATATTACTCCCTCCGTCCCAAATCTTTGGTCCTTTTAGCTTTTTAGTTTTGTCCTAAATCTTTAGTCTTTTTTAAGAAACCAATGCATAATTAGTGATACTTTACCATTTGTACCCTTACTAAAGTTAAAGCATTAATTAAATATATTTTCTCTTTCTTAATAAAGTAAGGGTAAAATTGACTTAACTTATCAATCTTTATAATTTCTTAATCTCCATGCAAAACTCTAAAAAGACTAAAGTTTTGGGACGGAGGGAGTAGTGATGAAATTTGCATTCTATCACAAATTGCAACGGATTTATATCGTCGTAAATATAAAAATCTGTCACTAATGAATAACTATAAATACACCATCTGTTTTAAGTTATATACATATGAAAGATAGAGAAGACATTATAAAAGATAATATGTGAAATTATACAACGGAGTGATCGTATTTATAAATAAATTGTGCTATAACGTATTTATCTAACTAACTAATTTATCTTCGTAACTAACTTATTTATCTAACTAATTTATCTTCCTAACCAACTTATTTATCCAAGTTCTAACTAACTAATATAATGGAATACTATATACCGTAACAAGAGGTAAATTATTTAAGGGTGTATATTTATATATGATAAAACTTGAGAAAAAATTATGGAAGGAAATCCATTTCCCTACAAATACTTACAAATTAACAAAATGATCGATTTGTCTCTGTTTTAAATTTTTTTGATGCCAAATTCTAAAGACTTCACAAAGTCTTGGTCTTCCCTCGAGCTAGACATCATATTTCAAACCAATAAAATTAATACGACAAATTGATGTTAACTCTAGATTTAATATTAGGGCACATATTTAAATATTTAAACATAGAAATTTTATATTAGATAATACAAATAATTTATTTAAAAAATTAATAAATACAAGTTGTAAGAAAATATTTTTATGTTTGGCTCTTTTAACATACTATACCCTAAGAATATTATACTATTTAAATTACTCGTAAATTAATTATATTTAACTAATTATTAATAGCAATTGTTTTTTAATAAGTTAAAGAGAATAGTAGATAACTGACATTAAAGGATATTTAGACATACCAAGAAGGTTGGCATGTCAATTTTAAAAAAAAAAGGTTGGCATGTCCAAAGATTTCATCGTCTGTCATATTCTCATGTATATATGGAAAATCTACAAGAGAAATAAAAATCGGGGGACAATAATCAGATTCAAATTTCTTATAACTGAACAAGCACATACAAAACTCACTGCATCTAAACAACAAGGATTATTGGTGTTCCGTTTATATACGACGTCTTTATATTGTAGTTCGCGTTTACTTGCATTTTTTTATCTTATACAGAGACCGACTATTAATAATAATATATTTCTCGTTAAAAAAAAAAAGTCCTTAGCAAATAAAAAAAATGACACGGATAAAACAGTGGCAAGCAACAAAGTACAAAACAACACAATGCTACATATATGTACTCTTTGGCTTTTTGCTGTCTCAATTTGACCTGATAGCGTGTTGTTTGTTTTTTTTTCTGGTTTGGATGGCTCTAGCTCTGATAGCCTTTCTTTTGTTTCTTTGTAACTTCATTCTCATCATAGACTATAGAGCCATCAATGACCGAAAAGACTGCAGTAACCACAATAGATCTGAGACTAAACCACCACCAGTGGCCACAAATCAGCCATTAAACTTTTTACTACTATTATTAACTGATAATTTTAGTTAATCAATATAAAATCGGATGGTCCACCTTTTACTTTAATCCTTTTCTTTCCCATGATATCATTTTTCAATGGTTTTAAAATACAGTCGCGGATACCGTAGCGGTCATTGCTATATTGCAGTCAATTAAGGGTAATATTTTATTGCATCTTACCTAAATTGAGATTTTTTTTGACTAATGTGGGAAGATTTGAATGAATATGGCTGAAATCATCTGATGCATGATTCGATTACGATACGACCGTACACGTGATTGAAAATTACACTGCAATTGCGACGACTACCACATTAGTAATATTGAAGCCGCAATTGCATATGCAAATCGCAATTTAAAACCATAACTAAAATTATACCCTATAAGTTAAATAAGTTGAGCATTTAGAGTTCGAACAACGGAAGTGAAGTTCAAATAAGTTCAAATAAGTTCAAATAACTAAAATTATGCCTTTAAGTTAAATAAGTTAAGCATTTAGATTTCGAACAACAAAGTGAAGTTCACATGGCGAAATAAGTTGATCATTATCTTTTGGAACTTTCTGTGCTGCATCCTCAGCAAGTAGGGTAACCAAATGTTTAAATAGAGGGGATGAATGTCAATGAAATACGTGGATCTCGCTCTCAATTGATTTGGACGTTATGCACTCCTTTTCATGAATACTAGTAATAGTAATAGTTTAGATGTTCTTCTATTCACCCATTAATTATTGAATGCTTGAACAGTGAATCATACCATGAAAAATATTGTATAGAACGAAATTAATTCCGTTAAAAAAATATTTGTTATAGTAAAATTATTGTCCGGTAAATGACATTTTTGTCATCCAAAAATATTCTCAAATCCAAAGAGATATATTTTAACCATTTCAAACCAAAATGCTTCCAGAATTCAAAGTAAGTCGATTTCATAACTATAACTAATGTTGTTTCTTAGAAATTTCCAACCTCTCATAAATAAATACACTCTTCTCTTACTATCTTCTCACACAACCATGGCAAACTCTGTAAACAAGAAAAATCACATGAAAATCACCCTACTATTTCTAATTTCTCTATTGTACCCTCTAGTTGCTAATTCATACAACCCTGATTACAAGTTAGCCATCAATTGTGGCTCCTCAACAAACACTACTGCCTTAGATAATCGAGTTTGGGTTGGTGATGATATTCATAACTCCAATCTCTTTACCTTCACACAACCAAAAACCACAAACCAATCTTTTAATACAAAGCCTAATTCCCTTTCAAATACTCAAATTCCATTCACAACAGCACGTATCTCTCTCTCAAATTTCACATACTCTTTTCCTATCAGTATCAATAATTCCCCTGTTTTTATTCGCCTTCATTTTTACTCAACTTCTTATCAAAACTTTGAACTTTCTAATGCCATTTTTTCTGTTCAAGTAAACAACAATCTTACCCTTCTTAAAAACTTCAAACCTTTAAATTGGGCTACGGACAGTTCAATCATGAAAGAATATATCATCCAAGTCAAACCAAATGAGAATTTGCTAAACATAACTTTCATTCCAAACAACATAAACCAAACAAATGTTTCTTATGCTTTTGTTAACGGAATTGAAGTTGTGTCTATGCCTTCTTATCTCTATTACACAAACTTCACTGATGGCCTAAGTTATCACTTAAAATCACTTGACACAGATGCCCAACCAGATTACCAACTTCAAAACAACAAAGCTTTGGAGATGGTTTATAGAGTCAACGTTGGTCAAAAACAAGTTCCACCAGACCAAGATACAGGTATGTTTCGTAATTGGGAAATTGATTATCCTATTTACTTGAAGATACAATATTCACAAAGCATATCTAGTGGTTTTGGTGAACATCTTAACTATTTAAAAAACACCGTTCCTAATTACACTGCACCAGAAGATGTTTACTTAACTGGAAGAAGTTATGGAAAGGATGCGAAAGAGGATTATAATGTAACTTGGAGTTTTGAAGTTGATTCTACTTTTACTTATATGATAAGGTTACATTTTTGTGAGTTTGATCGGAAAATAACGAATATAGGTGATAGAGTCTTCCAGATTTTTATAGATGATATTTTGGCTGAAAATAGTGCTGATGTGTTTTCATGGAGTGATAGTCAAATATTGGTTCCTGTTCATAAGGATTATGCTGTGACTATGTATTCTCTCGAAGGAAGCTCTCAAATTGAAAGAGTTAATATTTCAATCAAGCTTCAACGCTTGCCAAATAATTCGAAGCAAACAACAGCATATCAAGATATCATATTGAATGGAATCGAGATTTTCAAGATAAGTGACAACAATAACAATCTTGCAGGAGTAAATCCCAAATATTTACCTATAAAGGAACCATTATTACCTAGTCCACAATCAAAGTCAAAGAACTCAACCATAGTCATTTTGATTGCGGTTGGAGTTTCATGTCTCTTGTTAGCATCTGTTGTTGGAATGATAGTTTTTGTTCGAAGGAGAAGAAAATTTGAATCTCGTCTTGAAATGGAAGAAAGTTCATGGCAGACAAAGACAGATGGTTCGTCAATTTTACCATCCCATTTGTGCCGCTATTTTACAATAGCGGAGATAAGAACCGCTACAAACAACTTTGATGATATTTTTATCATTGGGGTTGGAGGATTCGGTAACGTGTACAAAGGTTACATCGATGGAGTTATACCTGTTGCGATAAAACGTCTTAAACCTGGTTCTCAACAAGGTATTAACGAGTTCAGGAATGAGATAGAGTTGCTCTCTCAACTTCGTCATATTCACTTAGTTTCCCTCATTGGATATTGCAACGATGGTGTTGAGATGATTCTCGTTTACGACTTCATGCAACGTGGCACTCTTCGTGAATATTTATATGGTTCGGAAAATGAACTTCTTACTTGGAAGCAGAGGCTCGAGATTCTATTGGGTGCAGCGAGGGGGTTACATTATCTTCATACAGGTGCGAAACAAAATATCATACATCGTGATGTTAAGAGTACCAACATATTGTTGGATGAGAAATGGGTGGCTAAGGTTTCTGATTTCGGGTTATCAAAAGTGGGACCAACAGGAATGTCGATGACACACGTCAGCACCGTGGTGAAGGGTAGTATTGGATATTTGGATCCAGAATACTACATGCGTCAAAGGTTAACTCTAAAATCTGACGTGTACTCTTTTGGTGTTGTGCTTCTTGAGGTATTGTGCGGTAGACCTCCTTTGGTTCGTTCTTCGGATAAGAAAAAAGCAAGTTTGGTCAGTTGGTTCCAAAGATGTTACAAGGAAGATTTGATAATGGAAGAGATGGTTGACCCATTCATAAAGGATTCCATAACAAGTGAGTGTTTGAAATGTTATTGTCAAATGGTGTTGAGTTGTTTGCATGATGATGGAAATCAACGAATGTCGATGAGTGATTTGGTTGGGGCATTAGAGTTTGCATTGCAATTGGTAATGAGTGAGGAAGATAGTAAGTTTAGTGAGATCCAAGAAAAGGAAAAAAGTGTGCAAAGGCTACCATACCAGTTTACGAGTGATGATGGGAGTGACAAATGTTTCACGAGTAGTAGTGATGACTATGGGTCTCATTCAAGTAAAGTAAGCACCATTTCAGCTAGTACTGAAGAACAACCTTTGTTTACTGGTTCTGCGTTTTCTGAGATTGGAAACCCAAGAGCACGATAGGTAGATGTCTTTTATCCTAAATTTTTCAATTTATATTTCTCAAATGATAAATATATAACTGGAAAACTATATTGTAAAATTTGATCATTCCTAATTTTTCGTTGATTACATGATGAATTGCGTATCAATCGTTAATGTCCGAAAGTAGTTTATAAAAATGATGTTTATCATCTTACAAGTTAATTTTATAAGAATGAATTAGATTTAATTTAATATAAAAATCTAATATCAAGATAAATTATATATATGTCGCTAAACATATATGTCACATGAATTGCCCTAGTCAGTCACATAACCCTTAGTCAAATGGGTGCAATTTAATCGGTCGCAAAAATCGTCTCTTAGAATATATTTTTTTGATGCAAGTCTCTTACAATATTTTATTCACAAATGAATAAGATCTCGACACCAGGGAGTTGAACCAAATTATATAGTAATTTTACTTTTCAGTATATGAAATTAATTAGAACTATATACGAAACAAAAACAAACTTATTTGTTGAAGCAATAATCACGAATAATTGATACCGGAATGTTGCCAATATCGAAATCACCCATATATGTTAGATAAAATCTTCCTTTGTTTGATTACGTGCTTTGAATTTAAGATTCTCATAGGGCAAACCTTAAATAAGCTCATAATCGGGTGATGACAGTCTATTTATAAAATCACAACCCTTGTGTCACCTATTATACTTGAGAGGTTGGACCTATACTTTATTTCTACCCAAATCAGAATTAGTATCCAAAACTCATTATTATTAATTACAACTATCGGCCTTAAACATCATCAAATGAATAACAACAACGTCAAAAATCACAATCAATTATAGCACATAATTTACAAACTATTATACACAAATTATTGCTGCTAATTCTGAAGAACAATTATATGCTTTTGTATTTTTTTTAGATTGAAAATCCAAGAGCACGGTAGATAGATAAATGCAGTTCATCCTAATGTATATATCTCAACAGATAAATGTTAGGAGCCAACAATACTGTATATTTTGATCGTTTCAACGTTTTATTTTGAAGTAAAATAAATTAATTTTGTATTTCATTCAATATAATAGAGGAAATACAATTAGGTAGATAAAAAGGATGAACGCTAGGGGTAGGATGAAATAAAAACGCTCTAACAAGATTATGAGCGACTCTATAGACATGTCTCTTAACATAAATTATATTGTAATTATAGTATTAGAAATAAAAAGGGAATTACAAGTTGACAGCATGCAAACTACAACCTATTACTTACATGATGAATATGTGATATAAGTCTCATATATAAATGAGATAATGTCTAAAAGTACAACTCAATTTTGTTAAAATGAGTTACATATTTGATACAAAAACCTAATAATAAGATAAAAATTGTATGTCCATAATTACTATGTGTTGTAAAAATTGGACCTACTCATAATAATAAATAATATATAAATTTATTTAATTCAACAAATATTATAGAGAACAAATTAAAGTAGAGATCATAAGAACTTATCTTATAAGTGTAATAACTGATGTCGGCGCTACCGCATATTAAACAATGAAACAATACCTGAGGCGTGCCACTGTCCTCAAGGATTTATCCTCCTCATAGGCGCAAATCCCCCATGATTCAAGTACTTCTCAAATATGTATCATATCCGAGATGACAGAACAACTCGAAATTAATAGACACCGGTGATGTAATACAGGAAGATAACACCTCAATTTTATAAGGAAGAGGAAGATAATTTCTATTTAATAGTGTGGTTTTGATCTCATATAAAAACAAAGGAAGGAGAAGCAATATGTATCCACGGGTATTTTCTCATCCCCATATTATTCTGTCACATTCTTATATATGCAATGCCACACATAAAAAAATCATTCCAAAGTAATTTCCACATTGCCAATTATATAGCCTATTAATTAGGAATGAATGAGTATTGATACCAATGGAAAGTAACGTTACACTTTTACCAAGTAAAACATATTTTAACAAATAGTTAATAATACTATTAATTCATTTAAAACAATTTATAAAATTATTTTAAATAACTTTAAAATAAATAAATTAAAAGATCAAAATATCCAACAATCCCCCACAATTTATTTTAAAGTTTAAAAGAATTCTCAAAAACATTTCCTGGATTAACATCGTTGATGTAATGCATCAAACTGGTGTAACAAGCTATATGAACCAGTCCTAGAATAATATACTTAACACACAGTGAAATTGGTGTAGCAAGCTATATGAACCAAAGTCACTTGGTGTGTGTTAGCGGTCTACCATTCACATCACACCCCTACAGTTCTCGTTGTTGACGCTGTGGTGCGCGAATAGGACGTGCGCGTGCCTGGATTCTTTCATGAGTGCTCTAGAGATTTTGCCAGGATCTCATACAAGCGGTCCCACTTGACACTCAAATAGGTGATTTCATCAAGTGTATACTGCAAATCATACACCACCCATTAGGGATATGAAATTCATTAAAAGCTTTTTAGTAAGCTTAACCTCTCAATAATGCAATGTCTAACACTTTCTCAAGTACACCATAGGAAAGAGACAAAAATTAAATTTAGTGTTAGCAGAATTAACTCGTGACTTGTTCTTACCCATATGAACCTTATTCATGGGATCTCCAATCACAAAGGTTGGGTTACCATCACTTGTTAATTTCAAAAGGCTTAAGTCCGATTCCCCTCGATGTGTCACAAAATTATTTCTTCCCAGGGGCTTTGTTTAGTAGCTACTTTATATACACAAATGATGAAGACAATTAATATTTTCTTTCATCAATATAATATTGACTAAGACGTCTCGAAGCCAATTAATCTCATATAATATTTATATGAGTCTATAACAATAGTCTTGATCTTCATAATAAATCTATCCAGGTCTGCTTAGTTAACTAAGCGACAACATTCTCACATAGAACAATTAAATTCACTTATAGATTTATTCTCATCGACTCTTATCCGATTAACATCATTGTATTATTTTAAGACAATGACTCATTGCATTAAGCGATATCTCATATATTGTCAAACCGACTTTCATAATATATTTCACCAGGTCTGCTTAGATAAATTCTAAGCGACAACATCTCCACAAAAGGGAAAAATTAAATCTATGATTAGATTTATTAACAGGTCTACTTGAAAGGCTTTCAAGCGACAACACCCCCACATTGGATAAAGTAGTGGATTTTTATTTAGGTCTACTTGAATGATTTCAAGTGACAGTACCCCCACAATAAAGACAATTTATAATTCCGCAAAAAGATATATATTTTCTCATAAACAAATTTCACTAAACATCATTGTATTATTTTAATACAATGGATAATCCACAATATACCATATTATAGTTTATGGTATCTCAAAAATTATTTCATGAATCACAATCATGTACAGGTCTACTTAGAATAATTCTAAACGACAACTTTTCTATCACATAGTATATAGGTATCTCTGTTAATGCCTCAATGTCATGAAATTTCTCAATAAAATATCTCCTCAATTTGCTTTCAGCTTTACAAGTTTACATGCTTTTAGTGACGACAAACATTACTGCATTACTTGAATAACAATTAGGAGATAATATCAACAATGAACCAAATGCCATAATATAATTAGTCTAATAAAGACTCTATTATAGCATACAAATTAACTTCACATCACAAATGGACGGTTATGCAAATGTATGCCACTATAGTATAGTAGTGGCAGTATTTTCGTCTTTATATCTCCCAAAATAATATACACATGCAAGTATGCAAGTGAACTAGATTTATTGATCAGCCAAAGCATTTCATAATTCACCTTATCATTATCTAATCATGTAGGATACTTATCACATGTAAGAACAATTCTACTTTCTAATTTTACCAAAAGTTATCACTTGTCAGCACAGACACATAACCATATACATACACTACTATCACAAATTTCATTCTTTTTATGTGACTATTGTCAAAACCTCATTATCTCAGTTTAGATCGTATTTATATCTTTTAAATTAATATACTCATGCAAGTAAAAATGAGACTGGTTTTGCAGTTGTACCTAAAGATCAAAATAAATAAATTAAAAGATCAAAATATCCAACACTATGCGCATGTCCGATTTCTCATATTGAGGATTCTTTTAATGAACGAAAACTAATCAAATGCAGTACCCTGATCAATCTCACACACACACACACACATATATATATATATATCAATGAGCCAAATTATATAAAAAAATAAATAAATGAGCTAGCCAAATAATCAATAATCAACTGTAATATAATTTGGGTTCAAGTTCTTATTAAATTTTTCTTAAAGATGAATTATTCTACCAAAAAGCTGAATTAAATATTTAAGATGAACAATTTTTTATTGGACTATACTTAATTGGGTTTGTCTAACATGTGCAACATTGCACATGTTAAGATAACTAAAAGTAGTAATTTTATATTAAGAAACAATAATTATTTATTAAAATTAAATATTATAAATTTATTATAAAATGCACAAGTTTCAATACAAATTTACTATTTTAAACTTCTTAACATGTGCAAATTTGCACATGATAGAAAAACCCTACTTAATTATCTCTCAACAAAATTTTAGATTGCCTCGAACTAGAATATGCCACCTCTTCTATAATTAAAACCAGGGTGTTAATAATCCAGGAAAAAAAAATTAACTCATTATTTAACGCAGAGCTTAACTCAATTGATAAAGATATAGCGTTATAAATGTAAGAGTCGGGGTTCGATTATCGGATACTTCATTTATCCGCCTTTAAGGTGGAATTTCTAGCCAATGGGCTAGTTGGCCATAAAAAAAAATTAACAATTAGCCATAACATGAATGTAATTTAATTGGTAGCAAACACTAAATTTATGGTATGATAAAATTATTCACTAAAGTTGGCATAATATTTATGATAAAATTAGCCCGAATTAAAAGACAAAACTTTAGTATATATTTCAACTTTTTCCGGTGGTTATAACTTATAACATATTCTTTCAAGGGAATGAATAATTTTTAACTAAAACACTCACGAGAATACAATACTAGTCCTTAGTTGTTGAAAAAAAAAAAAAAAAATAGTCCTTAGCGATTACAATTATTGCACCAAGTGGGTGGGACACGGAAGAAAAAGCTAAATAGTTCACCAATTTTTTTATTTTTTCTGATAAATTAATTAATTCATCAATTTTCAACGGTCTAATTTACATATATTTTTTTGTCGAAAAATTAATATTGACATATGTCCACAAATCTTAGCTCAAATGATAGAAATACCGAAATTACTAGTATCGGACGCCATGATCGAGATTCGATCACTGGTCACTCCACTTTGTGTGTGTGAATTTTCAATGACTTTATCATTTCGTCTATCAACAAAAAAAATATTGACATGGATGATATTATCCTCAATTATCCGTCAAAAAAATATATTATCCTCAATTATTTTTTTCCCAAACACGTGATTTGGTATTTTTCAAAGAAAACATTAAAATGATAATAGCCTAGTTGACCTGCCCCTTCACAAAGGGGAAAAAAGCAACGGCAAAATTTTATTAAGTGTTCTAGCCCAAAGGGTGCTAGAAGCACTCCAAGAAAAGCTTCAGGAGCTAAGAAAAACACCAATTAACCTATCAAACACAACAATAGAATTTACTGCACACATCAGACAAACAAAAAGAGCACCATATTAACAAAAAAAAATAAATAATAGTTAAATTAACAAAACTACATGTTGTCATGAAACGACTATCTATAAATTAACAAAACTATGTTTTGGAGCTTTCTCGTTGTTCCAGCATACGGGTGGGTAGTAGCAAAATATGCATGAGTTAATTTAATTAGAGTTTTTTCATTTGTTGGATTTGTGTTTGGAGATTTTAAAGTGATATAGACGGTCCTCAAAACTGTTTAGTGTAAAATGGTCAAATATGAAAGAAAAAACATGTTCTAACAATGGTAAAATGGTCATATATGAAAAATCGGGTTCTAACAATCAACATACTTTTATACTATTTGTGTTTGACAATTTTGGCTTTCCAACACTAGAAGCTATGAATCTTTTGTAAAGAGTTCAAAGAGTCATGTATTGCAATGTTGTGTTTCTTAGAATTTTAGTTGTAGTATTTAACAAGGTTGAATTTGTCATCCAAAAAAAATTAACAGCGCACCTTCTTTATCGTTTACCCCATTCATGTGCAATAATATAAATTATGCAAAAATATGTCTCATATGACAATATAAATGAATGTTTAGTCCGTGTGATTGTGAAGTTCGACAAGTTATATGATAGTTTTACTTGTGTGTTTTTTTATTTTTTTGGTTGGTATTTTACTTGTGTGTTTTAGTAATTAGGCAAACACAATCATCGTCAATGATTATTATATACGCCCAAGGGTAAGGCCATTAATACTCTTGTTTAAGAATAATTTTTTTTTATTAAACAAAAGGGTTCAATATACAGATAAAAAGGGTCTCATGTAATAAAATTTGTTTTAAATTTCACTTACTATTCAAAAATGTTGGATTGTTTGTGGCATACAATGTTTCTGAATCATGGAAATAGAGAGGAAAAATAAATTAAGAGAAATGCATATTTGAACCATTGCAAAAAGAAAATGGTGCGAAATGCATTTTCTTTTTGAAAAGAAAATGCTAGTTTTTGCAATGGTGCGAAATCGTTCTTGTAGCTAAGAAAACGGTACGTAGTTGCAATGGTGCGAAATAGTTTTTGCAATTCTAGAACATATAGTAAAGAGTCTACCAGAACGGTTTTTTATAGGGCACGGGTGAGAAAGCATTGCTTTATCGTAAAATAAGAACTGTTTTTTATTTGGCAACGACGAGAAAGCGTTGTTGTATCAAACAAACCAAAACTCTTTTTAATTTGGCAACTGCAAGAAACCGTTGCTGTATCCAAAAACCCATAACAGATTGTAACAAAAAAGCGCTGTCCTTTGAATAATTATATGTCAAGGGTCTATCTATTCAACCAATGGCAATGATTTTAACTGAGAACGGAGAGAAACCATTGTGGTTGGGAACTTTGAAAAGCGTTAGTTAGGGACTCTAAGAAAATAGTTTTCTACAAGGTGTTGTCATTGGTAAAAAAACCGCTGCGAAAGGCTAAGAGAACGCCTCAGTATACAACGGCCTGAAAATCGTTCTCGTAGCCTATGGCAAAAGTTTTTTACCTTACAGAACGGTTTTTTGGCGTTGTTGTAGAATGAAATTGTTGTAATGTGACAACCTTTATGAAAATCAATTTCAATGGCTAAAATACCATAGTACTTATCAATTAAACATATGAATTACTCAAAAATAAAATAAAAATCAACATACGAAGTGTAAAGAAAACACCAATATTAAATGCACAATCTCCTAAAATATTAATTTGATAGTCTCCAAAAATATTACCATAAACTGTATTGTCAAGACTATCATGAGCAGCCTTATCTGAGTTGTATTTAGTCCAAAAATTTAAAAAGATGCCACTATATCACTTTGATTTCAAGAGTTTTAAAGCGATGGATCTTAACATCAAGAATCACAAATTATTCCATATTAGGAGCAAAAAATATAGGTGAACATTCCGGTACACTGGTAAGTTGTATAATTTTAATTTGTCCACTGTAATGATAGTTTAACATGTCATTTCAAACTTTATTTAAATATAAGTTTTCTAAATTACACTTTTAATTTATAAAAATTTCAAAATAACACCATAGGAATGATTGTAATTTTAAAATCTTAAAATAATGTTTCAGTAATTTCTTCAAAACTAAAAACCTCTTTCTTTTTTTCTTTTTCTTTTTATTAGCCAAAACATCTTCTCTGTTATGAAACATTTCTTTCTCTCCCTCGTGTAACAGTTTTCTTCTCTGGTTTCAATTTTGCCTAATTCCGGCGGCGCCGCCTCTCTCCACGGCGTCGTTTTTCCGAAAAATTGCTTTTTAGCGTTTTCTTATCTCTCTTCTCTGTTCTTTAATCTTCTATTTTTAAGGTTTTTCAACATTTGGGAAATTGGTCTTCTCTCTTGTTAAATGGGTGCTTTGTATAGGGGTGCGCCCACTACAAGAAAAGAGATTTTTTGCAGCGAAAAAAGTTGTTGGCAAACACAAAAAGTCGATGGGAAAAAGCTTTATCACAACAACAAAAAAGTCACTGCTGGTTGTTGCGATAAATTCCATTGCAAAAAGTTTTACAACGAAATTTAGTATCGATGCCATTAGTAATTTTGCCAACAATAATATTTGTTGTCATTTTTAATTTTTTTGTTGGGATATGTTATTTTTTGTAACCAAAATTATTGTTATATCAAACTTATCGTAGTGAATAAAGTCGCTGCTATAACCTATTTTCTTAATAACAAAATTTTTGTAGCCATAATTTGATATTTAAATAGAAAATATTTTTTTATTAATATATGGTGAAATTCGTAGTTCATATATATATATATATATATATTAAAATCACGGTATTATCTATAACAATAATAAAGGGAAGTCATTAGTTTGGTGTAGCTTTTTTTAGAAATCCCAAAATATCCTTAATAGTTTTTTTTTATTCTCTTCTTTAATAACCACCAAAACCAACTACTCTTCTTTTAGTTTACACATATTCTCCATATTTCTTCAACAAAATTCATATCCAATTCCTGTTTTGTTTTCTCAAATTTTTTTAACTTGAATATTTGTAAATCATTCCATAAAAAAACTGCAATAAATTATCACAAACACAAATTTGATGGAGAAAAATCACTACAAAATCACCTATTCCTATTAGCATAAAAAGGAGAAAGGTTTGTATAGACAAAAATAAAAAGCAGAGGCAATACACTACTAACAACCATGGCAGACACCAACATGTAGATTGTACAGGGTCCTTCTTTGTAGTGAAATTTTAACAATATAATACATCATATTATTCCCGATATTTTGTGTGACTCATTTTTATTTTTATTTTTATTTTTACATATAAAATGTGAAGTATGTAATCGAGTGATAAATAATATATAAGGAAATCTGAGAGGAAGAAGAAGGAACTGCCTAAAGGAAAGGAGGGATCTGATATGATTATGATTTGAATTTGTGATGGATGGGAGAAGAAACCACTGATTAGTATGTATCTGATGGAATGTATCTTATTGTTTCCTATTCTTTTTCTATCTCTCTCAACTCTTCTTTTTCATTTTTAAAATTTATTTTACAACAACTTCATCAACATAACGAGAATGCGATGCATGAATCAACCACTGTCATCACTTTGCCCATTCAAAACACGACAAAAATCAATCATTTTGGTTTTTTTGGTTTTTTCTTCACTCTCTTTGTAGCAGCAGTGAATAAGCCCGCCGACAGTTGGTACTAGAATTTTTGGATTTCGCCAAGAAAAGTTCTCTCTTGATTTGTTTCTATATTCTCTCTTTTTCTTTTTTCTATAATGTTTTCCTCTAAATTTGATTATTTACTGTGTTGATGGTATTTTATTCATTTAATTTTTTTGTGTTTTCAACCCCAGGATAAAAGAGAAGAATATGTCACGACGATATTATGGCTATGAAATCACATGAATCAAGGGAAAAAATTGGGTTTTTGTGAAGGTAATTTTTGTGCTTTTTATTTGTAATGTCAATAGATCATCATGAGTCTATACAAAACATATGTGTGTGCAAATATCCTTTTAAATTAGTCAATAAAGTATCTTTGTCAAATTGAATTTATTGATTTAATTGAGTGTAATAATAATATATACCAGAATGATTGAACAATGTTTTCAATAAAAATTAGCCTTTGGTAGTCAATAGGTACATAGATTTTTTTTTCATGAATTTAATTATTGTTTGTGAGCGTTAATATTTATTTTACAGGATATGTGTTTATTTGACATATGACAAATTTGTAAAGGTAAGTAAAATATTGATGGCTAATGGATGAAGATGTTACTTATAGATTCATTGTTATTAAGGTTAGTGCACTAATACACCCTTCCTTCTCTTATTCTAACATGGGTACATAATTGCTTTATTCAAAGGAAATCTATGAAGCATAGTCACTCTTCAGATTATCCGTGCTTTGTGTCCGACATACACCGACACAACACTGACATTTATAATTACACTTAATTATGTTATTTTCTTAAAATATTATCGATGTCAACATGTCATGTCCGTATTGTGTCGGATGTTCGTGCCTATGTTTGTGCCTCTGTTCGTGCTTCATATAAAAAGGAATCTTCACATTTAATTTCGTTGTTGTTGTCTTATTATTTCGTATTGTTTTAATTTCATTGTTGTGTGAAACCTAATATAACAGGTTTACAATAAGCTTTGTAGTTTGTTTGTTTTTGTTGTTCGATAAGTTGAATAATTTGAGAAAAAAGTACATTTTTGGTTATGGTTACGTTGTTGATTCTTTGATTTTAGATGCTATAAATTTTGGTAACATATATGTTTTGTCAATGAATATTTGAAATTGTAAATTTTGTTTTGTTTATTTTCATTATTTTTCTGTTTATTTTTAGTTTGTATTTTAATACTTCAATTTGCATTAATTTTGTTTGCCTCTAACAAAAGGATCACCCTATTAAAAGTTTATAAATGTTGATGAACTATTATTTGTTTCAGGTGTAATGTTTAATTTCTTTTTGTCTATACTTCTACTTAACATTTTTAGCATAATATAGAATATGAAATTAACTCTTAATTTTGTTGCAATTAATAGGTGTTAATACAATTTACACTACAAATTCAACATATCCAAAGATGATGTTACAGCTAATTGCCGAAGTGATATGCAAGTGAATATAACATTAATCATTGTATGAGTTAACTGCAAGATAGAAAAACCGTGGACATTAATCAAGTATTGCCTTATTATACATTTTAATGAGCTCTTTTATTCATTATATTGATTCTCTTTTACACTTGAAAAACCATGGATAGATATAGTTTTATTTGGGTTTTAATTTGTGAATGTTATTATATGAGTTAACATAGCCACCGCTTTCTTTCTTTTTCTCCTCAAATCTAAATGTTTCCGGTCACGATGAAGACCTCCAGTGCTGGTGGTGCGAGGTGTGGCGTAGCCCTCCGCATCACCCTTGATACCCTCCGCATCACCTTTGATACAAAGAGAACTAGATACACCATATTTTAGGCTCCAACTGACTACACATGAAGGAAATTGATGGTGCTATTTCATATATATGTTTTGTTCATCCATTTATGCTTATATACATTTTGTCTATCAATATGTTGTTATTCTTTTTTTATTTATTTATTTTTTGGTTTAATTTAACTTTTATTTTTGTTTTATTGTGAAACCTTGCTAAACCAAACAAAGTAAATGATTTGTAATTTTTTTTATATTTAATATTTTTGTTTTATTGTAGAACCTTTTACTCAAATCAAACAAAGTAAAATTTTAATTTCTTTTTTTGTTTAATACAAAATTTATATTATTTAAAATTAAAAGTAAAATACATAAATAATTCAAATAAAACCAAATTATATAAAAGACTCATATACTAAGTGCAATAAAAAAATACAAATAAAAAGCCGGACAAATGCGTACGTTACAACTAATGCTTTGTAATCTCTCTATAGAGTTAATTTTGGTCCTATTTTTTCACTAAGAGTTTTTTACAATGGATTTAAATCTCTAGGTCAGCTATCACACCCTTTGAGGTGCCTCCAATCTAGCGAGGGAAATAGTCATTGCTTTCGGCAGTGGATACCCTGGTCTCGACCAAAAAAAAATGTCTCTATATATGTGACTCAGTTTGTTGTTTTCCAAAAATCAATTATTCATAGAAAAAAGATGTATGAAAATGGAGAACAATCTTTTATATACTTAGCATAACAGAAATTGCGGACAGACGGGCATGGGATATTATGTCCGCATTTTTTATTTTGCTAACGTGTATATCTTAGTTAATAATACAAGATAGTTCGTCTGATGACAATATATAACATATACAATGAAAAATCAACTTTTGTTCTTATACATTTTCTTTTCAATTTTAACGCACATAAATTACAATTTTTATTTTGAGGATAACTGAAACTACACAAATAAGTTTAAATAAAAATTAAATTTATAATAAACCACTTTTTATAATTTATATACTTTAGTAGAACAAAAACGTTGATCACACAAACGGGCACGGAGGCCACTAGTACTCATAATGTAAATAATATCAATTTTGTCACAAAAAAATGTAAATAATATTAACACAATTTAATTAACATAAACACATTAAAATATCAATAAATTTTTTTACACAATGAGTCATACAAGTTGTTGCCTACCTGAATAGAAACATACAAACATAATTTACAAAAAATACAATATAACAATATTAATTGTTTCTTCTAAATTTTTCTTGAGCATCTCTTGATGAAGCACTTGAAACTGGATCCATATGATTTCCTTTTATCTTTTACGATTTTAATTCATCTGCAAATAAATAAAAGTATGAAAACACATGAAAATCAATTAATGAAATGTTAAAATATATTATATGCCAGTAAATAACAAGAACTCTATAATTGAGAAGGAAGAAACAAAGAAGGAATTTCATATATGTCAATGACTACACTATAGAAGTACAAGACACAATAGAGATAAAGAATGAACTAACCATTTCTTACTTGAATTCTTAAAATTCTCCAAAACCATGATTGTTGAAGTCCTTTAATAAATGGGGAAGATAGTTATGGCATCAAAGAACATGACTTGAGTTTAAGTTGAGATAAAATAATTTGAGAAAGAAAATAAAAGAGAAGTAGAATTAAGTTGTAGAGCAGAATAATGATATATGTTGGTTTGAAATTAAAGGGTAAAACAATGGTCTTTTTAAAATGGGTTTAGAAGCAGTTTCTAAAAATCATCGTGAGGTAAAAAATAGACTTTATTTTCTATCCACGTATAATTTAACCGCCCACTATCACTCAAACAAGATTTTCATAAAAAATAAATAGAAAAATTCAATTAAATAGGATTTTTTTATAAAAGATTATCCCATGATTCCACCAACCCAAAAAAATAGCAAATTGCAGTTTACACAAACTTTTATAGCATATACGGTTATACTTATACTCAAGTTTGCTAACAAATGAAAATTTTGGGTAGCTTTATATTTCGGTAATCATCAATTTTTATTTTTTTATAATAGTTATCCACTTTTTTATTTTATGATCATCAAATGTTTTTTGTTATAAAATATACTAGTTTTTTTACGTATAAAGTTGTTTACTTTAATAGTAATAACTAATAATATATGTTCTGTCAAAAAAAAAAAACTAATAATATATGTATATTTTATTTATATAATATATTTGCCATTTAAAGAAAATAATAATATATGTATATATTTTTAGTCAAACACTATGCATATATTTGGTAATATGATAAACTTTTTTGTAAAGTCAGTGCAATAATATTAATAATAGTACTAGTTTAATAATGTGTAAAAAAAAAGTAATAGTTTAACAAAAAAAATACTAGTATTAAATATATAAAAACATAAAAAATACTAGTAGTATTTATAAGTTATTTTTAAAGTTTTTTTGTTTTGTTTTTATTATCATAAAAAAGGTTACATAATTTTAAATAAACAATAAAAATCTCTGTGACAATTTTTTTTCTTTTAAGTGAAAAAATTAACCAGCAATAAAAAATAGTTGTTTGTGATAAAACAAATATATTATAGGACATGTGTCCACTTTGAGGGCATAAGGTGCTCTTATATTGATAAAAAGAAAATTAAGGCGGTTAATTGTAGTCATAAGGGCATAAGGTTTTGTGATTTGTTGGGATAAATATATTTATCTCAGCGACAACACTATTGTTGGGAAAAAATTAGTTATGTCAACCACATGTAAACATTGTTGCGAGAACCTTTTATTTGCCAACAACATAAATGTTGTTGAAAAAATACCGCTGCAAAAGTTTCTTATTCTTGTAGTGGCCGTTGTGCTCTCGTTGAAATCACGTTTTCACGCAGAACCACTATTGGGTTGCCGCTGTGAGTTCTCATTGACATCTGCTTCTTTCTCGCGTACATCCATTAACGCCGCCACCGACCTTTAAGTGAGTATTCAAAACCTTGTTTTTCCTCTTCACAGTTCACAATATCATTTATTTTCGTCACGCAGAATGTTTTGTTTTATTACTTTCCGTTAAACTAATAAATATGTTTAAGTCCAGTTCTTTTAGTTTAATTTTGGAACAAATCTTCCATATTTGCTTCAGTTGAGATTATCATTAATAATTGCTTTTCTTAAGGATCTGTATTAGTATTTCGTCTCGATCGGATCAAGTTGTTTTCTGATCTTTTATTTTGGCATACTAATCATTTCCTTAAGAATTGGATCGGTTATTTGTTTTATGTTTTATCTTAAGTGGGTTATGATAACTTATCAAATTTATAATGGTTGACTCAACGAAACTGTAAATTTTGAAACTTGCAGAAAGTTATGATAGCTAATCCTATTTATTTGCATACTCTCTTATTAAGCCACATTGTTGATTTTGTGAAAAACTGGTGGAATTTGTTCTTGGGTTCTGCTTATTTATTTAAAATTTATTTATTTTGTTCTTGCGTTCTGCTTGTTTATTTTGTTCGGTTCTGCTTATTTATTTTGTTCTTGGGTTCTGCTTGTTTATTGTTCGGTTCTGCTTATTTATTTTAAAAAAATTGGTTAAAAATAATTTGAATAACATCTCTTATAGTCTTATACCCTATAGCCTAGTGATGGTTCCTGATGGAAATCTGAGAAAACTACACAAAATGTCTATTGGAAGCCATAACAAAAACAAAAGAAGATTTAATATGTTGTTTTAGCTTGACTGGTTATTGGTTGGTTTGTTGCGATTTTGTTTTTAGGCCTTGTTGTAGCTTTATTGCTTCCTTAGTCACATATTGCTGATGGTGTTATGTATTATACTTTCAGCCCCCATGTACTTCATGTACCTAGTTGGGTTCTTAATAAATTTCTTTTGTTGTTCAAAAAAAAAATAGTGATAAATTTTTTTCTGTGGTGCAGACAACAAACGCAGCTTCATTGTCTCGTATAAAGTAGACATCTAATTCATAAAGATTACCATTTGTAAAGCAAACATGGATAATGATAGAGATGCTAATGATGTTGAAATGAACAATGATAATGATATGCATAATGAGGAAGAAGAAGAGAATTTGGATGATTATACACCTATAGATCAATTCACAGATGATGATATAAGAGAGATGGAATTTGAATCAGAGCAAAAAGTTGTCGAGTTTTATGAAATGTATGCTGAATATCACGGGTTCGCTGTAAGAAAAGATTTTAAGGAATGTGATATTGAAAGGAATATTGTTAGGCGCCAATTAGTTTGTAACAGAAAAGGTTTGAGACATAAAAAACATATGTTACGGGTGGACAAATGCAGGGAGCCAAGGCCAGTTACTCGAACAGGTTGTCGTGCTCGGATTCATGTGGCATATAATATTGAGACTAAGCATTGGAGAGTCGTTGCATTTGATTCTGTTCATAATCATGAGTTAATTCCACGATGTTTCGTTCATTTTATTCCTAAGTATCGTCGATTGAGTGAAGCTGATAAAGCGCTCGTTGATGGCTTGCATACATGTGGAGTTAGAACATGTCATATTTTGGGTTTTATGATGGCTCAGAAAGGTGGTCATGAAGGTTTGGGATTCATCAAGAAAGACCTATATAACTACTTTAGTAATGGAGCTAAGGCTAGAAGGGAAAATGGGGATGCTATTGCTGCTTTGTGTTATTTCCAGTCTAAAGTTGATAATGAACCGATGTTTTATTCGAAGTTTACAATAGACAATGGTCGTCTACAAATTTTTTTTTGGTCAGATGGAACTAGCCGATTTGACTTTGAATGTTTTGGTGACGTGCTTGCATTTGACACGACCTACAAAAGGAACAGGTACAACAAGCCATTTGTAATTTTCAGTGGGTTGAATCATCATGGTGAAACTACAATTTTTGGGTGTGCTTTAATTTCTGATGAAACGCGACTGATACATATAAGTGGCTTTTAAATACATTGTCTGACGCAATGTTTAAAAAACATCCAAGAGTAGTTGTTACTGATGGAGATGCTGCAATGAGGGAAGCTATTAGAGTTGAATTTCCAAATGCATTTCATCGCCTTTGTTCTTGGCATTTACATCAAAACGCTATTCAAAATTTCAAGAGTAAGAATTTCGTGGAAGAGTTTAACTCATTGTTGTATGCTGATTATTTCCCTGAGCAATTTGAAACTGAGTGGAAGAGGATCACCGATGGTTGTGATGTATCAAACCACAAGTGGGTTAAAAAAATTTACGAGATGAAGACAATGTGGGCAAGTGCGTACATGTGAGACAAATTTGTTTGTGGTACAAGGACTACATCTCGTTGTGAAGGTATAAATTCATTTATCAACGGGTATGTGCATAAGAAAAACAGCATTGTTGAATTCATTCATAATTTTGAAAGAGCAGTGAAAGAATACAGACATAATGAATTATTGTCTGATTTTAAATCGTTATATTCTGAGCCTGTGATTACAAATTCTTTAGAAGGGATTGAGATTGGTGCTTCAAAGGTCTTTACAAGAAATAAGTTTAGGGAAGTTAAAAACCAGATAGAAGACGCATGTGCATTGAATGTCATTAAACGGACTGAGCTTGATAAAAGTGTCACGTTGAAGATTAATCGATTTTGCAATCCAAATTTGAATATTTCAGTTCGTCTTGATATGGTGGAAAATCTATTTTCATGTGACTGTAGTTTGTTTGAACGCGACGGAATTCCATGTTCTCACATTATTTGTGCCATGAGGCACGAGCATATTACTGTGTTTCCAAAGAGTTTAATTTGTAAGAGGTGGACTAAATCAGCAAAGAATGGTTACATATCATTAACTACGTCTTTCGGAGAATGTGATTCTGAAAAGTTGTTCATGTTTCGTCGAGTGGCAATGTATGCTGCTTTCAATACTTTGTGCGAAGTTTCTTGTAAACATGATGGTTCTTATAAAGATGCGCGACGGCGGATGGTTAGGGGTTTTTCTAGGTTTACGTTCTTTCTTTTTTTTTTTTATATAAAACATAGGTTTAATATAAATTAATAATAAACAAGTTTATTTAACAAAATGGTGATAGCCAAGTTGATATGATTTATGTTTTCTTAATGAATGGTCAAGGGTTCAAATCTCCCTTGGGTCAGTTTTTTTTTTTTTTAATAAATTATTAATTTTTAGTTTTTTACAAAATTACTAAAAAAATGTATTTTTGTACCTTATCTTCCTGATGTATCCTAATTTTGTTTTATTTTTTGGAATATATTATGTACAAAAAAATACGAACAAAACCAAAACAAACAAAAAATATTATATGAAGAAGTTTAGTAAAAAAAAAAATAGATACAATAAAAAATTATATAAAATTTAGACAAATAATTTAAAACAAATATTTTTTTCTAAAACGACAAATAAAAAGGAACGGAGAGGATATCTTTTAAGTGCATGTTTGGATTGACTTTTTTTAAAAGGACAATTAAGTCTCCCAATTCTACCTATACTAGACTCCAACCCGTGCGTTGCACGGGTTTTGTGGAGTGTCAGTTATACGATTTAAATTAGTCTAAGATTATAAAAAAATCACATATAGAAATCACATAAAATAGTCTAAGATTATAAAATAAAATAACAATCGAAAAAATGGGATATATTTAAGGCAACTTTTGTATTTTATTTGTTATGATTTATTTTTGCGAGACAGAATATTTGTTGTTTACAAAGTGAGATATATTTAAAAACGAAAAGTCAATCGAAAAATAAAAAATGTTGCATAATTATCATATATAAGCCATAACAACTGGTTTTATTTGTATTTGTAAGGCAACTTTTTTTTTTGCTAAGGCAAGATTTTATATTTTTAGTTGGACGAAATTTTTTTGAATAAAAGTAAAATATCAGAATTGATAACCAATATGTTCAATTTTTTATAAGAATAACCAATGTTCTATTTGTTGATCGAATATATTAATTTATTTAAAATTTGTTATCCTAAATATAAGAAAGCATAAAAACAATAAATATATTCAAGTCAAACATAAGAGAAAATGGATTTCAAATGGCTGGAAACTTTTGTATTTCTTCAAAATCATATTTTTCAGTATAATTATCAGATTAATTGAAAAGTTAAAATACAAAAACTAAAAAAAAAAATTAAATAATTGATAAGGTTCCCAACTCAAAAGAACAACATTAACCATAAAGTTTAAGTATTACGAATGAAGTATGGTTCCGTCATGTGAAAAGGAACATCTCTTTCATCTCTTCCATCTCCCAGGATTTACATCAGCACCTGAAAAACATTGATCAACTTCTGTATACAAAAAAAAATGGAACTTTTTACAACAAAAACAAATAAAATTAAACATCAGTATACAAAAAACATCAATATACAAATGATACCAACATGCCAGAAGTAACATCAGCAACTAAAAAGCATCGATCAACTTCTCTCGATCCGTTGCAGGATTATGATTTAAAGGACCTATTGCATGAATAAAAAAAAGTAAGGAAAAATATAAAAATGTAATTATTATAAAGATAAACAACTAACACTTATAAAAATATTTTCAAACCTCTCAATAAATTTAGAGAAAGATTAGTAAAAGGATTAAGATTAACCATTTCTATTGTAGCAGTGAAGGAGAAACTGTCCACAGAACGAAAATAATAGATGTGAGTTTGAGGGACGAAGGAGATAATAGATGAAATTTGTGAGGAAACAACAAATGAGCCGGTTAGACTGCAAACAACGACAATTGCAAACCTGTGAAATATACCGTTAAAAACCAGCATTGACATATATAAAAATACAAATATATAAAAACTTTCAAACAAACATAGACACTTAGGAAACTTTATTTGTAAATAAATCAATTCATAGACACATTCAAAGATAAAAAACTGAACTTTCTCTCAAACAAACATTGTTTGACTTCTAAAAAAAAATCAACGTGAATCATCAACGTGAAATCAACGTGTATGTATATCAAATAAGTGATCATAAATTTTTGAGAGTTTGTTATGTTGTATATATAATATAATAATATGAGATATATTTCAAAAGAGTTGGTTATGTTGCGTATGTATATCAAATAAGTGATCGTAAATTTTTGAGAGTTTTTTATGTTGTATATATATAATATAATATATTAATAATAATATATGGGATATATTTAAAGTTTTTTTTTCCCGTAGACATTAGACATATTACCCGTATTCAAGTATTGTATAATAATAATATATAATAATAATAATAATAATAATAATATATAATATAATATATAATAATAATAGTAGAAAGTTAATATAATAATATTTGTAGAAAGCTAATAATAATAATAAATAAATATTTAACATAGTGAGAGATTCCATATTTATTAGATGTTGATTGCAAAATAATAACATAATAATAATAATAATAATAATAATAATATATAATATAATATATAATATAATATATATAATAATATTAGTAGAAATCTAATAATAATAATAATAATAATAAATAAATAAATAAATAAATATTTAACATGATGAGAGATTCCATATTTATTAGATGTTGATTGCAAAATAATAACAACTTGATTGATGTAGTGTAGTGGCAAAAAACACAAAATAGATCTTAAATGTTGCGGGTTTGATTCTCGGTGAGGCCTTTTTTAAATATTTTATTTTAATATTTTAGGGTAAAATGAGAGGGAAAAAGAGCGGGAAAAAAATTAGGGTTAAGAATAGCAAAACGGAACAAGCTTATAATATAAGAGATGAACCAACAAAATTAATTGACCAAATTAAATAATAAACATAATGATTCAGTCTTATATTGTTGGACTATTATTGTTCAAGAAACATAGTTATTATGAAATGATTGTTTAGTCGCAACGGTTGATAGTGGTATATTAACACAATCAAGTGGTATTTTTATACTTCGACAGAATGAAACCAATGGACAATCTAAGACCTGGATGAAATCCTTTGTGGGTTCTCAGTTAATAGGATTACAATCGCGTTCAAATTGTATACGAAATCTGGTATGCTCATGAACTTGAACTTAACAATAAATTGCAAGAAAAAGTAAATTTAGTCCATACATCAATCGAGAATTTACAGCTTGTGTCAACAAGTGTATCATTGTCTTGTTTTGTGTGTGCGTGTAGCGTGAAAATGTATATCTGTTTTAGGAAGTGTATTTATCTTTCGGAAATGTACTCCCTAGCTAAAACAACCTAAGCTTCCTCTATTTATAGAGTTTGCAAAATATCTTGGTAATTGCTTCTAAACTTGCTTTATTCGCGTAAGGTACATATTTTTGAAGCCTTCAGTGACTTTTAAATTTATAGGTCAAATTTTACATATAACAACAACCAACTAGATTGAAAGCGACTAAGAAGATAAAATATTCTCAATCTGACTGTTCAAATTGATCAAATTGGAATGAGAAACACTTAAGAATTCAAAATTCGACAATCCAACTATTAAACCTCAATTAGGTAGATTAATCATAACTTAAGAAACCTAGTTCATTTGAAATGACTGTTAAGTCTCAACTATGACTAACGGAATAAATTCATCTCGGTCCATTTGTTCAACTTGACCTAATTGGGATAATAAGCACTTAAGAAGTTGAATTTCAGCAATCTGACGGTTCAATCTCATATTGTTGGACTAACTATTACTTAAAAAATCTAGTTATTATGAAAGGATTGTTAAGTAATCACAGCTAACTAGACTCATTGAAAGAGAATAAGGAGATCAAATATTGTCCATTTGACTATTTAACTTGACCAAATTGAAACGGGAAACACTTAAGAATTCAAATATCGATAATCAAACAGTTAAACCAACTAGTTAAATTAACTATGACTTAAGAAACTCAGTTCATATGAAATGGCCGCTAAGTCTTAACTAATAATGTCAACTATGACTAAATAATTCATAATTTCTAGGTCAAACGCTTCAACTTGAAATATAGTTGATAAGTGCCAAAAAGTAGTTAAAATGTATATCAAATTTAGGCACTTATTAACTTTGTTTGTAAGATAATTCATGTTAGAACTCCTTTTTATGTAAATATTTATTTTATTAGTAATTTAAGTCAATTTCATGTATATTACACAATCCTAATTGTTTTTGGACAGGTGTTATGCTGAAAAGTGCATTTAGAGCAAAGAAACAAGTTTTGAAGATTCGCTAGCTCGCTCAGCGAGCGGCAGCGAGAGGTAGCGAAGCTTTGGCAGAACAAAACAGAAGGTCTGGCGTTCCTGGCAACAGCTAGCGAGCAGCTCGCCATTGAGCTCGCCCAGCGACCATTAGCGAGGAGGGAGTTTTTCTTCGTGTCAGTGACCACGTGTCAGCAAACCCACCTGTGAAGCAAGGTTTGGTCGCTAAGCGAGATGTAGCTCGCTCAGCGACCTTGTAATTTCATAACTAATATAAATAGATCTCAGAAACAGATTTTGATTTTTTTTACTTTTTGGGAGAGAACAGAACAGAGAAAAAAACCGAGTTTTAGGGTTCTAAGAGGATTGGAAGGTGGATTTCTCAACTTGAGACATCAAGTGTTGATGTTCATTCATTCTGCTTCTTCTCTTCATCTTTGTAAGCTCACTATGGCCATGTGTGGCTAATTTTCTCTTATTGTTGGGATTAGATGTAACCTCTTTATGACTATGTATTCATTTTGATCATTATATATATATATGTTTTAGATTATCCATTAATATGAGTGATTTCCTTTGAGCTTCATGTTTATTTAATGATTTGAATAGATATAGACATATATTGTTTGAATCAAAGAACCAAGGATAATCACTTGTTGAATACTAAACTCTAGACATAGATTTGGGATTCAATATTCACTTAAAGTGTCGAAACTTAATGCTATTGTATTGATTGACGATCCGAGACATCGGAGGTTAATAGGTATAATAGATTTTTCGGTGTTATCTAATCCCGGCAATCGATTAGTGATACGTGAAAATATGAATTGATATATGAAATGTATGTATGTTGATTAGAAGAATGCATAAAAATGAATTGGTGAAATCTAATCCCGGCAATCTATTCTCTGCTATTAAACATCATATTTATCGTACTCTTTATGTTCACAAGTTTTTATAAGCAAACAATCTTGAAACCCTTACTTAAAATCATGGTTATTGTTGAACGGCTATTAATATCGCACTAGGCCCTGTGGAAACGATAATTCATATACTTACTTTTGTACTCTAACAATAGTTCATATGTAAATCTAGCTAATTATACTTACATTCACTATGGAATTCAAATTTTATCAATCAAGTTGTTCAATATCACCTAATTGGACTAACAATAATATGAATTTTAATTTTTACTATCAAGCATGTCTAGAATAGAACAATATAAAAAGTTCATTTGCAAAACTTTATTATTTTTCAAAACGAGTATGAATTAAATATGAGTTTTCTATATCAAAATATATCAACATAAAAGTAACGAATATTTTGACCTAAAATTCAAATTTTGAGTTCCTTTTTTTTGGACAAACTTTTTATAATGCTCCATACATATTTGTAAAAGAATCATAAATACACAACATAACAATATTACTAAAATTGCATGCATACAAATTTAGTCGGGATGAAAATATGACATTTTTTTATGAAGATGAAAAATTAAATTTAATAATTTTGCAGAGACTAAAAACTTATTTAACCCTATAAAAATACTATGAATTGCTAAAAATAAATAGGATTACAATAAAATATATATACATATTAAAAAAAATTACTTGACAAAAAATTATTTTTTTTTGTAAAAAAAGTAAATGTCTGGTTTAATGATAAATAAATATCAAGCTTTATAAACTAATAATATTAAAAAATATTGAAGAATACATAAACGATACAAATTTTAATGAATCATGAACTAAAATATTTGAGGTGGTGAACATATTAAAAAAATATAAAAAATTGAAGAATACATAAACTTTATAAACTAATAAAATAAAATAAAATTAAAGAATGCATAAACGGTATGTCATATTTTAATCTTGTTATTATAAAAAAAAAATGAATCATGTTACAAAAAAAATTAGGTTGATTTATTGTGGAATATCATTAATGATTATATTATGTGAAGGATACATGTGCAAATATTAAAAAATAGTGTTTAAAATAAAAAAACTTAATAAAGAAACAAAATCTGTATTAAATGTTTGCCATTTGTGAGCCACATCAGCGGTGTACCGGTACACGACCACATAATACGTGTACCGAAGAATTCACCAAAGATTTATTCGTATAATTTTCAATTAGGAAAATATTATAAATGAAGACAAATTATAGATATACAAAATTTAGATTTAAGTTCCTATCAATGTTTTCAGAACCGGACCGGTCATCGAACCGGTGAGCTTACCGGTTCAAGGTTCAATTGGTCGGACCAGGGTTCAACCGGGTCGGACCGTTTTTAATTAACTAAATATATTTTATAATATTAAAATCATATTACTTTGAATTTCACATTACTTACAAAAAAATAATACTCGTATTAATTTCACATTATTAAATATTTTATACTTTTTAATATGTTTGATATTTTTAATATTTATACAATAAGAAAATACATTTTTTTTACATTAGTATAAAAAAAAAGTTGGCATACATGACTATTTTTAGTTGTGTTAATATTTTTAAGTTTAATTAGCTCTTATACATTATGGCCCAAACCCACTTATTATAACCCTAAAATGCATCTATTTGTTTCCCTCACCTGCTTGATTCTACTTCTTCTTCTCTGCTTGTTTATACTGCTTCTTTTTTTCTTTTCTATTTTTATCAATTCATCTTCTCTTTTTTCTTTTCTATTTTTATCAATTCATCTTCTCTGCTTGTTACTTTCTTTTCTTTCTTTTATTTTCTTTTGTTATCAATTCTTTTCTTTTGATAATATATACATGTGAATGGAGTATTCATCTCTTTGAGCTTATGAAAAAAACTCAGTCTCTGTTCTTTGTATATGAACAGTTTAAAAAGACCAAAAACTCAATCTTCATTCCTATCTATGGCATAAAAAATTAACTAACAAAGTTTGATGTTTTGTTTTTATAAAAAAAATAAAAAATTGTTTCAAAATAACATGTGTTGATCATTTAACAAAAAAAAGTCAAAATTGTCCAGACCGGTCAAACCGCCCGAACCGCCGGTTTTCCGGTTTTTACCGGTTCCGTGCCGGTTCAACCGGTTTGTTCCCGGTTCTTGTTCAGGCCGTTTTTGAGGTCCAACCGAACCGCTAAGACCACCGGTTTCCGGTCCGACCGGCCGGTCTGGTCCGGTTCTGACAACATTGGTTCCTATACCACGACATAAATATAAACGAAGGGTGTCCTGTAAGGACAATTTAATTGATATTAAGCAAAATTACATCTTCAGTCAATTTAGTCACTGAACAATCACTCTCTCACCAACTTAGTCCCTAAACTATTAAAAACAGCTAAAAGATCCCTAAACTATATTCACATCCTTCAATTTAGTTTCTCGGTTAACTTTTCTGTTAAGTGACCGTTAGTGATCCCTAAACTATTAAACTACCTCAATTTAGTGCTTAAATTATCTTAAAAAACAACAAAATATTCCCTAAACTATCATAAAAAAACTACAAAATCATCATTAACAACACAACTAGGATCACTTTTTCTTTTTCATTTTTTTTAAATAAAAAGACAAATTTGCAAACCTCTTTACCAATAGCACAACCATTCATAAACATCATTTTATAATTCTCAATATTACTTATAGCTCTTTGCATCTGCTCTAGTGAAGAAAATTCTAAACTTTTCAAGAAAATTCTAAACCTTGAAAAGTGCAGTTGCTACTTGCATCTTGGATATATTTCAAACCATCATTGTTGAAATTATATTGCACCAGAGTGGAAGGCATAACTGAGAAGTTGAGGAGGAAGAAGCAGAACTAAAGATTGAAGAATCATATCTCGAAACATTATTGTTATTATTTGAAGTAAATCCATTATGATCAAACCCGGATGACGAATAGTTTAGGGACCTTTTAGTTGTTTTTAATAGTTTAGGGACTAAGTTGGTGAGAGAGTGATAATTTAGGGACTAAATTGACCGATTACTCTTAGCTTTATTTCAGGTAATAATTTAGTCATTTATATTTTCTTTATAACATTTTAATTCTTTTCTTTTTTTTTTTTTTTTCATTTTGAATATGAATGTCAAGCTTCGAATTCATAGTTTTCTTTCTTTGTTCGCTTTTAATCATAATCATAAATATATCTTATGCCATAAAATTATATCATTGATTTGAAGCGTGAAAAATTATATACAAACCTGAATAAAGGACCCAAAAGGACAAAAATAATGTAAAAAAAATAAATGACTAATTACATTTAGAGACTTGAGTTAGAAATAGAATATCCATTTTTTCACTCCTTCATACTATTAAAGTGTGCGAGTCTATGAAATAGTACTAATTACAAATGTTTTTCAAATTTTTAATAAAATACTACGAAATAAATATTACAAATTAACTTGATTTAGTAGTTCAATTTTAGAATTAAAAAATATTAAATAAAAGTGATTAATAAATGCTCCAGTCCAGCACTTATTTGAGAGAATCTTAATTTAAATTCAAATGTAAAAGAAAAAATTAAATTCTAAATGTATAACTGTAAATAAAATTTTATTAACCTTCATGGCGAAATTAATCAAATTTTATACAACACATATTTCACCATGAACCATGGAAATCATTCTGCAGAAATAGGAGTATTACATGAAGAAGAAAAGATCAACAATGTCTGTGCACACACAGTATTTCACACAATGCTAAACGGCATAAGAAGTAAGGCCATTAATTATTTGCAGAATATATATATATATAATAACTAATTAGATAGCGAAATTAACAATACGGTTGTGGATGTAGGCGTCTACGGCAGTATATATCACAATGGCTGAGTTGTGGACTAGGATCGCTACATTGAGTGTACCCATTAACTGGCTTACATCCGTCGGAGATTTCAGCATTTTTTGCCTTAAATACTCTTTTTGAGCCACCACTAGCAAGCATTCTGCTTGGTCGCGAAGCCTGTTGGTACTCCATGAACAATTCGGCTTCGTCATGGATGACAACTCGGCATTGAATTCCGGTGCATCCATTAGCTTCTTCATCAGTATTGTTCTGTGATGCCGATAGTATATTTTCATAGGTGGAATCTGCTGCAACCAGCTTCTTATGTTGATGTGATTGATTAATCACCAGTAGTGCTGTTAAAACCAAATAAATTAACGATCCTTTCATAATGAATTACTACATATATTTTGAAGTTTGATACTTGTGTTGTGTTAATCCTGCTATCAAGCTATATATAAATAGGACTTTAGTGATTTTTTTATTTTTGGTACAAAACAAGAAAGTTTATGGATATTTTGAATAAATAAAGGATGACATATATGTTGTACCAAAAAAAAAAGATAACATATATGCGGATAATATCAGTAAACCAGCCATGTGAACTTTGGGGACCATCCATGACCCAGTTGAATAAAACAGGACAAGTCGGAACAGCTCACTGTATCTGCCGACACGGCGACACCTACAAAAGACAACTACTTTATAAAAAAAATCTAAAAAGTATACCGGACAATACTTAACGAAACAAAAATAATAATATAGTCTTAAAAAAGGATGAAATGAGTAACTTAACTGAATTAATTAAACTAAGGATTAAAGGAATTGAACATCCAGATTTCCGGGGTTCAATTCCTAACAAGGTAATTTGTCATTCAAAAAAAAATATAATCTTAAAAGTAAATTTAGAAAAAAAGTTTTCTACTTAAAACATTTGCTTTTGTTTCTATTTTTGACTTTTTGGCTTAAATATCACATTCGTCCTTGTATGTACGCGCATGCCCGTCTCCGAATATTTGAAGGCCCCAGGCAAATTCGACAAAGAGGCCCTTTGAAAACGAAATAAATTTAGTTAAATTAATATGTTTTTGTTAAAAAAATAATTTTTTTGAAAAAGAGTCATTTTTTTATAAGGAAAAAAGAGTCATCTTTTATTTAAAATGTAACTAACATCGATAATGTAAAAAATAATCACATTTAAATCGATAATAACAAAATACCAAGCTAATATTATTAAAAATTGATATGCTGCTTATAAAAAAAATTGATATTGTTTTTTTAATAAAAATTGTAATTTAATTTTAGAAATTAATTCTTTATTTTGAAAGTAAAAATATTTAAACCCTTACCAACAAAAAACAATTTTTTTCAAAGAAACAACAAAATGTAGTTTTTATTTTAAAATAAAATAGTAAAGATAATTATGAGTTATAAAGTGTTTTAATTTATCGGAAAAAATCATCATTTTATAAAAGGAAATAATTTTGGTGGTATCCATGGTGTCATTTGTTGAAATTAAACGTGATTTATGGATTGTACAAAAAACATGGTTTATGTAAATAAAATAAACAAACCAAAAAATGTCACAGGTGGGAGTCGAACACGCTCCCCTCCAGTTTTCAAGATTCCTAAACAAACGTTGAAACCACTAGAGTAAGTGCCAACCATACATTAATCAAACTCAGCATAAATATTTATCCACTTTTAGCATGATAGGCCCAAAAAAAAAAATATTGAGGCCCCCAAAATATGGAGGTCCTAGGCTGTGGGCCTGCTTGCCCTCCCTTAGGCCCAGCCCTGTGTACGCGTTGTTTTTGTTTTAATCCCTGTATTATTTTTTTTATAAAAAAAACATCACTGATTCCCTCCCGTTAAAAAACGACTGCATTTGTAGCTAATTGTTAGCTCATTAATTAACTAAGAGTTAGCTACAAACCAATGTTTTAAAAATCGGACCGGAGATCGAATTGGTGTGACCTCTGGTTCATGCTTTTATCGGTTAGTCTGGTTCAACCGCTATTGAACCGGATAATAAATTAACAAGATTTGCACATGATATCTATGTACATCTGAGTTGCTTTCTCTTTGTCTTTGACATCTTACTTAAAATTGCATTTGACCTTCATATTATGTGTTTTATGCATTTCTACCCTTTTTTTGTTTTTTTTTAGAAAACTACCTTATTTCTATTATATTTAATTTTTTTTGAAGCAAAATTGTATAAGGCTGGTTGTACGAATCTCATTGACAACAATAATATAATTTTTATAATATTTTAATTTTATGGAAAGCTACTACCATATTTTATTATTACTTCAATCAACAATAAAAAATTATATTTTTATCAATAATATATATATATATATATATATATATTTGTGAAACTCTAATATTATATAAATTGATGATATGAAATCTTTCAAGTGGTGTAGAATGAGAAATGGAAAACACTTCCCACCACCACTACAACATTTTTAGCCTTAGGCAACGGATCAACGGCTAATCGTTGCCTCAAGGTGTAATAGGCAACAATTTTCTATGTGTTGCCAAGTTTATATACTTTGTTCACTTTGCTAGTAAAACTGTTGTGTATTTATTTTAGGCCACAGTTGTATACGCGTTGAGGAAACATAGCAGTTGCCTGTTCACATCGTTTAGGCAACCACTCTGAACCGTAGACTAAACCCATTTTAGCTACGTTTTATAACTTTTTAGACCACACATATTGAACCGTTGCTAATAAATTTACAAAAGTGTTGCCTAAAAGTCAGATGTTTCAATTTCCTTGGGCACTAAATTCTCCCTGAATATTTTTCTTCAGATTCCCTCTCTTTTTTATCAATTAATTAAATTTTAATTTAAAATAAAATTGAAACAGAGTATACAAAATAAACCCAAAATAAAACCGTAGCCTGAATATATAAAATAAAAATATTAAATGAGTTGCTTAAATAAAAATGTAGCATTTTCTTTCTATGGCAACAACTATACCTAGTTGCAAGGTGGAACCGTAGCCTGAAACTAGTGCTAGAAACGTTGCCTTTTGAGATGTTCACGTACGTAACAGTTTAAAGTATGTGTTGCTATAACATTAAAAACCGTTGCTAAAGGTTTAGGCAACGGCCGTATACTCCACGACTGGAAAAGCGTTGCATATAGATTTAGGAAACGGTTTGGGTGCTTTAAGTAACGGTTTTCTGCCGTTGCTGAAAGCAGCAAATGTTGTAGTGTACTCACTATTAAAATACTTAAAATTTGAATTCCGATTGTGAAAGTTGTCAGATTTTGTGTTCATCATACTTTCATTATTGTAATTACCTCTAATTGATGAAATCTATGGAAACCCTAAAATAAATTAATATAGTTTTTTTATTTTATATAATCTATGGAATTTTTTTAATAATTTAAACTTTAAACTTTCTATAAATCTTCGTTCAAAGTATGTTAATTAGTATTCATTTGAAAAATAGTATAAAATTTACAATTATTTTTTGTTGGTGGAGTCGCTATAGAGTCTTGGGAGACGGGGGGAGAGAGAGAACAGGGAATGGGGGCGTACTTTCCACCCCAATACTTCTCTGTAACATCCTTAAATATATATCATATTTTAATACTCAAGTAAATTAAATACAAGTAATCTCATGAACAATTGAAAGAAAAACATAGGCAACATTCAAAATGGTATGAAATGACATAAGACAACCTTCAAAATAAACAATAAAAAATAAAAACATAAGCAAATAAATATTATTAAAAAAAATCAAAATTATCATGTGAGATATATATATATATATATATATATATATAAAGGAAAATGCTAATTTGTAAGAAAGAGTGAAAACAAGAAAGACAAGAATAAATCTCAACCATCCATTAATACCACTACGTACCCCCATGATTTCTATTAAAAAGGAAATTAAATTTATAATAAATTAAAATTATCCTCTAAAATAATGAAATGTGTCCGTTCTTGCCTTTCTTGCTCAAATTCTTTCTTACAAAATAGCAATGCTCAAAAAGGAAAATAGAGAGAGAGAGAGAGAGAGAGAGAGAGAGAGAGAGAGAGAGAGAGAATTTATCACTGATGTAGAATGAAAAATGTGTAGCACTTTTCACCCTACTATTAAAAATGCATTTCTAATAATTAAATTTGAATTATGACGGCGAAGGTTATCCATATTTTGTATCTGTCACACTTTCATTAGAATTACCTTCAACTGATGAATGTATGGAAAACCTAAAATAATTTAATATAATTTTAGTTTTTTTTTTATAATCTTTGGAATTTTTTTATAATTCCAATTTTAAACTTTCTATAAACCTTCGTTCAAGCTTTTTCAGGGATGTTACTTTATCAATGTGAGTGGAGATTTACACATATATATTTTCCCATTTGACGCTCATGCATAAAGATTACTTCTTTGTGTTACGGTGACAAGAAAAGTCTAAGAATATGATCAGGGTCAAAGTATATTAATATTCATTTGAAAAATAATACTCCCTCCGTCCCAAATCTTTGGTCCTTTTAGCTTTTTAGTTTTGTCCCAAATCTTTAGTCATTTTTAAGAAACCAATGCATAATTAGTGATACTTTACCATTTGTACCCTTACTAAAGTTAAAGCATTAATTAAATATATTTTCTCTTTTTTAATAAAGTAAGGGTAAAAATGACTTAACTTATCAATCTTTTTAATTTCTTAATCTCCGTGCAAAACTCTAAAAGGACTAAAGTTTTGGGACTGATGGAGTATATAATTTACAATTATTTTATGTTGATGGAGTTCCTACAGACAGTCTTTGGAGATGGAGAGAGAGAAAGAGAGAGAGAGAATCTAACATTCTGAAACATATATTGTATTTTCATACTCAAATAAACTAAATAAAAATAATTTCATATACATTTGCAAAAAAATATAGTCAACCTTCTAAATATATAAAATGAATCTTGGTATATTTTAATTTTATAGAAACTATGCTCCCAAAAATTCTTAATGTCGTGAAATTTATAATTATTTTATATTTATAAAGCCCCTATATAGTCTTGGGGATGAAGATGAGAGAGAAATAATCTCTTAATAATATTAATATAGAACGAGAAGCGAATGAATACCCTTCATCCCGCTCTGTCCTTTAATATTCTTAAAATAAATGCTAATAGCCTAGTCGTCCCGCTCTTGGGATTTGGATTTGCTACAGTTGAGATTTCACATAGTTTCACGCTGTAGTGTATCTCGGCCGTCCGATCAAAATCGAACGTCTGAAATTAAATACAGAATAAATAATTATCAAATGATCTCAGACGTCCGATCTTGATCGGACGGCCGAGATACACTATAGTGTGAAACGGTGTGAAATCTTGTTATGTGGTCATGAAAGGACGTTTTGGAGCTTTCTCCGTGTCTGTTTTAAATTTCTTTGATGCCAATTGTTCCAAAGTCATGGTCTTCGCTTGAGCTAATCATGTTCAACCAATAAAATTAACACTGCAAACTGATTTTAACTTTAAATTTAATTTTAGTCAAAAAAAAGCTTTAAATTTAATAGTATATTCCATTAAGAAAAGTTTTATAAATTAATTAAACTTTTTACTTGTAATTTTAATTAACAAGATGGATCAGACTTTTTAAGCAAAATCTTGTAGTTGTCAAATTTATTATATAAACATTGTAGTTTTTAAAGGAATTACAGAAATAGTATAAATCGTACTCGCAACCAACAATTTAAAGTAAAAGTTTTTTTAAATATGCGTGGAGTGAGTTTTTTCTTGATGATGTTTTCTTCTATCTCGGAAACGTCTGGTCTGGCACATGGATCTATCAGCAAGAGTTTTCTTTGTTCTGCTTTAGTTCAACAATGTTCCCAACATAGTAGTATTTTGTTATGAGTAAACAGCCACTTTGGTCCTTGAAAGTGACATTCGCCATCATAGTAGTCTCCGAATCATTAAAAAACAATTTAAAATCCCTGAATGTAACTTCTGTTAATCAGAATAGTCCCCGACGTTAGTTTTTGTGAAAGAACCATTTGACAGTGCTGACGTGGCCGTTTTGTTGACTTTATTGACCAATACATGTCACATTTCTTTAAAATTTGATGCCACGTAGGCAAAGCTCATATTGAAGGTAAAAAAGAACAAAAAGGAAGGTGAACATTGAAGGATCAAAATGACCATTTCAGATTTGAGAGATTAAATTGACTGAAATAGAAAATCACCCCCAAATATAAAACCCTAAACCATTCTCCATCTTCTTCCTCTTCTAATCTCCATAACCATTTTCGAAAACGTTGAAAGATGAAAGCAGTTCCACCATTTTTGCAACAAAGAAAAATCTCAACTACCCAAATTGGGAGCCAATCATCATCTCACATTTAGATAAAAAAAAAACATGGAAGACAATTCACATACCCAAATTTGCACTTTCTATTTCAGTCAATTTAGATTACCCAAATTTGCACTTTCTATTTCAGTCAATTTAGTCCCCCAACGTTCATCTGAAATGGTCATTTTGGTCCCTCAACGTTTACCTTCCTTTTTGTTCTTTTTTACCTTCAATATGGTCCCGGCCTATGTGACATCAAATCTTAAAGAAAGGTGACACATATTGGTCAATAAAGACAACAAAACGGCCACGTCAGCACTGTCAAACGATTTTTTCACAAAAACTAACGTCGCGGACTATTCTGACTAATGGAAGTTACATTCGGGGATTTTAAATTATTTTTTGATGATTCGGGGACTACTATGACAGTGAGTGCCACTTTCAGGGATCAAAGTGGTTGTTTACTCGCGTATTTTTCGTACAGTTTTATACCCTTTTTCTCTATTAGAGGTTGAGTGTTATAATATAGGCAAAATTATATTATAATCATTTATCTTATTTATTTGTAACAGATTGATCTTTTATATTTTTATTGAAACCGGTCTTCTATCTTCATAAATGTGCATGGATTAATCCTTTATTATTATTTTTGTTCTTCACATATGGGTTATTTAGAAGTATATTTGAGTGTACATTATAATAAATTAGTGAAGAAGATGATGAACGTAATGAAGAAGAGAATGAACAAAATAAATATTGATCATCAATTATGATTTTATAAAATGTTTCAAAACTTTCACATCTGACCACGGCTATGTCATGTAATAACAAATTGTAATTGAAAATAAAATTATGTGATCCAAAATTTTCCTAAACCCAAAAGAGATATTGTTGACCATGTCAAACCAAGAATGCTTCCTCAATACAAAATCGATTTCATGACTAGTCACTAGTGTTGTTTCTTAGAAATTTCACTTCCTACCCGTCAATAAATGCAACTTCGTGGATCCCAAACTACACCAACAAAAAATTATCTACTCTCTACCTCATCACACTCACTTCTCACACAATCATGGCAAACTCTATAATAAAATATTTTTGCATGAAAATCACCCTACTATCTCTCATTTTCCTAATATACCCTCTAGTTGCTGTTAACTCATACAACCCAGATTACAGTTTAGCCATCAATTGTGGCTCCTCAACAAACACTATTGCCTTAGATAATCGTCTTTGGGTTGGTGATGATATTCATAATACCAATCTTTTTACATTCATTGAACCACAAACTACAAACCAATCTCTTAAATCACCACCTACATCCCTTTCAAATTCCAACGTTCCTTACACAACAGCACGCATCTCTCTCTCAAATTTCACATACTCTTTTCCTATCAACAACATCACTAATTCCCCTGTTTTTCTTCGGCTTCATTTTTACCCAACTTCTTATCCAAACTTTGAACTTTCTAATGCAATTTTTTCTGTCAAAGTAAACGACAACCTTACCCTTCTTAAAAACTTCAACCCTTTAAGTTGGTTTCTTGGTGGTGATGGAAAAATCACGAAAGAATTTTGCATCCAAATCAAACCAAATGAGAATTTGCTAAACATAACTTTCATTCCCAATAACATAAACCAATCAAATCTTTTTTATGCTTTCATTAACGGAATTGAAGTTGTGTCCATGCCAACTTTTCTCTATTACTCAAACCTTTCTGATTTGAATTATCATATAACATCAGTTGACACAGACACCGCAGCAGATTACAGTATTCCAAACGACAAAGCTTTGGAGATGGTTTACAGAGTCAACGTTGGTCAATATGAAGTTCCATCAAGTAAAGATACAGGTATGTTTCGTTATTGGGAAAACGATTATCCTTACTTGAAGAAAAAATATCCAAACTCTGTATCAGGTGTTTATGGAAATGATCATCTAAACTATAAAAACAATGCCATTCCAAATTACACAGCCCCAGAAGCAGTATACTTAACTGCGAGAAGCTATGGAATGAATGCGACAGAGGATTATAATGTAACTTGGAATTTTGAAGTTGATAACGCTTTTACTTATATAGTAAGGTTACATTTTTGTGAGTTTGATACGAATATGAAAGACAAAAGTTATAGAGTTTTTGAGATTTTTATAGATGATAATTTGGCTGAAGAAAACGCTGATGTAATTTTATGGAGTGGTGGTAGATTGATTCCTATTCATAGAGATTATGCTGTGCAGTTGAACCCAAATGAAGGAAGCTCTCAAATTGAAAGAGTTAATATTTCAATCAAGCTTCAACGATTGCCAGATCATACCTTCACAGCATATCGTGATGTCTTGTTGAATGGAATCGAGATTTTCAAGATAAGTGACAACACTAACAATCTTGCAGGAGTAGGAGTGAATCCCAAATATTCATCTCCAATTGTATTACCTAGTAGTCCACAACCAAAATCAAAGAAGTCACTCATAGTCATCGTTGTTTCAGTTGGAGCTTCATGTCTTTTCCTAGCATTTGTTGCTGCAGGAATAATAATTTTGTTTAGAAGGAGAAGAGGATTCGAGTCTCATCTTGAAATGGAAGAAATTTCATGGAAGATAAAGAAAGAAGGTTCCTCGACTTTACCATCCCATTTGTGTCGCTATTTTACAATAGCTGAGATAATAGCTGCTACAAACAACTTTGATGATATTTTTATCATCGGGGTTGGAGGGTTTGGCAACGTGTACAAAGGTTACATCGATGCAGTTACGCCTGTTGCAATAAAACGTCTTAAACCAGGTTCTCAGCAGGGTGTAAACGAGTTCATGAATGAGATTGAGTTGCTCTCTCAACTTCGTCATATTCATTTGGTTTCCCTCATTGGATATTGCAATGAAGGTGCAGAGATGATTCTCGTTTACGACTTCATGCAACGTGGCACTCTTCGTGAATATTTATATGGTTCAGACAACGAACATCTTACTTGGAAGCAGAGACTCGAGATTCTATTGGGTGCGGCGAGGGGGTTGCATTATCTTCATGCAGGTGCAAAGCACAGTATCATACATCGTGATGTGAAGAGTACTAACATACTCTTGGATGAGAAATGGGTGGCTAAGGTTTCTGATTTCGGGTTATCAAAAGTGGGACCAACGGGAATGTCGATGACCCATGTCAGCACTGTGGTGAAGGGTAGTATTGGGTATCTGGATCCAGAATACTACCTTCGTCAAAGGTTGACTCTAAAGTCTGACGTGTACTCTTTCGGTGTTGTACTTCTTGAAGTGTTGTGTGCTAGACCACCTTTGGTTCGTTCTTCGGATAAGAAAAAATCAAGTTTGGTCATTTGGTTCCAAAGATGTTACAAACAAGGTCTGATAGTTGAAGAACTGGTGGACCCGTTCATAAAGGATTCTATAACAGATGAGAGTTTGAAATGTTACTGTCAAATGGTATTGAGTTGTTTGCATGATGATGGAAATCAACGAATGTCGATGAGTGATGTGGTTGGGGCTTTAGAGTTTGCATTGCAGTTGGTAACGACTGAGGAGGATAGTAAGTTTACTGGAACCAAAGAAAAAGAAAAAAGTGAGCAAAGACTATTGTTGCCACAATTTATGAGTGATGATGGTAGTGACGTGTGTTTCACGAGTAGTAGCGATGACTATGGATCCCATACCAGTACTAAGGACAGCACCATTTCAACCAGTACTGAAGGACAACCTATGTTATCTGCGACTGTGTTTTCCGAGATCGGGAATCCAAGAGCTCGATAGATAGATGTCATTTATCCTATAATTTTCAATTGTGTATTTGTCAAAAGATAAGCCAAATATTTATAGTGTATAAGTTATAATGTCTAAAAATAGTTTATAAAAAGTGTAACAATTGTAATCTTGCAAATAATTTTTTTTGTTTTAATCATATATGGTTACTAGAGTTTGATCAAGAATTGTTCTCACAAAAATTTGAACTTAAATTTTCCAAAAAAAAATCGTTTTAGAAAGAGTTCATTACTATTTGAGCTCAATACCTTAGTTTATCTTTACAAATCAACTTTGTTAAGAATGAGTTAAATTTTATTAACAATTGTGGCTCCCTAAGCTACTATGCATGTCCAATTTCTCATATTTAGAATTCTTTCAATGGGAGAAAATTTATCAAATGCAGTACCCTATTCAACTGTTAGATTCCAGAGTTTTCAAAAACAAAAACTGCATATATTCTTACAAAGGAATAAATAAAGTTTAACCTTTTCTTTGGTATCAAATAAATTTTAACTTTCATTTAACTAAAAAACTCAAGAAATAAAACTCTTAATTTACCAATTTTCTTTTTTGTCAAATTAATTTCCCATTTTCCAAACGTCTAATTTACATATAATACTTTTCCAAGCAAGCACGTGATTTGGAGTTTTTCGAGGAAAAAAATATAATGTTTTAGAAAATCTAAAATGATACTCCGTCCGTTCCAAATTATATGTCACTTTGACATTTTTACGCATATTAAGAAATGCAATTAATGTGAACGGAAAAGAGAAATTATGAGTTAGTTTACAAAATTGTCCTTCATTAATTGTATGGGAAAGATAAATTGAAGAATTGAAAGAAGAGAGAGAAATAAATAATTAAGGGTATAATAGGAAAAATAACATTCAATAATTCATTGGTATTGTAAAACGACATATAATTTAGTACACATTTTTTCTTCAAATGACATATAATTTGAAACGGATAGAGTAATAGCCTAGTTGCCCTGCCCCTTTCACAAAGGGGGAAAAAGCATAGTCTTTCCACTCTTCATGCATGTGGTCATGAAACGTCTATCTACAAATTAACAAAACGACGTTTTGGAGCTTTCTCCTTATCTCTGTTTAAAATTTCTTTGATTCCAAAGACTTCACCAAGTCCTCGTCTTTACTCGAGCTAGCGATGTCATATTCAAACTTATCAAATTAAAATTGCACAGTGACTTTTGGTTATTTAGAAAAATCTATCAAAGAAAATTGCTAAATAGGACAAATATAGGGTCCACGAAATTATACCAACAAGTGGTAACAATTTTATAGAAGCCTTAACTGTCAATATTTTGCAATTGATTTTTTCTAAGCAAGTTCATACAGTTTCTAACACTTTTTTTGTTGTTAATCTTGCCCACTTTATCACTTACATAATAAAACAAGAGCACTATTGGTGTGATGTTTGTATAAGGATGTTGTTCTGGACTGGATCTAAATGTCCAACGCATTGAGGACATCCTCTTTTGAGCCGTTGAGCAAGGCCCAAAGCACAAGTCTAGTCTCACTTGACCGTTGAACAGCGTGCGTCTCCCCTGCGATTCGTAACGCCCAACATCGGAATGATGAGCATTAAATGCTCATCACGGCTCCTCAGCCGTTTTCCGACAGCCATTGATGGCCATTACTGCCCATCAACAGCCTTGGCCCAGCGCCGGGGCTATATATGGACCTTTCCACAACTTTACAAGGGTACGTAATCTTCTATATTGAAAACCTATTCTCCACCTCAACTGACTTGAGCGTCGGAGTGCATGCAGGTACACAACCCCCCTCCGTGTATATTTGGACTGAACGCCCAGCAAACCGCCGTACACCACCAAAACTGGTCGACTCTGATCAAGGTAAGATCAGATTTGTATTGTATTTGTTTAATTTAATTTAAAATCACCAGTGAAGTTGCAATGTCGAGGTAAATATTTGCCTTTCGTGAAAATTCATGAGAGTTTGCTTCGTACTTGTTCTGGACTGGGCCTAAATGCCCAACACGTTGAGGACATCCTCCTCTGGGCCGTCGAGCAAGGCCCAAAGATACAAGCCCAACTCCTCTTGACCGTTGGTCAGCGTACATCTCCTCCACGATTTGTAACGCTCGACATCAGAATGATGAGCATTTAATGCTCATCACAGCTCCTCAGCCGTTTTCCGACAGCCATTGATGGACATTAACTGCCCATCAATGGCCTTGGTCCAGCGCTGGGGGCTATATATAGAGCACTTCCACAGCTCTACAAGGTACGTATTCTTTAGCACTGAAAACCTTCACTTCACCTCAATTGACTTGAGCGTCGGAGTGTCTGCAGGTACACAACCCCCTCCGGTTGCATTGGACTAAACAAAGGACAAAACCACCGTACACCGCTGCATTTGGTCGACTCTGATCAAGGTAAGATCAGTAATATATAGCAGCTCTCATTAAAATGAATCATTATAATCGAAAAAAATAATGTATTGATGTTTAAGAATGATATATTTTTTAAAAAAATCAAAATAATTCTTTTGATTAACTATAGGATGTGAGAACTCACACTTGGGGAAGACGGTTGGATATTAAGTGTGAGCGGTTAAGTTTGGGAACACTTGAAACCTAACAATCTTACATGATATAGTTGATCCAATAACATAATCAATTTCCGCTTTCACACCGAGCCGAACCACGACTCTAATATCAATGATATGTCATCCTTAAATTTAGTCTAAATAAAGAAAAATTATGTGATACTAAATGCTGCCCAAAGACATTACCATTTCAAAGGAGTCGTTTTCATTTCTCCTCAGTAATGCTATTTCATAGAAATTTCAATTCCTACATCTTATCTTTATTCTATATAACAGTAAATAAATGCAACTAATTCTAACATCTCAAACAAGAAAAAATTACTCTACTTCACTTTCTTCTCACAACTATGGCAAACTCAATAAACAAAAAAAATTACACAAAAATCACCCTAATATCTCTATTTTTGCTATTGTACTCTCTAGTTGCTTACTCATACAACCCTGATTACAACTTAGCCATCAATTGTGGCTCCTCAACAAACACTACTTCCTTAGACAATCGAATTTGGATTGGTGACAATATTGATAATACCAATCTTTTTTTCTTTTTTGAACCAAAAACCACAAACCCATCTTTTAAAACATCACCTAATTCCCTCTCAAATACCCAAATTCCGTACACAACCGCACGTGTGTCTCTCTCAAATTTCACATACTCTTTTCCTATCAACAACATCACTAATTCCCCTGTTTTTATTCGCTTAAATTTTTACCCAACATCGTACCAAAACTTTGAACCAACCAATGCAGTTTTCTCTGTTAAAGTAAACAACAACTTTACCCTTCTAAAAAACTTCAACCCTTCACTTTGGCTTAATGATGCTAATGAGGAAAAAATCACAAAAGAATATTGCATCCAAATCAAACCAAATGAGAATTTGCTAAACATAACTTTCATTCCCAACAACATAAACACTTCAAATGTTTATTATGCTTTCATTAACGGAATCGAAGTTGTGTCCATGCCTTCTTTTCTCTATTACACAAACCTTGATGACCTAAATTATCATTTGAAATCACTTGACTTTGACAACACACAATACCAAGTTCGTAACGACAAAGCTTTAGAGACTGTTTATAGAGTTAATGTTGGTCAAAATCAAGTTCCACCAAACCAAGATACAGGTATGTTTCGTAATTGGGATAATGATTTTCCTCTTTACTTGGAGAAACAATATCCACTAAGTGTATCAAGTGATTTTGGTGATCAACTAAACTATTTAAAAAACACCGTTCCAAATTACACTGCACCAGAAGTTGTATACTTAACTGCAAGAAGCTATGGAATGAATGCGACAGAGGATTATAATGTAACTTGGAATTTTGAAGTTGATTCAGCTTTTACTTATATGGTAAGGTTACATTTTTGTGAGTTTGATTGGCATATCAAGAATAAAGGTGATAGAGTTTTTCAGATTTATATAGATGATACTTTGGCTGAACTAATTGCTGATGTAATTTATTGGAGTGGTGCTCGTTTGGTTCCTGTTCATAGGGATTATGCTGTGTCCATGTACTCTCGAAATGGAAGCTCGCAAATTAAAAGAGTTAATATTTCGATCAAGCTACAACGATTACCAAACAATACAATCACACGATATCGGGATGTTACGTTGAATGGAATCGAGATTTTCAAAATAAGTGATATAAATAATAATCTCTTTGGATCAAATCCAAAACTTATTATATCTCCCAATGGTATAAGTTCTTTATGTGGTCGGGATTTCAGTTTGTGGCTTCCCATAGTATTGGTAGTCTTTTCCATGTTTTTCTAGGCCTAGGAGTGAGGTTGTGGTTTTTTTTCGTTTATGATTTGTATTTTTTTGTTGTATCTTTGAAGTACTTCTAATCTTTTGTTTGTTTCTAATATTGCCAATCAAAATTATATATATTATCTCAATGAACAAGTTTTACCAACTCAATAATTGATGAAAAAAACCATAGCTATCCAAAATACGGTGTTTAGCCACTGTCAAAATTTTGGCTAAATGGGGATTTGAGTGAGGCTACTAAATTTTGTCACAATTAATTTTAGTATTTGCCACAGTTATTTTAAGTGTGGTAACATTTTTTAGCCACAATTTTATCTTTTTTTCCCCACTGTCAAGACGTGCAAATAATGGATATGAATTATGAATTATATAAAACTGTAAGTTAGCTACGGTTAGAGTTGTGGCTAATGGCATTCAAATTTTGCCTCGCTTTAAACTATGGCTACTCTACATCCTAATGTTACTTCGTTACAAGGGCAAACTGTTTTTTTTTTTTTTTTTTTTTGAACTTCGTTTTTTCTTTTTTAATAATAACACACTACAAGGGATTACAAGCAAGTCAAATTAAAAGAAACACACAAACTTATTATGAATACTATTAGGAGAATGTTAACATGTGCATCAATGGCACATGTTAAGAAAGTAAAAATAGAAAGTATTAAATGTTGAAGCATTAAATTTTAACTTTTTAAGCATTAAATTTTTGTATCATTAAATGTTAAATTTCTATATTAAGATACCTTAACATGTGCCCTATATGCACATATTAACAGGACCCATACTATTATTATGTTGGTGATATTTTAACCTCTTGACAATAACATGATAGTTAAAAAAATGATTATGTCCTTGACCAAAAAAAAAATTGATTATGTCATAAAAAAGTTGCAACATCTATAATAATATTATTTAAGACCTCTTTTTCAAAGAATTTTGTACACGTGGCATTATGAAAACCATTATCTTCTCATATGATTTTGACAATTAATTCTTATATTGAAATTAATTCTCATTCTCATATTAAAATAAGTCAATGATTCTCATAATTATTAAATCAATTTTAATAAATGTAATTATTACTCTATCAGCATTTTTAAACATCATTCTTGGCAATAGTCAATTAGTCAACTATTTTTGAAATCATTAAAGGCTGTGATTAAAACGTTGCAATTACGCTGTGATTATTTATGAGTGTAAAAACGTTGAAAAAATTGAATAAAAAATAGTCTGTGCAAATATAACGTTTACATTTTTTTTATTTTTTTTAGGGAAATGCTTTGTATCGCGAAAAACATTTCACGACAAATTCACGAAGGAGTGCGTTTTATTTACTGGGCAATATATTTAGGCATTAGGCACTAAGCAACACATGTGGCATCTTTCACATTAGGCAAGCAAATTAATTACACGTTCCATTCATCTTTTCATTTTACTGAAAGATAATACAACTTATTTATTTATTTTTATAAAATACAATTTATTTATATATTTATACCAAACATATTTTTTGTTCTTATTAATATTTTAAATTTTATTTTTAGTCTCAATAAAAAAATTCAACTGTTTTAATCCCCTAATTATTTTCAGGCATAACTTTTTAAATTTGTTTTTAAGTAATTCACATATATTTTCATTGAATTTTTTTCCATACGCATGAGCAAGAAATCGAATTCTGACCACATGTTTAGGATGATTAAGACCCATACCACTTGGACTAATTCATTATTTGTTGTAACAATTTTTATAATGTACTAAATATGACCACAAAAAAATTCAAATGTACATATATGATTTAACTTTAAAAGAGAGCCAAAAGTCGTGACAATAATCACTTATGTTGTTTTTGGGCTTAAAGATAATCATTATTTGCAGGGGCTGAAGTTCGAACTCTGATCATCCACTTATTCATCTTAAGGGTGAAATTTCTAACCACTAAACTATTTGAAAATAATAATAATAATAATAATAATAATAATAATAATAATAATAATAATAATAATAATAATAACTTATTTAAAATAAATTAAAAGACTCAATCACAAATATAATACATTTGCTACCTAAGCAATGCAATATGATGAAATTCATAAGATTTTAATCTCACTGGATTTTCCATCAAGAGATTAGATGTAATAATGGGGGAAAACAATAATATATATTAAGCGGCAAACGGTTGCATTCATTTGCATTTATTTTTAGTTTAAAATAAATAAATAAAAATGCATCCAACGGTGGAGAATCATTCGTGAGTTGTTCGTGGAATTGTTATTCGCTGCAAATAACAGTGCTCTTTTTTATAAATATAAAGTTGACTTTTAAAGAATAAAAAAATAGCCTACAATAAAATACAATTAACAAAAGAATATTCTATTTTTACGCTCTAATTTGTTTCATATGAAGTTTTACTCGTTAAACCCAAAGAAAAAAAACATTTTTTTTACATCACCCTTATTTAGAAATTTTAGGGCCCGTTTGGTGTACAGGATAAGTGACAGGATAGGATAACTGTATCATATCCTGTCACAATCCAGTGTTTGGTAACACAACAGGATAAGATAAATTAATCCTGAAGTTTATCCTATCTTGTCTCTGTAGTTATAATTCTTATCCTGAATTTGAGCTGAGTTACCGGCAGGATAGGATAAGAAGAAGAAAAGAAAATACTGATTTATTCTATAAAATATATTTTAAAATAAATAAAATATAAATAATAAAATAATTAATTTTTAAATATATTGTGATTTTCTCACAGGGGTAATTTTGTAATTAATATATTCTAAAAAAATCAAAATTTTACTAAAATTACAATATTTCAAAGTAAAATAATTATTTAAAAATTGAAAAATAGGGACAAATTTAAATTTTATAAAAAATTAAATATAATTCTTTTGCAATAGTAGTTTTATTATTTACGTCTGAGATATATCATATATTTATTTGGCTTATCTAACATGTATATATTATTGAGTTATTTATTTGATCATGGTTCATATAAAAAATTAAACTTGATTATTTTCTCGTGATTTTTATTTGAAATTGTAAAGTTATTTGATTACTTATTTATATTTTTTATTTCTAAAATTCAAAGTATTACAAAATAATTTTAAAAAAATAACAATTGTTTTACAAGAGTAACTTTATCATTTAAATTGCTATATATCATATCATATTATTATGAGCAAATATGTATTAAGAACAAGATATAATAGTTATCATCTTTGTTATCATGTGCGCACCAAACACGGAATATGATAACTGAAGATAACAGTTATTCTGCTGATATCATATCCTATCATTATCCTGTTTCATATCCTATCTTGTCACTATCCTATCCTGCGCACCAAACGGACCCTTAATGGCTCCCAAATATGATTTCATATATAGCAATGTAAGTTTTTTATTTATATTATTATATTTTTATTCATACAAATAACACTACTCTATGTATAATGATTTCTACCGGAAACCCTTTGCACCTAAACATATTGTTACGTGTATATGCAATTTCATATATGTATAAAATATGTACATATACATGTATACTAATGGTTTTTTCTTTTTTTGATTTATAGTATGTAGATTTTAATATAGTACAAAATCATATTATTAGTAATTTAATATACTAAGTATCACTCATTTTGTTCAATCGTGTAGATGAAATTTGAGAGGTTTTAGGTTCATATTATTGGATTGGTGTAGCGAATGATTCAATTGACAAAGGTTAAAGCAAGCGGTCTAGCGCTGGAATCATTGACGAGGTTTGATTTTTTGTTTATTATTTATGGAAAAAAAAATTACAACTATTTTCTTCTTTTCCATACTTTACTTTGAGTGAAGTTTAGTTTGGTTTCTCTATTTCAAGTGTTTAACGTTTTATTTATTAATTGTAAAAAAAATATTCATTTTTATTTTTATTTAGATTTTTAGTTTTTATTCTCTATTTCAAGTTCTTATGGCTATTTTTTTCCTTGCAGTTTGCTCAATTGTATTTATGCCGAACGACCCAGTTGGTGCGACCAAGTAGGAGAGGACGAAGGGCGGGATTGTCGGTGGGATGCTTAATATTGAATATTCATTTCAACGGTTTTTTATTTGATGTCGAAATATGTGTTCCAACATTTGTTTTTGTATATTTTTTTTATATATATATTCAAGATAATTAATTATTAATTTAAAAATAATATTAATTTTTGGTAAAATAATAATATTATATATATATATATATATATATATATATATATATATATATATATATATAATTTGGACCTTTTTTGCAAGGTTTAATGTACGCACTCTTCTAGCATTGTTTTGATATTAAATCGTCATATCATAATCAAATTAATAATAAAGTTGGCCATTAATTCTATCATTGTTTTGCTTCAAAAAAATAAAAGGAAACAAAGCCATGGTGGTTTATTTTATAAATATACTTTCCGATTCAACTTTGAATTTACAATAAACATTGGTTGTTTATTTCTAATTGCGACATCAATTGCTATGAAATTGGAATAATGATAAACATGTCATTTTTAAATTTTAATCCATAATTATTTGTAAGTCTCATGAAAGAAAGGAGTAAACGGTCATTTTAGTCCCTGAAAGTGTCACTCGCTGTCAAACAAGTCCCTGAATGAATGAAAATAAAAAAAAGCTCTCTGAATGTTAATTCCGTTGGTCAATTTAATCCAAAACGTTAAACATCCGTTAAATGTGATGACATGTCCTACAATATGCTGACGTGGCACCATGACCAAAATGTTTTAATGATGTGTTGGAATTTTTTAATTTCAATTAGCTTTTATTTTTAATTAACATTAATTTCAAAAAAGAAAAATATAATAAAATACATAAAACTGAAACAAATTCATACCAAAAGCATATCACCTTCAACCCTTCAAATTCATACTGAACAAATCTACTAACTTAAAAATCAAAATGGACACACAAAATCCCTAAAATATCTTAACAAAAGCAATAACAATACAGAAACAAAGATCATCCTCAACACACAAACTTATTATGAATAATATTATTATGTTGGTGATATTTTAAGCTCTTGACAATAACATGATAGTTAAAAAAATGATTATGTCCTTGACCAAAAAAAAAAATGATTATGTCATAAAAAAGTTGCAATATTTTATTAAGGGAAATACTTATTTGCAAGAATGGATAAAAACAAGAAAGAGAAGAATAAATCTCAACCATCCATTAATACCACTACCCCATAATTTCTATTAAAAAGGAAATTAAATTTATAATAAATTAAAATTATCCTCTAAAATAATAACATGTATTCATTCTTTTCTTTCTTGCTCAAATTCTTTCTTACAAAATAACAATACTCTTTATTAAATGTAATGCTTGTTATCGCCAATTTGGAACCACGAATTGATCACGAATGATCTGGCAGCACAGTGCCAACTGCCAACCTTACTTGCATTATTTAATTTGACAATAAATTGTATAATTAATTAATTATTCAGTTTCTCTCTCATCTTCCTTTCATCCTCCACCCTCTCCACCCCACAACAACAACAATACCTCATTCTTATCCTGCAATTTCTCTTGGTTTCTTCTTTCAAAATTCTTTCTTGTACTCAATTGAAGTTTCTTTCTTTATTCTTTCAAGGCCTATCTTTGTCAACTGGATTTTTTAAAAAGCATGGTTCAAATTTAGTAATAGAAAATTTAAGGACTAAAATTTGATAAAAAAATAAAATTTAAAGAAAAAAAAAAAATTTAATTATTTTCAGAGTAATAACGGATTTAGAAATCTTTAGTAATGGAGAAAATATAGTCATATAGAGTAAATTACACTCATCTTAATAAATGCTTAAATTACATTATCATTCTCTTTGTTAAAATATACGGTCATCTTTCCTCTTATATAAAATATATTAGATAAAATTATACTCCACTCCTTTAAAAGAATTAGCTTGAATTTTATTCTCCTCCCCTGTTATATTAAAACCTACATTTTTCTCTTTTAATAAAACTTCATTTTATTTTACGTCACTCACATATAATGTTAATGTTTTATAAATCTAAAACTATACAAAACAAAATACAAATCTCGAATAAATTACTAAATTCGATTATATAAACAATTACATATTAAATTTATATTCTATAATAATAAAATTTTCAAAGAAAGAAAAATTAATTTCTTCAATGATGATTTAAAGATTTTTGACATAAAATAGTGATTTAAAGTTAATTGTTGTAACAAAAATATTTATTTATATTAAAATGAACTGAAGTGTATATTATAATATAAGAGAGGAGGAAATGTAATTCAAACATCTTTTAAGGAGGAGACTATAATTTACTCTATCATATACTATAAATGTTTATATAAAAAAAATATCATTGTCAAATGTGTTAACTAAACTAATATAATTATCACCAATCAAAAAATGAACTACACACATTATGCCATTTTATATAAAATATATTAATAAAGACACCTACATTATTGTGTTTGACCAAACACTCATCTAATAGTTTATCTCTAACCTATAGAGGGATATAGATTGTGTGGTTGGCTAGTTGTTAAACTATTTGAAAAGAAAGAAACAATAGGTTATTTGTGTAATTAATACGGTATGCACTAGTTTTGTTCACAGATGATCACTACTACATATATAGGAATTTGCAACAGAGGCAAAAAAGTGTTACTATTTCCTACTTCAAATGGTCTCTCCATGTATTTTTTTTTTTTTGGTTGATAGACGAAATGGCAAAGCCATTGGAAACTCACACACACAAAGTGGAGTGACCAGGGATCGAACCCTGGTCATAGCGTCCGACACTAGCAATTTCGGTATTTCTACCATTTGAGCTAGGATTTGTGGACGGTCTCTCCATGTATTATTATGCCCAAAATGTTATTATTGTCCAACAACAATATTCTTTTTATTTATCTTTATCACTTATTCTATTCTATTTTTACATTCTGGTTATTTCATCTTTTTCCAAAATTGTAGAGAAACCCCTAAGCGTATTCACGCACCGCACTTTCGTTTAATCACTCACCAAATCCATTCACCAAATCATTCATTAAATCGCTCATGTAATCAATTTCATCACCATCTCTCGTAAATTCAACCGAATCATTAGACGTCATCTTCATTTCTCATGAATCGTACATCTTCGTCTTCAATTCTTCGAATCATTCACCCGAATCTTCATCTTCAGTTCACTGAAACTTCATCTTCAATTCACCATCTTCAATTCACCGAATCTTCATCTGTAACTTAGGTTTTGACTTCTAATTTGATTTCATCAGCATGCAATTTTCAATACAATTTCAGAAATCAATTGTTGAGGTATGTACTTCCTTTGAGTTATTTATTTTGCTTCATTTTCAAACCAATTTTTCTGGTTCAGAATACACATTTAATTTCAACTGATTTTAGTAGTAGAGATTTGAATTTCTGATTCAGTGTTGCGTAAGTTTAGATATGATATTTCTGATTGTGATTGTGATTGTAATTTAAGTTGATTTTAACTTTTTCTTAGGTTTTCGTCATGCAATAATTTACTTATCATTTTTGTATGTATTTCATACTGATCAGGAAGGTGTTGAGAATATGAAATTATAGCAGTGTTTGTTATTAGCATCTTTAGAGATAACTATCTCTGCTTGGCCAAACTAGTTACAATTAATTAGTGGTGTAATAGGAGCTACACTAGTTTTATTTTGTAGTCAACGTATGAAACTAAAATTGTGCAGTGTGGCTAGTTGAATCAGTTGAGAATGCGTACAATGTCACGATGAATTGGCTTACAAAGGCTCCCACAGTTTATGGGATTTTTCATAGAAAGTGAAAGCTATGTTGGTAAGGGTAAGCGTTTAATTTAAATTCAGTTGTTTAAAATGGTATTTTAAACTTCAACTTTGGCCAAGTTTAAAATGGTGTGAGCATTGGTAATAGTGAATGAAGATTGCAAGGACATAATCAAATATCTACCAATAGATTCTATTCTATGAAGGCATTCAATTATTTTTTATTTATATGTATATTTACTTAAATATTCTACTTAAATATTTATAAGAATGTTGCTAGATCATGTTCTGATTTCACAGAGTTGATGTAACCAATAGTTTTATATTCTACTTTGCGATTCTAGGCACCTCTTGGAGAGTCATCGTCGTCAAGTTTTGTTCTAGCACAGTTGGTGGAAATGACAAGCTCAATTTGCCACTATAACTGATTCAAATGTGTAAGTTGTGATGTAGTTACTTTTCTTCAACTTTAATTTGATTCTAGAATTATTTGGATTCAATCTCTCATGATTCTACTGTATTGGATTATTGGAATTGATCATGGATGAATTAGTTTCATTCTTCTTCTAACTTGTTAGTATTTTTTGTAGGTATCATCACGACAATATCAAGTAGATTTTTCTATGTGTAAAGCCTCACTATCTAATTTCACTTTTATAGTTCTTCCTTCTATACATTATAAATTTGTAAGTTATTCATCTTCTCTCTTCTTATTTGAATGTGATTTCTCGTGGTCTTGCTAGTTCTAGCCTAGAAGTTGTCCTTTATGGGTGGGTGACATTTACTTTGTTGCATCCATTATTTTATTTATTTTTAATTTTAGTGAACTTTGATATGAAGTCCTGGATTAATTATTAAATCTCCCTGTCTGTGAATAGCAAGTCATATGCCTTTCAACAGGAATGAATTCAAATTTTTCACAAATGGCAGAGTTTTACCCTGTATTTTTCACAAAATACTCTAGCCTGTCATTCACATCCGACACTATGCTGGTGGCAGAAGATCCCGACGACGGATTTCCATACTCCGATGTTCCGAACCCTAGCCGGATAAAGTCAGAGAGGAAGCCATATGTAACGCCAATGAAGATTCTGATTGCGAGGGCGAAAGCAGAGAAAGAAGCTTGAAAGGCACAACCTTGTAGAGTTCTGGAAGAACCTCCTGAGAATGGATTGCTTGTACCAGAGCTTGTGGAAGTTGCTCATCTTGTGTATCGAGCTCGAGGGTATCTACTATCTGGTTTGAGTCAACTCTTCCAAGTCATTCCTGTTCTGCGCTGCGAGTAAGCACTCTCTCATGTGAATGTTTGATTGTTTTCTTTTGAATTTTGAAGTTGAGATTGATGCTAATCAAGAAATTAAGTGGCATATGAACAATTGCATAAGAAACATATATGTGTTTAGTATCCAGGATTAAGCTCCTAAGCAATTCAATTCTCAACAATTGGTTATAAAGATATCAAGTGTAAATGTTAATGTTACATGCATATAGGCCAGATGAAAAATATGTCTTACTCCTGGTGTGTCATTTTATGTTTTCCGTATAATTTATGTATGTATACTTATCTATTGTGGTATGTGTTGTGTTTTAGGTGTATGCCGACTTTGAAGTTCCGTGTAGGATCATATTGAGAGGGGAAATATTGACCTGAGCTACCTAACGTTCCGTGTGCTTGATGAGGCCGATGAGATGTTGAGGATGGGTTTTGTTGATGATGTTGAACTCATTCTAGGTATTTGGTTTGTTTCACATGTATTATGCTTGTTTATCTGATCTAATAAATAAGGTTACAGATAGCCAACTGTGATGTTTTCTACTGTGTAGCTTCAATAATTTGTTTGTATTTGATTTTTGTAGGTAAGGTACAAGATGTTACTAAAGTTCAGACACTTCTTTTCAGTGCTACTTTACCAAGCTGGGTTAAACAAGTATGTGCTTATATGATTTTTTCTTGTTCTGAATACATAGTTTGTAATTATTTTTTGAGTTTTTGATTCTTATAAAGGAAGTATGCATGTGGTTTTAGTGATCAGTAGAGCTTTTAACTCTCATTCTTGATTGAACAATGAGTTGCTAGTAACATTTAGTCATGTGAGATATAGTAACATTTATTAGCCTCTTTAGTAACATTTTTAAGTAACATTGAGTTGCCAGTAACATTTAGTCATGTGAGATATCGTAACATTTATTAGCCTTGTTAGTAACATTTTTAAGTAACATTGAGTTGTTAGTAACATTTAGTCATGTGAGATATAATAATATTTATTAGCCTCTTTAGTAACATTTTTAAGTAACATCTACAACAGATCCTGCAACATCTCACTGTATTCTTAATTCACGGTTCTTAATTCACTGTGTTCTTAATATATTTGCTAGGAATTAGCTACGAATTAGCTACCAAGTAGGTAACATTTTTTTAATGTTACTAATGATACTCTAAGGTGTTACTAAAACCTTTTAGTAACATAGGCTTTATGTAACTTTTTTTAAAATGTTACTAAATCTAATTAGTAACATTTAGTAACATTTTTTTGAATTTAATAACATTTTTTATATGTTACTAAATTTCATATTTGTTGTAGTGGATAGGCGCTTGATAAGCTCAAACTTTGAGAGATGGGCGCATGATAGGCGGGCAGATGAAAACACGCACACTTGAATCATTGAACAAAGAAGAGAATAATGGATATAGAGAATGAACGGAAGAATATTATTCACATATCATTTAATAATTACAATGGTCACACTACAAAGGTATTCATAGGCACGATTGTTTGCATCACAAGTCCCTGACAATTGACAAACTCATGCTAAAGAGCATTGTGACGTAGTACGGAAACGGGAAGGAATAGTAAGTGTTAATCCTATAATAAGAATACAAGTTGCAAGCGACAAACCTGTCAAAAGGGTTTCTGGAATCCACCAGAAAGATTAATTTGGAATCCACCAAACTTGAGAAAATTCTCTATATTTGTTATTGAATGAAAAAGTTTGCCTTCAAGGCTACAATAGTTTAGGTTAAATAATAGGAAAAAATAAAAATAACAAATCTCCCTAAAATATTGTTGTTTTGACTGGGTCTAAGGCCCAAAGAGCATATGTCCAATCCCACTTGACCGTTGGTCAGCTTACAAATCTTCAGCGGTTTGTAACGCTCGACACATGAGCATTTAATACTCACCATGGTTCTCCAGCCGTTTTCCGGCAGCCTCTTGATGGTCATTAACGTCATCCAAGGCCTTGGCCCAGCGCTGGGGACTATAAAATGATCACTTCCACAACTTCACAAGAGACGATATCTTTTATACTGAAAACCTCTACTTCACCCAAACTGACTTGAGCGTCTGAACACCTGCAGGTACACAACCCCCTGCGGTTCCACCAGAGAGGAGCAAAGGACTAAAATAACCTAACATCGTCGCAGATAGAGTGGCTCATTTTAACCGGTTATCATGGATTAACCATAACCAAATGCATATCCAATTCTAAAAACCGGTTAATTATGTTTTGGTTTTATAACCAAATCCATTGTTTTTTTATTTGGATATCCATAACCAATTAATGGATGACCATAACCAAATTTTATGTCCAAATTTCTTAAAGTTCAAATTCAAATCAATTTTTTTCGCGAAAAAATTAGAAATTTTTTTTTAAAAAAAATCAAAAAAAAAATTTCAAATAAAATATCGGAACTTTTTTTCCAAAAAAAACTCCGGAATTATTTTTATCTGAAATCGGAACTTTTTCCCCTGAAAAAATCGGGAATTTTTTTCCGGAAAAAAAATCGAAATTTTTTTCCACGAAAAATAGGGAACTTTTTTCCGGAAAAAGATCTGAAACATTTTTTTTCCAAAAAAACTCCCGGAGTATTTTTATCAGAAATCGGGAACCTTTTCCGAAAAAAATCGAAAATTTTTCCGGAAAAAAGATCAGATTTTTTTTTTCCAGAAAAACTCCGGAAGTGTTTTTATCTGAAATCGAAACTTTTCTCGGAGAAAATCGGAAACTTTTTTCCGGAAAAAGTTCGAAAACTTTTTTTTCCAGAAAAAACTTCGAAAGTGTTTTTATCTGAAATCAAAACTTTTTCCCCGAAAAAATCGGAAACTTTTTGCGGAAAAAAGTTCGGAAAATTTTTTCCGAAAAAATCGGGAACTTTTATTTCGAAAAAAAAAATCTGAATTTTTTTTCCCGAAAAAATATTGGAAACATTTTTCCGAAAGAAAGATCGAATAATTTTTGTCCTAAAAAAAACTTCGGAATCGAAAATTAAAAAATCAATTTTAAAAATTGAAATTTTTACATAAAAACCGGTTTTGAAAAAAAACCAGTTATTAAACAAAAACCGGTTTTGAAAAGCAAAAACCGGTTATAAAAGTGGTTATGGACATAACCGGTTTTATAACTGGTTTTGTGAGAACAAAACCGGTTATGATATTTGGTTTTATTGTCCGGTTATAATAAATGGTTATGGATTGGTTATGGACGGTTATTTTGGATTATCCAAGATGCTCAACCCTAGTCGCAGATTGGTCGACTCTGATCAGGTAAGATCAATTGTAAAGAGAATAATACACCTACCTAGCTAAATAAAAATTACAAATCTAATAAAATATATTAAAATCAAATATACCTAAAATATAAAATACTAAAATATCCTCCTACATCAAGTTGCTTTGCTTGCAAATCAAGTAATCTACACAAATCATGAATTAACACATACTCTTAACAATTTGAGAAAAAGGAAGTGTAAATTTTGACGTGCTTCTTAATAGGGTGAAAACTATTTTGTGATGGTTCTTCTTAATAGGGTATCGCAAAAAATACTTTAATTTTGGTTTGAATCTGTCGTGGTTTAATCCTTTGATTTGTTTAGGTGGTTGCTCTAATTTTCATTGTTTTGGTTGTTCATTTTTTTTTTATAGCTTTTTTGGTTGTTCATTCTTTATGAATTTTTTGTACATTCGTAGTGTTAGACTGACATATCTTGTGTTTAACCTACTTTTAATATATTCATTTGTCTTCTTAGAAAAAAAAAAAAGTAAATAATTAAATAGAGAAATCAACAACATATCTAACTATATTTTTAATTAATAAAATCAAATGAATGTTGTTAAAAAAGTAATAATTAAATGAGTTTTCCTCTCCACAATATGTGATCCAAAATCTAGTCCAAAAATATTTTTATGCGATCCTAAAGAAATCCATGACCATTTCAAAGTAGTTGATTTCATGACTACTCCCTAGTGTTGATTTTTCTTTTCTATTTTTGACGGAGTCTCTAGTGTTGATTGATTCATAAAGAAATTTCCCTCGATCCTACATCTCAAGATTGTATATAATAAATAAATAAATACAACTTCTAGCATCCCAAACCGCAACAAGAAAAAAAGAAAAAGAAAAAAAACCTACTCTACTTCACTCTCTTATTATCACACAACTATGGAAAATCCAATAAACAAAATATTTCACACTAAAACCACCATACTATCTCTCATTTTGCTATTGTACCCTCTAGTTACTAACTCATACAACCCTATTTACAATTTAGCCCTCAATTGTGGCTCCTCAACAAACACTACTTCCTTAGACAATAGAATTTGGGTTGGTGATAATATTGATAACACAAAACTCTTTTCCTTCATTGAACCAAATACCACAAATCCATCACTTAAATTAGCCCCTAATTCCCTCTCAAACACCCAAATTCCATTCACAACTGCACGTGTCTCTCTATCAAATTTCACTTACTTTTTTCCTATCAACAACATCACTAATTCCCCTGTTTTTCTTCGCCTTCATTTTTACCCAACTTCGTACCAAAACTTTGAACCTTCTAATGCATTTTTCTCTGTTACAGTAAACAACAACCTTACCCTTCTTAAAAACTTCAACCCTTCACTTTGGCAGCTTCATGATGATAAGGAGGAAAAAATCACGAAAGAGTATTGCATCCAAATCAAACCAAATGAGAATTTGCTAAACATAACTTTCATTCCCAACAACATAAATTTATCAAATGTTCATTATGCTTTCATTAACGGAATCGAAGTTGTGTCCATGCCTTCTTTTCTCTATTACACAAACCTTGATGACCTAAATTATCATTTGAAATCACTTGACTTTGACAACACACAATACCAAGTTCGTAACGACAAAGCGTTAGAGACTGTTTATAGAGTTAATGTTGGTCAAAATCAAGTTCCACCAAACCAAGATACAGGTATGTTTCGTAATTGGGATAATGATTTTCCTCTTTACTTGGAGAAACAATATCCACTAAGTGTATCAAGTGATTTTGGTGATCAACTAAACTATTTAAAAAACACCGTTGCAAATTACACTGCACCAGAAGTTGTATACTTAACTGCAAGAAGCTATGGAATGAATGTGACAGAGGATTATAATGTAACTTGGAATTTTGAAGTTGATTCAGCTTTTACTTATATGGTAAGGTTACATTTTTGTGAGTTTGATTGGCATATCAAGAATCCAGGTGATAGAGTTTTTCAGATTTTTATAAATGATACTTTGGTTGAACAAAAAGCTGATGTAATTTCTTGGAGTGGTGCTCGTTTGGTTCCTGTTCGTAGGGATTATGTTGTGTCCATGTACTCTCGAAATGGAAGCTCGCAAATTAAAAGAGTTAATATTTCGATCAAGCTACAACGAGCACCAAACAATACAATCACACGATATCGGGATGTTACGTTGAATGGAATCGAGATTTTCAAAATAAGTGATATAAATAATAATCTCTTTGGATCAAATCCAAAACTTATTATATCTCCCAATGGTATAAGTTCTTTATGTGGTCGGGATTTCAGTTTGTGGCTTCCCATAGTATTGGTAGTCTTTTCCATGTTTTTCTAGGCCTAGGAGTGAGGTTGTGGTTTTTTTTCGTTTATGATTTGTATTTTTTTGTTGTATCTTTGAAGTACTTCTAATCTTTTGTTTGTTTCTAATATTGCCAATCAAAATTATATATATTATCTCAATGAACAAGTTTTACCAACTCAATAATTGATGAAAAAAACTATAGCTATCCAAAATACGGTGTTTAGCCACTGCCAAAATTTTGGCTAAATGGGAATTTGAGTGAGGCTAGTAAATTTTGTCACAATTAATTTTAGTATTTGTCACAGTTATTTTAAGTGTGGTAACATTTTTTAGCCACAATTTTATCTTTTTTTCCCCACTGTCAAGACGTGCAAATAATGGATATGAATATTAATTATATAAAACTGTAAGTTAGCTACGGTTAGAGTTGTGGCTAATGGCATTCAAATTTTGCCTCGCTTTAAACTATGGCTACTCTACATCCTAATGTTACTTCGTTACAAGGGCAAACTGTTTTTTTTTTTTTTTTTTTTTTGAACTTCGTTTTTTCTTTTTTAATAATAACACACTACAAGGGATTACAAGCAAGTCAAATTAAAAGAAACACACAAACTTATTATGAATAATATTATTATGTTGGTGATATTTTAACCTCTTGACAATAACATGATAGTTAAAAAAAATGATTATGTCCTTGACCAAAAAAAAATTGATTATGTCATAAAAAAGTTGCAACATCTATAATCTATATATTATATGTTTGAGAGTTTCTCTCTCATGATCAATTTCCTAGGTGGCATACTCTCAATACATTTCATTTCGCGTGGCATGCTCTCAAGAGACAACGCTTATGTGTCATTCTCTCATAGCATTTTATTTAGTTTTAAATTGAAATAAAAATATTTGAAGAAAGTTAAAATGGAAATAAAATTTGTAATAAATTCTGAATTAAAAAATCATATTTGAAAATAGAAATAATGTCCCTAAATGTTCTATTAGCTTCCCACATATTTGAAAATCAAATTTAAATTTTAAAAGGAAATGTATTAATTTCTTGTTGTACCAAAAAAATACAGTAAATTCAATGATACACGGTCATTATTAAAAAATAAACAATAGAAAATATTGATATTTTAAATCTTTGCATAGGCAAAATATCTCACCACATGAACTGGAATAAAGAAAATATTTATAACACTTTTCATTTGATTTTTTAAAAGATTGTAAATATATATCATTTGAAAATCTTAATTAATAGTAACTAAAAATCAAATCACAAATAAAAAATAAAATAGAGTCAACTTTTATTTGAATAGTTCTAGAGTGTTTTTATTCTCATTGAGTTCTCTAACATGAAAATGAATATGAAATACAAATTAGTAACTAATCATTCAAATTATCAATGGATATAATTTTTTATTTTTAAATTACATTCTCGCTCATATTCTAAATCAAGATATCAAATAATATTGAACTTTTTTACAAGTCAATAAATGAATGTTTATTATTTTTTACAGAACATTTTACGTGCAAATGAAGGATTATTTGATAATTGATTAACAAACTATTTTTTTTTAAAATAACAATATTAGTATAATATATATAACATCAATCACGGGGATGAACATTTTACATGTAAATGAATTAATGTTCGATATAAAATATATATTTCATATTTTTATTTAAGAAAAAAATACTATACATTTCTTATTTTTATTTAAGAAAAACTAATATTCCTTCAATATTATATTTAAAAATATAGACACAGGACGCGAGAGAAAAATGACATATAATTCTTTTTTAGTTCTCACAAGTAAAAAAAAATTTCACACGGGGAGTGGGAGAAAATACCCCCGAAAAAAAATGAAGGTCTAAATGAGAGAGATGACGATTAAGAATGCATATTAGATGAGTGCTAGCAACACACCCTCTAACACATACTCTTTTTTTGGTTAAAATTCACATGGGTCCCATAAAATTGATATGGGGCACAAATTATTTTATGGGATGCACATAAATTTCAACCAATAAAAGAGAGTGTGTTAAAATGTGTGTTAAAGAGTGTGTTCATAACATTATTCTATATATTAATTGTTATATTAGTTTTTGCTTAGTGACCTTCTTTTTTTACGAAAATAAAAGAACAAATATACAAGAACATTTCACCGTGTTCGTATGTATATGTTGTTCATTATATTTGTCGTACAACCAACAAAGTGTAAAAATATGCTAAAAGAAATTAAATTTATCAAAATAATAAATGTACATCTTGAATTAAATAAATATTTTAATTAGTTTATTTTGTCAGTGTATATATAATATTAAATACACGTACATTCAATGATATGTTGACATATCAATTAATGAATATGATAATTCATGTGTTTTTATATTCATTAATTGAGGTGACAACACATCATTGGATGTATTTGTATAATAATTATACACTGACAGAATATACTAATTAAATTCTTAAATAAAACATAAAATTTACAGTAATATATTAACAAAAAAATACAAAGTATGTTGACCTTCATCTGCAAAATAATATAGAATTTACTTATTCAATTTTTTTATTTTGATAAAATCTTTGCAAGTTGACTATGAAAAATAAATTACATGTGGATTGAGAACGGGTATGCATGACAATAAAACTCATACTCGCGGCCCGCGTGCTATCTGCCCAAACCCTACCCATTTTGACTGGGTTTGAGTTTGAATTCGAGGAAATCCAGACTTTATGGGTTTGGATTTGGGGAGGGCTCAATCCGCCCCACCCCTTTGCTATGCCTAAGAACGGCGTGTAAATATCACTCTCCATTCTGCAAATTGCTCTTTAAAATATCTAAAAAATTTACAGTTTTCATATTTAACTAAATTATTAAATCAAACATATATATAATTAATTTTACATATAATTAAAAAATCACAAAATATTGAAATTTTAATCCATATTTTTCATTGAACATTAACCCGTGCATTGCACGGGTAAGTTATACTAGTAATAGTATTATTTAAGACCTCTTTTTCAAAGAATTTTGTACACGTGGCATTATGAAAATCATTATCTTCTCATATGATTTTGACAATTAATTCTTGGTTTAATTAGTTCAATGGTCCCTTAAAGATATTTTAGGTTTCACAATGGTCCCTTAAAGAAAAAAATGTCCTGATTGGTCCCTTAAAGACATCTCCGTTAATCATTTTAGTCCTTTCCGTCAATTTTTCCAAAAAACGTTAGTTTTGTACAAGTCTATTGTTACTAATGGTGTACCACCAACATCCAATATTTTCTTCTCTCCTTCATCTTCTACCTTCACTTGTTCTTCATCTTCATGAATATTTACATAAACTTTAACAACAAAATTTCAAATCTTCAAACAAACTCAAAATACACCTAGATCAACAAATCTAGAAAAACTACAAATCTACATATATTCAAACAACAAATCCAAAAAAAAAGGTAAGCAAAACTCAAAAAACTAAAAACAACAAATCCAGAAAAACTCAAAAAACTACATATAGTCAAACAACAAATCCAGAAAAAATAAAATCAACAAACCTAGATCAAATCCAAATCAAACAACGAATCTATTCAGATATGAAAACAAAAATAAAGTTCAGATCTCAAATCTCAAAATATTAATTAGTGTGGGTTTCTCTAGAGCTAATTTTAGTGTGAGTTTGTTGATGATGGTGATTTGCAAAGAGAGAAGATGAGTTGTAATTTTTGTTTTGTTCCTTCATTTTTTGTTGTTGAGATTAAAGATGTGTTATTTGTTGTGTTGATTTTGTGTTATGGTGGGGGTGAAGGTGAATTTGAAGAGAGAGGTGTTGTTAGAAGAAGAAAAACAAAGAATAGGGAGTTGAAGAAATATCAATATTGAGGGTGTGAGGGTAAGAAGCAAAAATTAATAATGATTTTTTGGGTTTTGAAGAAAAAAATTCTGGGTTTTTTATGAATTCCATGAAAATGGTGATGAAGATGAAGAAGGAGAAAGGGAAGAAGATGAAGAAAAGTCAAATAAATCAAGTGTTGGTGGCTCATTATTAGATCTCATTGATTTGTAAGATCCAAAGGTATATGTTTTAAGAAAAAAATCAAATGGTTATAATTAAAAAATTTAATGAGGTCTATGGTGGACCATTTACAATTTTGGTCCACCTAATACATTTGGGGTTGATAAACTAACGGAAAGGACCAAAATGACTAACGGATATGTCTTTAAGGGACCAATCCGGACCTTTTTTCTTTAAGGGGCCATTTTAAATCAATTTTAATAAATGTAATTATTACTCTATCAGCATTTTTAAACATCATTCTTGGCAATAGTCAATTAGTCAATCCATGACCATTTCAAAGTAGTCGATTTCATGACTACTCCCTAGTGTTGATTTTTCTTTTCTATTTTTGACGGAGTCTCTAGTGTTGATTGATTCATAAAGAAATTTCCCTCGATCCTACATCTCAAGATTGTATATAATAAATAAATAAATACAACTTCTAGCATCCCAAACCGCAACAAGAAAAAAAGAAAAAGAAAAAAAACCTACTCTACTTCACTCTCTTATTATCACACAACTATGGAAAATCCAATAAACAAAATATTTCACACTAAAACCACCATACTATCTCTCATTTTGCTATTGTACCCTCTAGTTACTAACTCATACAACCCTATTTACAATTTAGCCCTCAATTGTGGCTCCTCAACAAACACTACTTCCTTAGACAATAGAATTTGGGTTGGTGATAATATTGATAACACAAAACTCTTTTCCTTCATTGAACCAAATACCACAAATCCATCACTTAAATTAGCCCCTAATTCCCTCTCAAACACCCAAATTCCATTCACAACTGCACGTGTCTCTCTATCAAATTTCACTTACTTTTTTCCTATCAACAACATCACTAATTCCCCTGTTTTTCTTCGCCTTCATTTTTACCCAACTTCGTACCAAAACTTTGAACCTTCTAATGCATTTTTCTCTGTTACAGTAAACAACAACCTTACCCTTCTTAAAAACTTCAACCCTTCACTTTGGCAGCTTCATGATGATAAGGAGGAAAAAATCACGAAAGAGTATTGCATCCAAATCAAACCAAATGAGAATTTGCTAAATATAACTTTTATTCCAAACAACATAAACACTTCAAATGTTTATTATGCTTTCATTAACGGAATTGAAATTGTGTCTATGCCTTCTTTTCTCTATTACACTGATCTCGATGGCACAAACTATCATTTGAATTTACTTGACACAGACAACAGGGAATACCAAATTCACAACGATAAAGCTTTGGAGACTGTTTATAGAGTTGACGTTGGTGATAATCAAGTTCCACCAAGTAAAGATACAGGTATGTTTCGTAATTGGGATAATGATTTTCCTCTTTACTTGGAGAAACAATATCCACTAAGTGTATCAAGTGATTTTGGTGATCATCTCAACTTTGTAAACAATACCATTCCAAATTACACTGCACCAGAAGTTGTATACTTAACTGCAAGAAGCTATGGAATGAATGCGACAGAGGATTATAATGTAACTTGGAATTTTGAAGTTGATTCTAATTTTACTTATATGGTAAGGTTGCATTTTTGTGAGTTTGATTACCATATCAACAATGAAGGTGATAGAGTTTTTCAGATTTTTATAGATGATACTTTGGCTGAACAAAACGCTGATGTAATTCGTTGGAGTGGTGGTAACAGGGTTCCTGTTTATAGGGATTATGCTGTGACTATGTACCATCAAGAAGGAAGCTCTCAAATTGAAAGAGTTAATCTTACAATCAAGCTTCAACGAGCACCAAACAGTACCTACACAGTATATTCTGATGTGACGTTGAATGGAAGCGAGATGTTCAAAATTAGTGATTCAAATAACAATCTTGCTGGTTTGTATCCAATCAAACACGTTGTTCTATCTCCAAAGCAATTACCAACTCAACAATCAAAGTTAAAGAGGTCAACCATAGTCATGGTTTTTGTGGTTGAATTATCATGTCTCTTGCTAGCATTTGTAATGGGAATAATAGTTTTTCAAAAAAGGAGAAGAAGATTAGAATCTCATCTTGAAATGGAGGCAAGTTCATGGAAGACAAAGAAAGAAGGTTCATCAGCTTTACCATCACATCTGTGTCGCTATTTTAGAATAGCAGAGATAAGAGCCGCAACAAACAACTTTGAAGATATATTTATGATCGGGGTTGGGGGATTCGGCAACGTGTACAAAGGTTACATCGATGAAGTTACACCTGTTGCGATAAAACGTCTTAAATCAGGTTCTCGACAAGGTGTAAACGAGTTCTTGAATGAGATTGAGTTGCTCTCTCAGCTTCGTCATATTCACTTGGTTTCCCTCATTGGATATTGCAACGATGACGCTGAAATGATTCTCATTTATGACTTCATGCAACGTGGCACTCTCCGTGAAAATCTATATGGTTCAGATAATGAACCTCTTAGGTGGAATAAGAGACTTGAGATTTTATTGGGTGCAGCGAGGGGATTGCATTATCTTCATACAGGTGCAAAGCACAATATCATACATCGTGATGTGAAGAGTACAAACATATTGTTGGATGAAAAGTGGGTGGCTAAGGTTTCTGATTTCGGCTTGTCAAAAGTGGGACCCATGGGAATATCGAATAGTCATATCAGCACTATGGTGAAGGGTAGTATAGGGTATTTGGATCCAGAATGCTACTTGCGTCATAGGTTAACTCTAAAGTCTGATGTGTACTCTTTCGGTGTGGTACTTCTTGAGGTATTATGTGCAAGACCACCTTTGGATCATTCTTTGGATACGAAAAATGTAAGTTTGGTTGCGATGTTCAAAAGATGTTACGATGAAGGTGTGATAATTGAAGAGATGGTTGACCCATTCATAAAAGATTCTATGACAAGTGAGTGCTTGAAATGTTATTGCGAAATGGTATTGAGTTGTTTGCATGAAGATGGAAATCAACGGATGTCGATGAGTGAAGTGGTTGGAACTTTAGAGTTTATGTTAGAATTGGTGATGAATGAGGAGGAGGATAAGAAGTTTGACGAAAGTGACGTGTGTTTCACGAATAGTAGTGATGACTATGGGTCTCATACAAGCGAGCTAAGCACCATTTCAACTATTTAGTACTACACCTCCTCAAATTAGAACTAAAGAGTAACTTATGTTATCTACATACTCCCTCCAGTCTCATATATAAGCGACAATTTTTTTTTACAAAGTCTTAAATATAAGTAAAAGCTACTACATTCATTGGATTTATTTTGAATATTTCATTTTATCCTTAGTTTTACTTTTTCACACTATAAGCCTACACCCTTGGAAACTGTAAAAAAAAAAAAGTACCAAAGCTTAGTTTTACTACTTGGACACACTATGCTTCACTATTGGCTTGTAGGATTAGTTTTTCTATGGCATATCAAAAGCCATTTATTCAAGTAAGGGTAAAATAGTAAGTGACATTTTTTTTATACTTTATTTACTTTTCTTAAGGGTGTGCTTTTTTTTTTTTTTTTCTAATATTTAAGACCAGAGTCAGCATGTGTTTTCTGAGATAGGCAATCCAAGAGCAAGATAGATAGGTGCCATTCATTCTAAAATTTCTTAATGTGTATACTTTTAAAAAAGTAAATAACAGGCCAAAAAACTCTAATGCATAGTTTGATCGTTTCTAATTGTTGTCGGGTACATATGATGAATTGTAAGTCTCGCATTTAAAAGAGATGATATTTAAATGTAATTAATATAAATTGACACTCTTCATCTTACAACACAATTTTATAAAAATGGGTTATACTAAATTATAAAAATGAATTATACTAAATATATATATGTTATGAATAATTATAAGTTAGTGGATGTCCATATCTTAATCTTCCATGTTCCTAAAACTCTCACTAGTGAATGGACCATAATTGTATTTGTTCTTTCACTTCCTTAGTTGTGTCCTATAAATAGGGCTCTTGCTATGATGTAAATATACATATGAAGAGAATAATACAAGTTTTTCTATCTCTATTCTCTATATTCTATAGCTTTAGAAGTTTATTTCTAACACGTTATCAGCACGATAATTATAACAAATTATTTTCCAGATCATTTATGAAGATACATTGACAAATAGAGTCATTTGTATATTCCTCTTTTAATAAATATTGACTGAGGCGATTATACCACATGCGCCTAGATTATTTCTTATTCAATTTGATGGAATAATTTTTTCGAGATCCAGGACTGTGTGCCTCAGGAAATTTAAATCTTTCAAGAAGCTTCATGTAAATATCACCATCAAGTGATCCATATAAATAAGCTATAACAACATTCGTCATCTGAAATATTGAGCCTTTCATGTGCAACAATGCTAGTTAAGTACAGATATTGTTGGCATCCATTACAGGTGAATGCAAGTAAACCAAACTTTAAATATTTGTATTTCATCATTTTCTTTTTGCAAGAAATTTGATTGGTATGTCATCATTTTCATATATTCATGTGTAAGGACTACTGGTCCAAAATTCTTTCACTTTGCAAAGTTACTTTAACTACGTAGCAATTGCATCTTTTCATTTAGACAATCATTGTTTTGTCTATAATTCTCAATAGACTTTGATTCATGATCCTCATTATCTCTTGTCACATATAGCGCTATATTATATATAAAAATATCGTCAACGTTGACTTCCTTTCGGTTCCATCGTATTATATTCATGACATAATTTGTCGAGATCTCTTTATTATCATAAATTTCAGGTACCTGATAAGTTCTTCTAGAACTGAAAAATCAATTATGTCAAATATTTATTCTGAGTTATTCGTATTTTTCAGTTTCTTCTTCATAGGTATGTGATTGTAGGTGGAGGAAATATGATGTGAGAGTATTCGGTAGTTATTTTCTTTCTAGTGCTTTTTTTCTTTCTTCAATAAGAACATTAAAAAAAAGCTGTTAATCCATCTTATAATGTTTCTTATGTAGAGAAAAAAAACAAGTTATTTTGCAGTTTGGAAAGAGTGGAGAACATGTATTTTACCATGGACTAGACTTATCCACTATCTTCCTTCCAAGCTTTTGTGATCTGCTTAACAAGCTTTGATATTAAACCAGCCTATGGCATGCAGGTGAAAATCTTAGCTCTGCAATCATTATTTAGCAGTCTCCCCTTGTATAAGTTGTTCTGATTCTAAAGTTTATTTTGTTTTAAAGTCCTCCAACTAAAATTAAGTCAAATGAAGTTTAGTGAATTTTTTAAATATATACATATTTGCTAGCTATGAAACACAGACACTTCTCAGATTAGGCGTGTCGGTGTCGGACACGTGTAAATTATGTCATTTTTTCAAATTATTATCGGCGTCGGTGTGTCAGTGTCCGTGTCGAGACCGGTGTCCGTGTTTCATAGTTTGCTAGTATTCTTCATTGATGAATATTTGATAAGCTTAATATTAAATTTTAACTTGTTCATTTTTTATGATATTGACATTATAAATTCTTTAATCAAGAGTTAAATATCACATTATTTAAATCTTGTCATAGGCACTCATTGTCATTGTTGATGTGTGCAATTTATTAAGAGGTGTATGAATATTTGCAGTGGAGTTTGTAGTGTGTCTTGTGAGGTATGTTGTTCTGCTACCACAAGTATGTTAGTTACATAGTTTTTTGTACGAAGTAATGCAGCATAAGCTTGTCTTTATTGAGAATAGTAATGTGGAAAAAACTACATTAGCACTTCACAACTGTTGCAAGGAGCTTTATAATTTGACCCAACGAGGATGTATTCAGTTTGGTGGCGGTTGCTGCTTTGAGAACATGAATCTTTTGCTATAATAGTCGTTTATCAATTTGGTTATATTTTGCTGCTATCATGGTTTCTTTTTATTTGTATTCAATGTTATAATGTGTGTTTGAATCAAGAATAATGGTTATATCATATTATTTCTTATATTTCAGCAAGCTGATGTGGTAGTCTAGAAACATAAGGGTATGGCGGCAATCCTTTTCCTTCTAGTTGTAGCTGATTAAAGGTATGCCATCAATTAATAGCCAATTTGTTTATAGCAACAAGGCTTAATGTATTTAATTCTTCATCTGATTTAGCTTATTTTTTTCTTTAGTATTTTCTATATAACATTATGTTTTGCTCTGCCTGTATCATTATGTTCTGTCAGTACCTTAATTGCATATTGGTATTATTTTGGATCTATATTAGAAAACAAACTAATGAATTTGACTTTCCTGTATCAAGTGGAGTTCAATCTTTCTATTGATGTTTCTTTTATTTAGTTATGAGATTTATTTGCATAGTATTATTTTTATTTTGATGTTGTGAACAGACTTTTAGTACTATTTTCACAATGAGATTCAATTGAAAGTACTATCAGTTATAGGTACAGTAAAGAAGGCATCGACTGTCAACTAACTCTAGTTGATACTTGATAGTACTATAGGACAACACATTATTAACCGCTTTAGCTTAACTATAGTTAAGTCACCAACTAACTTCTAGCATAATTGTTGTTATCTACTATATACTCTTTTGTTAAAGAAATTGATGTAAGCGAACAAAGGTTGTTCTGCTGGTAGGGATACGAATCATCCTATATTGCTGTGAGTTTGAATCTGTCATTAATGTGAGTACGTCTTAGTGATGAATAATTTGTAAGGATCTTTTAAGTACTTTGAGTTGTGTGTGAGACCCGTCCTGATCTCAGTGAGCTTCTGGGAACTGACTGAACTGAATAGTTGTGTAATCGAGTTTATGACTACTTTTTGTTTATTCTCTGATAGTTGTGTAATCAATCTGTGATAATATTATTTCATTTGCTGCATTTTCTCACCAGGGTGCTCCCTTTGCTTTCTCTGAAAGGCTCTTGGTTGATACTAATCTAGATACTTCGAGCCCTGATACTTATAGATCACCTCCTGCTCCTCTCCCTTTCAATGTGACATCTGGTGCCACTCAGACTGCACCTGTGGCTCTAGAAATTAGTTGTGACAAGAACAATACACCCTTGCTTTCTACAAATTCTAATTCAGTTCAAGAACCATCTAGAGATAATCACGGAACCTCAGCTAAGTCGGACGAACCAAAGGAATCAGAATGCAAAGGCCGGACTGATTTAGAGCTAGACTCGGCAAAGGATCCTGAAATTGAACTTTCAAAGTTGGGTAAACCTATAAATTTAGAGGAACTAATTAAGCCATTTATCATGTGAAGTTTATTTAATTTAATTTCTAGAACTAACTAATTAAGCCATTTATCATGTGAAGTTTATCCTGCTTTTGGTTGAATGTAGTGTTGTTGACAGATGCATATCTTTTATATCTGAGCAGAATATGATGCAGAAAATCCAAAACTCACCATAATTTGTGACCATCATTTTCACCTTGCTTGCATTCTGGAATGGATGGAAAGAAGTGAATCTTGCCCTGTCTGCGATCAGGTAGCTCCCACTCATTCCCAATTTCCCATCTTATATTTAGATATTTATAAAAATATGTAATGAATTATGAATAACATAATTATAAAATATGTCTTCTACTGCAGGATATGGAGAAGATTTCTCCAGCACATAATTTTGCTGCTGAGGTGTGAGATGGACCATGTTCACAATGAGATTCTATTTGGTGCTGAAATGATTTCTTGCGATATATAGAAAGCAGGGTTGTTCTGATGACAAGTAAGTATTCTATACTTGTAAGTGGTCAATGAGTATTCTCTTTTTGTTTAAATTTTTTTCTTGTAGGTGAAGATTTAAAGCTAATATGGAGAGTGGAGACTTGAAGATGGAAACTTGAAGATGAAAGTTATATGGTATATTAAGTGGACACAATTTATTTTTAAGATAGAAAAATAATGACATAATTAGCAATAGCCAATTTTAAGTTTGTAAGACTGAGTTAATTTTCCTTTTCTATATGCATATATGTGGTGTACACGTTTGTTACATTTTGCTTTCTAAATATATTTTATTTAATTCTTCAGTCTGTAATTTGGTTTTGTAAAATAAAATTTTAAATAATATAGCATAAAGAGATAAAGTGTGGGAAGAATAACATAATGTCACGATATATGCCAACAAAAATTTGGTGTCACTAAAATGTATAGTGATGGAAAACTCTGTAGCTAAAATAATCTATAAGTCCTTAGTAAGCTCTATACCTACAGCCAAGATCCATAGGTATAACTCAATGTGTTGTACCAATGGTTTAAAATCTGTCACTATAGGCTATATTGACGGCGAAACTTCCGTAAGTATAGAAAACTATAGGGTACGAGAAAAAAGTGCGTTGGTATAGCTATTTAGTCCTATACCTACAACAAAGGTACATTTACCTACGCTCTTTTGCTGTCACTAAAAGTCAAGTTTCTTGTAGTGTATCTTTGTGGTACATCTTGGATAGTCTAAATCATTGAGTCTCTTGGTCACGAGAAGAGATTCGGGGAAATGGTAGAATTAGGATCGAAAGCTAATTCTTGTAACTCTTTGGGAATTTCTTGTAAAGAAACTCAATGATATAGTGTTTATTCTCTGGTTGTCGGTTTTGACAACAGTCGTGGTTTTTTCTCCGGAGTTGGAGTTTCCATATTATATTCTTGTGTTGTGATTGTGTTCTTTTATTTTCTCTATGCCGGTTATTTCCCAACAACTGGTATCAGAGCTCCTAGTTTGATTCTAGGAGAGAGTTTCGCTGCGAAGGGCTAGAGAAAATTGATGGAAGAGTTGAAGCAATCAGGGTTACACAAGGTCGGCCTGGAGAGGCGGTGGTAATAATACTCGACATCAGCCTGGAGAGGCTGTGCTAAAAATACTTGGGTTATGTCTGAAACAACAACTTTATTATGAGGATGCGGAGGTGCTAGTGGTAGTTGGAAATCGGTGGAGTATTGAGTCATGGACTTTGGATGCTCCTATCACATGTGTTTGAAGAAAGAATACTTTGAAACTCTCGCGCTAGTTGAAGGTGGAGTCGTTCATCTTGGTGACGGGAAAGCTTAAGGTTCAAGGTATGGTTTCAGTTTGTCTTACAAGGTTTGACAATTGTGGGTTTCTTTTACACGATGTGAGGTATGTTCCTGAACTTTTGATGCAAAGATAGTTGGTTCTACTATTGGTCTTGCATCGATTACTAGTGGTGATTCTCATGATGTGGTTAATTTGTGGGACTTCAGTTGGTACTCGTTAGTGACATGAGTTTAGTTGGACTAGTGAAGGTTTACTAGCTGGTGGAACTGAACTGGAATTGTTGGAGACTAACAATGGCTCGAAGTATGTTTTAGAGTAGTTTAAAGAGAAAGTGTCCAGGTGAATCAGGAGCAGTATGTGTCATTATGGTATTTCCGCTGTACCATGGAAAATGACAAGTTATTGCTAAGGGATTCAGAACAACACACGGGGATTGGTTGACATTGATGCAAGGTGTGTGGTGAGTTATCTCGATGGTTGATTAACTTCTGGGAAAGCCAACATGGAAGTTGCACCATAAATTTTCAGCAAGGTTTCGAGTTGTTGAAATTCTTGGGATGACTTGGTTCCAAGTGAAGAAAATTCTTGGGATGATTTAGTTCCGAGTGGAGAAAAATCTTGGGATGGTTTAATTCCAAGTGAAGTATACTTTTTATGGTAGAGTATGATAATTTAATTTGTCGGTATAGACAATGAGAATTATGATTATCGGTGAAGACAATGATTGTCGGTATCGACAATAGAAGCGGAAGATGAAACCATGTATTATTTTCAATCAAGGTGGAGATTGTTGATGTTGGGTGAAAATATACATGTTGAAAAAATCTCTTGTTAATGAGATTTGTGAAGATTGCCTTAAAATATGTTTCTCCAAGATTTTGTTTGTTTTTAAGTTTGATATGTTTAAAAACAAAAGTTTATATTTTTGGCAAGATTCTGGTTGTTTTTAAAGCAGATTTGTTTCTGTTATTTAGACATATATTTTTCTATAAATAGATAGTGTTTTATTCATAGAAAAATAAGAGAGTGGGCAAGATGTAGAGGCAAGGAGTATGGTTTGCCACCACACAAGGGGCTAGGGTTTTAGAGAGGAAAAAAGGTTTTCTCTTGGTTCAACTCTAGGAGTGGGCGAACTATCTTTGTGGTACATCTTGGATAGTCTAAATCATTGAGTCTCTTGGTCACGAGAAGAGATTCGGGGAAAAGGTAGAATTAGGATCGAAGGCTAATTCTTGTAACTCTTTGGGAATTTCTTGTAAAGAAACTCAATGATATAGTGTTTATTCTCTGGTTGTCGGTTTTGACAACGGCCGTGGTTTTTTCTCCGGATTTGAAGTTTCCACGTTATACTCTTGTGTTGTGATTGTGTTCTTTTATTTTTCTCTATGCCGGTTATTTCCCAACAAGAATGATTTATGTTTGGAATCAAACTTGATAACCATAAGTATTAAAAATTGAGTATCAAAATATTGTGTGCATTTGATAAAAAATTAACCTATAAAATAGCAACTGTTAGTGTATATCGACAACAAGAAGAATGTGCTACTATCCGATGTGAGACTCCATAATTTTATTTCAATTCACACACTAATGTGGTCAATGTTCCAACAACTTTATGCTTAGTTGACCCAAAGCAAGAAGAAAGGGGAATTAGGTTTCTTTGCAAGAAGGAAGAATAGATTTAGATGTTTTAGATATTCACTACAAGAAAAACTGGTTTTATTGGCAGAAAAAATCCCTCACTAAGTGCAATTTTCCGCCACTATGTGAATATTTACTGGCGGAACGAGTCTTCCAGTAAATCATGCGCCAATAAATTTACTGACGGAAATTTCCGCCAAAAAATTCGTCCAAAAGTGAAAAGCACAAACCCCAAACTTAGTGAAGGAATATTCCGCCAGAAAGTGAAATGTCAGAAAAAGCAACTTAGTGGCGGAAATTTCCGCCAGTAAATTTATTATTATTACTACTTTACCCGTGATTGTCCTTCTTTTTGTCCAGTTGGTGGTGTTTGTATTTTTGTTGTTGTTAGTATTAAGATAAAGGAATTGTGTTCTTCTAGGATTTGAATTAAAATCACTGAAATTATCTTCTAGATTTTATTAAGGAGCACTTCAAAGAAACCAAATTACACATTGGAAAATCACATAAGGCTCAACATGCCTCAAAACAAACAAATTGAGAAATACTAATAACAATGATATCCCACGAGTGTTGCTGGTGGCTGTATTTCTATCAGCCTTGTTTAGATCCTGTTGCCTCTCTTTGGCCTTGCAGCGTGTTGCTGCTTGAGTTTGGTGTTCTGGTGTTTTGCCTATAGGATAGGTGTGTTGTGTGTTGTTTCCCTTTTGTGTGCTGCTGCCGTGTTGGGCTTTGGTGTTTCCTTGTATTTATCCTAAGTACTTCTTGTACTTATCTTTCTAATAAAGTTTGCCTTTTAAAAAAAAAATTATATCTCACATCTAGCTACCAAAAACAAAACAACAAAGATGAACCAAGAAAGAACTAGAAGAACAGGAGGGGGAAAAAAAAAGCCACACGCAGAGCAGAAATCCAACACAAGGTGCCGAACAACAACTTGTCCTTTTTTATTACAAAGTTTTGATTTTTATTCCTTTTGATGTGTATGATATTGTTATGTGCACAAAATTTGGGAAGAATAAGAAAGTTCCAAATTGTAAAAAATAGAATCAAAGAGGAGCAGAAAATATTATACAATGAGGAGAGATTTGATCTTGATGTATCAAGCTTCCATGGTTGATTATGATGAACACAGGTGAGAGATTTAAAGTATGAAGCTTCCATGGCTGATTATTGATCTAGAAAAAATGAAGCAAGTTGAAGAAAATTTTTAAATTTTTAAAGGGACTAAAAACAAAACTTGGAATATTTATAGGGATCAGAAACATATTTATCCCTTATCTTTTTAGTGACAATTTTCTGGCGGATATTTCCGCCACTAAATTTTTTATTTTATTTTATTTTTTAAGTGAAATTTATATTAACAGATTATTCTGCCACTAACTTTTTTGTATTTTTTATAATAAATTTACTGGCAGATTATTCCGCCCAGTGTTTTAAAAACCGGACCGAGCCGGTGGTCTGACCGGTCGAACCGTGAACCGGAGGGGTCTCCGGTCTGGTTGAAATGTTGGACCGGACATGTAGTTAGACCGGAGTGAACTGCTAAAAACCGAAAAAACCGGCAAACCGGCGGTTTGATTGCGTTGCGTGTGCCTTTTTTATTTTATTTTTTCCAAATTAAAATGACATCTTTGTTTTTTATAGATTTTTTTAAAGGAAATAGAAAAAACTAAACTAAAACAAACAGTGTCTGAAACAAATATGTCTCCTTGGAATTAAATTTATTATTAGACTCTTTGTTATTTTGTTTATGTGGCGATTAGATTATGTTGCAATTAGACTTTGTTTAAAACTTATTTGGTTTTTAATATGTACTATTTTATTGTGCGTGATGACAATGTTTAATTTTTAATTTAAGAACTTGTGAATTGTGACATTATGACGTTTTCAAATTTTTAAATTTTTTTTGTGTCATGAACTTTTAAAGAGACCGAGTCATCCTGTTTGACCGGTTTAATGGCTATATAATTTTATTAGAGACCGGTTCATTCCAACGGTTTATCCGGTTTGTTCCGGTTTAGTCATGCGGTTCGACCAGTGACCCGGTGGTTTGACCATGAACCAGTAACCCAGTACTCTCATCGGTTCGATGACCGATCCAGTTTTTAAAACACTGATTTTCCGCCAATAAGTGATCAATTTTCTTCTTTTTCATTTTTGGCGGATTGGGCTTAGTTATTGGCGGATTATTCCGCCAGTAACTTATTGAGGGAAAAATCCGCCAGTAAATGATTTTTAATTTTGTCTGTATATTAAGGTTTTCTTCCCGTGATTTTATGCAGAAAAGTTGTTTTTCATGTAGAAAAGCTGTTTTTAATAAGAGAGAATGGGTTTGCCAAAATGATTGTTTAGCCCTCAATATTTTTCTTCACACCAGGCAAAACAGGTTGGACAGTTTAGACAATTGAAATTGCAAATCTGTGTTTAACCCTCTAAAGATTTGTCTTGGACAGTAGAAAAAATTGGCGGGGTAGTTTAGACATTTTTACAGCATATGTTTTTCTTATGTTGTATAGATAGATAGATAGATAGACAAGAAAATCAGATGAAAAAAAATCACGAGGTCATAGAAGGTCTCCATATAAGATAGAATTTTATGGCATCACCGGTGATTGTTCTGTTTATGGTGTAACATTTTTCACATTAAATTCTATTGTGCAACAAATACCCCAACTTCATTTGCAGATTACCATATTCAATCTCTTTTGAGCGTACACTTTCATATTAGAAAGAAGAAAACCATTATGCTATCACCAATTGGGAAGTGCTTGAAATACACAATTGAGTTATTGTTTAAAGTAGGATTTTTTCATTAGATTTTTTTTTGGTTGGCAGAAGAAATGACAAAGTCATTGGAAGCCCACACACATAAAGTGGAGTCACCGGTGATCGAACCCTGGTCATACAACGTTTCAACCACTATAACATATAAACCATAAAACATAGTTTACGTTAAAAACATGGAAATCAAAAAAAGGTAAATGCGAGAGCATTCGCTAGCTTACACACACTGAACGGCATAAGTATGAACAATACTTGCAGCAATATTAGAAACTAGGTAGTGAAATTAACAAAGTGAATTTCTATTCCATTTTTTTACTTGTGTGGACAGTATCTGGTCGTTTTTGTACAATGATTTACGTACTGATCTCCGGCACCAAGACATGAATCAGCATTGTACATAGTATTTGGATCACAGTCAACTGCCTGTTTATTACGATTACCTGCGGCAAATATTATGGATTTAGAAGGGCCGCTGAGAAGCATTCTGCTTGGTCCCACGGTCAATTGATCCATGAACAAATCGGCTTCATTGGAGATGGCAAATTGGCATTGAAGTCCAATGCATCCATTTGTTACTTCATCGGTATTGTTCTGTGATGCTGCTAAGATATGTTGATGTGGTTGAAAGAGTGAAGTTACCAATAGTGCTGTTAACACCAAAGAAATTAATGTTCCTTTCATAATGAATTGCTGTTTTTGATACTTTTGTTATTGGAGATAATATCAAAATCTTGCTATTAGCTATATATAAGTAAAATAAATAGGACTTTTTGGATATTTGTTGTATAAAGTGTAAAGGATGATATATATGAGGATAATAAAGATATCAAGATATGCGGATGAGGATCGTTTGTGTATTTATAACTCTATCCATTCTCATAAATGACTTATTTGGTATTTACAACAGCTTAAAATATATTTTCTATCTCTAATTCTATATTGAGTTTTGGTTTTCATCCTTGTAAAATAAAATCACTTATTTTTATCCCTACAAAATTTTTTGTTTTATTTTTAGTCTTTAAGGAGCAAAATTTTGACATTTTTTAACATAATATAGACTTATATAGGTTTAACATGATATATGGACATAATATAGACCATTTTGAATATAAAAATGTCATAATATTGACATTAAAATGTTAAAATTTTGCTCATTAAGGACTAAAAATATAAGAATAGAGGGACCAAAACTAATTACAGTTTTGGTCTCCATATTTTCATCTTTTCACGAAATTGGTTCCCATATTTTAAAATCACTGAGTTTTGGTCCCTCTATAAATAAATTGTACTTTAAAATGGTGAATTAACATATTTTAAATGATGTGACATACAATCTGATGATAAATAAATAATCAAATGTCATGAAATTATAACAAAACTCAATAAAAACTTCAATTTCAATTTATGAAATTATTCATTTTTGAAATTTAATTAATGAAATGTAAATAATTAAACATGGAGTAATCTATATCATCAAATCATTTGTCATATCGTTTAAAATATATGAAATCTCAATTTTTAAGAATAAAAATTCGATGGAGGGACCAAAATTGTGTGATTTTAAAATATAGTGACCAATTTGATGAAAATATAAAAATAGGAAGACCAAAACTGTAGTAAAACTTAACATATATTTAATTTTAAATTTAATTATTTATTAAAGAATTTTAGTTGAATCTGTTTACACTGAAAATTGGTAAACAAACGCTAGTTTAAGTATTTTACACTCGCAAGATCAACTAGAAATCTTAGGACAATTTTATGCTCGTTATTTCCAGAAAAGTTTGAATGTTCATAAAAAAAATCAACAAACATTTATGGTTTTTCGATTTGTAGGAAAAATGTAAAATAAACTGTTATTCGAATCGCCTCGAAACAACAGAGTTTAGTGCAAGAAATTAAAAGTAGAAATCATAAACTTGCAGAAAAGTAAATTGCATTGAATTTAAAAGCAATGACAAAGAAAGTGGTTCACAATTCCAATTCACTTAATAAAAGCTTAAATAATCAATTTGTCCACGTAAGTTGGCTTTTGGCCTTTTAGCGTGCGCCGACGCTAAAAGTTGTGTTTCTAGTAGTGTTGGATCCCAAATTGTGGTGCATTGGAGGATCATTACGAAGCTTCATCTAGGGCTGGAAATGAACCGAACCAATTTGAAAATAGTTCGAAACTCGATTCGATAATTAACTCGTTGAACTTGGTTCATGAACCAAATGAGTCGAACTTGAGTTGAAAATTAATCTCGTTAAATAAATGAGTTGAACTTGAACTATATATAGTTCGACTCGTTTGGTTCATGAACAACTCGATATATATAATAGTAAGTTTTTTTTGTACATGAGACCTATAAAAAGCTCTTACAAAAGATAGTGAAATACACAATGTATTTGTTACTTTCATAGTGATTATTGGGTATCATATGTGTTAATATATGTTGACAATTCAAGTCCACATTCCAATATTATCTGGATGAAACACAATATAACACTACAACTTTATCATACGTACAAAATGAAAGCATTGGTTATAGCATTGTCATATATTTTTCTCCAGAGAGGTATTTTAAAATACCTCATTTTTTGTTCATTTAGATTTATTTATTTTATTATTATCATTATTATTTTATCTTAATTTTAATTATTTTATTTTTTATTTCTTTTGTTTTTCTGTTTTGTAGTCTTTTTGTTTTTTATCCTTCTTTTTTCGTTTTTTATTATTTTTTATTATTATTATTATTATTTTTTTATTTGTTCTTTTTGTCAAAGTCAAAGTCAACCATTTTTGGGGGGGAAATCGTCACGGGTCTGGTCTCTGCTTTCATGTCTGTCTTCTTCCCCAAAGAAGAAGATGTCAATTCAACTTGGAAAGTTGTCTCTGCCCTTTCCTCAATCAACCAAAACCCTAAATTTTTTGGGTTATAAAACAGATCAAGAACTCAGATGAAAGGAGTTAGTTTTTCCAGCCGCAGAACAACGCAAACACAAATCCAGAATCAGAAGTGGTTGAGAGCCACATTGTAGGTGTTTTAAAACCCTCTACAAAGGCCCCTGATACTCTTGATAGTAAGGATGGTTTGGTTTTGGATGCTAGTCTGTTAGAGAGGATTCTCCAAGTTCCTATCTTAACCATGAAGAGTATACCTCCTAGTTGTCGTATTGCATTTTCTCAGACACTAAAAGCAGCTCTTTATAAGGTGGTTGATGCGCCTAGTTCTGTAGGTGCTTGGGTTCAATTGTTACTTCTTCCTCGGTGCACGTTACAGGTGGTCAAGCCTCAAACTAGGCAAGATCGCAGGTCTGGGAATAGGAAGTCGTTGCAGCAACACCACATTTTGGAGTGTCTGGCTACATGGAGAGAACCAAATGGTCTTGCCAAATTGGTTGATAGTGTGTTGGGCAATTATGGTCAAAAGAGTCTAGGTCATGGGAGCGACAATGTTAAGGAGGAGAATAACAAGATGAACACTAACATCAAACAATGCCTCCGTAAAGTTGCAGATGGGCACTTCACAGCCGCTGTGAAGGTGTTAGGTTCATCCGGAGTGGCACCCTATAATGAAGTCACCATGAAAGTTTTGGAGGAAAAACACCCGTACATGCCACCTCCCTCTACACCAACCACCATGTTTGCTGAAGCCCCCCTTGTGGTTAAAGTTGACACTGTTCTCAAGTGTGTTCAATCATTCCCAAAAGGGACTTCATGTGGTAGAGATGGATTACGTGCCCAACACTTTTTAGATGCGATGTGTGGAGAAGGTTCTCCGGTGGCTAGAGACCTTTTGGATGCTATCACGCTGGTGGTTAACTTATGGTTGGGAGGGAGATGCCCCGTCAGCTTGTCTGAGTTTGTAGCGTCTGCACCCTTGACCCCATTACTAAAGCCCGATGGTGGGATACGACCTATTGCAGTAGGTACCATTTGGAGGCGTTTAGTATCCAAGGTCGCTATGAAAGGTGTTGGAAAAGATATGACCAATTATCTCAATGATTTCCAATTTGGGGTTGGAATACCAAGCGGTGCAGAGGCAATTTTGCACAGTGCAAACAGGGTTCTAAGCCAGCGACATGAAGATGGTTCTTTAGCTATGCTCACAGTTGACTTCTCAAATGCTTTCAACATGGTTGATAGATCAGCACTATTACAAGAGGTGAGGCTTAATTCGAAAGACGATAGTAGGCTCGAGAGTGAGATGTCCATCTATTTCTTTGTGGGTCGAATTTATTTATGGTCAAGCAGCGAGGTTGTACCTTGGGGATGGGCATATTATGGCATCCACTGGAGTGCAACAAGGTGACCCGTTAGGACCACTCCTTTTCGCTCTTGTACTACACCATCTCATTCATAAAATCAGAGACAACTGCAACCTTCTTTTTCATGCCTGGTATCTTGATGATGGGACTATCATAGGGGATTCAGAGGAAGTGGCTAAATCTCTTGATATCATTAGAGAGACGGGTCCAGGATTGGGTCTTCATTTGAATATTCGTAAAACGGAGATCTTTTGGCCTTCTTGTGATGGAAGAAAACTTCATAAAGGGTTATTTCCTTCGGACATTGGGAGGCCGTTGTCTGGTGTGAAATTGCTCGGAGGTGCTGTTAGTCGAGATAAATATTTTATTGAGGAGGTAGCCATGAAGAGAGCTGTCAGGGCTGTTGAGTTAATGCATCTTCTTCCTAAGCTAAGAGACCCACAAAGTGAGCTTCTTCTACTTCGGTCATGCATGGGTATTGCCAAACTGTTTTTTGGCCTTAGGACGTACCAACCAATTTATATGCAAGAGGCAGCTATTTTGTTTGATAAACAGCTGAGAGTGGCAGTTGAAAATATTGTGGTTGGGGGAGGTCCGCTCTTTGGAGACCTTCAATGGAGAATCACTTCTTTACCCATTAAGTTTGGAGGGTTAGGATTGTATTCAGCTGTAGAGGCCAGCTCATATGCCTTTGTGGCTTCCAGGGCCCAATCTTGGGTTTTTCAAAATCATATTTTGAGAGACATTGGAATATGTGGTATGGATTTGGACTTTAACAATGCTTTGGACGGTCTTCGGGATGCAATTCCGACTTTTGACTTTAGTAATTTTGCTAGCAAAGACACCGTCCCCCCTAAAGCCCAACATGTTTTGGCGAGTGTTCTTTTTAGTAAAATTGTTCAGGACATGGAAGTTGATTTTGTCATGACCAAAAGACAAAAAGCGGTTTTTGGGTGTTTGAAAGCGGCACATGCTCAAGATTTTCTCTTCGCTATCCCCATTGATGGTTTGGGCCAACACATGTCTCCAGTTGAGTATCACACCATCCTTAGGTACCACCTCATGATTCCGTTATTCCCTAAAGATGAAGTTTGCCCTGTTTGTCGTAAAACGTGTCTTGACACTTTTGGGGAGCATGCAGTTCATTGTCGGGAGCTTCCAGGCTTCAAATACAGGCATGACTTGGTCAGAGATGTGCTTTTTGATATTTTTAGGCGTGCAGGAATTTCTTTGAAGAAAGAGGCACCTGTGAATTTTTTGACTGACCCACAAGAAGGAAGATCGACACTTCGTCCAGCGGATGTTCTAGTGTATGGATGGGTAGGTGGGAAACATGCTTGTGTAGATTTAACTGGAGTTTCCCCACTTGTGGGACTAGGGGTTGGTGATTTTACTGTGGGACAGGCAGCCCTCAAAGCTGCTTCAAGCAAGATGAGCAAACATGAGAAAGCATGCTCTGATAATCAACACGTTTTTATACCGTTTGCATTTGACACTTTTGGCTTTCTCGCACCAGAGGCGGTAAACCTTTTGAAAAGAGTTCAAAAGGTCATGCATAGTAATATTGTGTCGCCTAGGTCTATGAACGTAGTTTTCCAAAGATTAGGTTTTGCTATACAGAAAGGTCTAGCGGCGCAGCTTGTTGCCCGTCTACCTTTGGTTCACGTGTAATTATCTCATTATATATATGAAAATTGAAATAAAAAACACAAACACAAACTCAACATCCAGAATAGAAATCAACCAAAAAAAAAAACCTTTTTTTCTCAATCCAGAACCAAACAAAACACACAAAAAATATCCTTTTCCCAGAATCCATAACCAAAAAGCACCCAAAAAAAATCGAAATACCTCCCTTTTATTTTTCCAGAACTGAATTCATTTTACAAAAAAAACAGAATCAAAAAAACTGTTTTTTTCCAATCCAGAACAAAAAAATACCAAAAAAAAAAACCCGTTTCCAAAATCCATAACAAAAAGCAACCAAGAAAAAACCTCTATTTTTCCTCAAATCCGAACCAGAAGAGAGAGAGAGTTGGGTGAGTGAAGAAGAGAAGAGAATGAGAAAATGAGGGATTTTTAGGGTTTGGGGGTATATATACCCCCCAACCCGATCCGGTTTGCGCGTGTCTATCGCAGCACACCATGCACCCTTTCATCTCAGCCACTGATCTCCATCAGATGGCTTAGATCTCTCCATTTCAAGATTAGATCAGGGCCGTCTGATCCATCAGACGGCCAGATTTGATCCTGACCTTTTTTGTTTGTTTTTATGCAGATGGGCCTGCCTTGGGCCTGGATTTGCTCTTTTTTATTCTTAGCACCCCCTGTTTATTTCGTTTTAATGATCACACCCCCTGTTTTAATTTTATTTATTTTTTTTAGCTTATGAAATAAGTGCTTTTGGCATAAGCTATTTTAGCTTTTATTTTAGCCAACCAAGCATGATATTGAGGCTTATTTCATTTTTTTTCTATATATTGTTAATGTTATTTAATGTCTTTTATTTATTTTGTTAGTAAATTTTATTTTTTAGCTTATGAGATAAGTGCTTTTGGCATAAACTATTTTAACTATTTTTCGGCCTTGTAAAGCATGACGTCGAGGCTTATTTTCATTTTCTTAAGTTTTGTATTTATTTATTTATACTATTTATCCATGCATATCATATTTATTTACATCCATTTATTCATCATTTTTTTTACCTTTATTTTTTGTAATATTATCATTATCGCAATATCGAGTATTTATCGCTTTATTAATTGCCGTTTATTTTTGCTCTTGAATTTATGATGTAAATAGGCCCAATGTAAACTCTAAATAAAATGTGCATAGCATACCCCCTCTCTTGCATCATTTCATGTTTATTTTTCTTGCAAAGGTTTTAGAGTGTAATTAGGGACCAATGTACTCATGAATGAAAAATTGCATCTCATGCATATTTATTTTTTATCGCTTTCCGCCAATACGCGTAACATTAAATTCCGAGGGAAAAGACGCCACTTTGATCAAAATATCATCGTGAATCGTCTTCGCGCTTAAATTATTTTGTTATGACGTTTTAGGTTAGTATCTTTTTCGCACGTAACCATTGCCCAATTTCTTTCAAAAAATGAGGTCAAAACCTCTCTCAAAATATATTCTTTTCAAAATATCGAATAATTTGGACTTTAAACCAAATACCACTTTTTATCACAAATAATTTGGACTTTAAACCAAATATCATTTTTATCAAATAATTTGGACTTTAAACCAAATATCGTTTATCACAAATAATTTGGACTTTATACCAAATACCACTTTTTATCATAAATAATTTGGACTTTAAACCAAATATCATTTTTATCAAATAATTTGGACTTTAAACCAAAAATCATTTTTATCACAAATAATTTGGACTTTAAACCAAATATCGTTTATCACAAATAATTTGGACTTTAAACCAAATACCATTTTTTTCGCAAATGATCTTGGGTTTTAAACCAAGTATCCTTTTTTATTGCAAAAAACCTTGGACTTTAAACCAAGCATTCTTTTTATTGCAAAAACTTGGACTTTAAACCAAGTACCCTTTTATCGTAAAAACTTTGGATTTTAAACCAAGTGTATTTTCTTCAATCAAATATTTTAATCATGCAAAAAAACCTTGGATTTTAAACCAAGTGATTTTCTCACCTAAAATCCTTTTCTCAAAAATAACCTTGGATTTTAAACCAAGTGTTCACGTCTCTTTTCATAATCAAATTTCGAATCAATTTAACTATTTAGATTTGCTTCGCAAATTAAGATCAATCAACCTCACATTTTTGCCACTTTTGGCGTTTTCTCTTTAAAACCATTTTCAAAACTTTAAAATCAAATAAATAAATTTACCCGCAATTTTTACCCCGAACTACGAGATTTTGATCATTCGGGTACGTAGGCATGAGACTTGTCTCTACGAATCAATAAAAATAACAAAAACATTTTCCTTTTCTTCTTTTTCGATCATAACTTAATTTTACAATTTTTAGATATTTTTTACAAGCAAATAAAATCAAGCGCAAAGATAAATAAAAACAAGAGGTTCCAATAGAGTATTATAGATATCTAGGGTGCTGATACCTTCCCTTTATATAATTAAACCCCGAACCTTTAATCTCATAAAAATAGGGTTATTTCGAACTTTTCCCCTTTCCCTCGGAAAAAATTAAAGATTAGTGGTGGAATATTAAATTGCGATTCAACGCTAACCAATAGCTTGATATCCAAAAATCACCGCGACAAGCATGGTTGATCTAAGTATCAAACCACTATTTCATATATGATAGTAAGTTTATATTAGGGCTGACAATAAACCGAACCAACTCGAAAATAGTTCGAGACTAGATTCGATTCGATAAATAACTCGTTGAACTTGGTTCATGAACCAAATGAGTCGAACTTGAGTTGAAAATTAAGCTCGTTAAATAAATGAGTCAAGTCGAGCTTAAGCGAGTTCGACTCGACTCATTTCCAGCCCTACTTCCATCCCTCCTAGGGAAATCGAGTACTTTGTGTCAAATTATGTGATAAATGAGGATTGGAACTTGAATTTGATTGCGAACCGGCTTCTTGATTCTATTTGCAGCTTGATTTTTAAGTTGAAGGTTCCAACAATGTTTACAATTTTAAGGATTTGTTTAGAATTTATAGAATTAGTTTGTTTTTTAAAAGATATTATTTAGAAGTTTGTTATTTTTGTAGCTCTATATGTAAAGTCATAGAGTTATGAATAATATACCGTATAAGACAAATAATAACATGAGAGTATTCTCCATGTAACAATATATTTTCTTTGTAACCTTTCATGATCTACCACGATACATCTTGTACTGAAATTTTTTTTGTATTGTTCATATATATATATATATTGCTTGTTCAAAAAAAAAAAAAAGGATGACAACCTCCATGACTGACACTATTACATAACCACAATAGTATATATTTATGTGTTACATAAAGATGTAAGGATAACATGATGGCTGACAACCTACTGATACATAAATCATACTTATTCGTGAAGAATATGGATGAACAACAACAAAAATATAAATCAACACGAATCTCAGATTGGATACAACATAAAGATATTTGGTTAAGGGGGAGTGTTGAACTAAAACAACAAATAAATAAATAAATATAATTTTTAATTCAAATCTTAGGTTGAATACAACACAAAGATATTCAGTCAGGGTTGAGTATTCTCGGATTGGATACAACAAAATGATATCCAGCCAACGAGGAGTGCTTAGAATAATGCCTAAATGGTTTGGTCTAGTGGTGATGGGTTTGAGTAGTATGGTAGAGGTCTCGGGTTCGATCCTCAACTCATTTGTAAACCAAAAAAAGAGAATAATGCCTAAATATTTCATTGAAGATTTTAAATTTAAATATAATTTTAGATTTATATTAAAAATAAGATAATACGTTCTCTTTCCCCTCTCTTGCCGCGTCTCACCAGAGCTCCGCTTTCCACCACGATTCCGCACTAATGCGCCTCAATTTAACTTTCGTCTGATTCAAAAATCAGTGTCAAATTATTAAGATTTATGATTTATATTTTTGTTTAAAATTTTAGGGATTTGTTTAGAATTTATAGGATTAGTTTGTTATTTAAAAGACATGATTTATAAGTTTGTTATTTTGTAGCTCCTATGTAGAGTCACATAGTTATGAATAATCTATGAGAAAAATAGGAACATATGAGAGTATTCTTCATGTAACAATCTATTTTCTTCTTCACATAAAAATATATTCCACCAAATTCCGCAATACAAAAACAGTAGGTTAACATTCAAATTGAAGGTCAAAATAAAATATGAGGACCAAATGTCAATTTTTTTTTTGTTAAAAAGGAAACCTAAAATTACGAAAATAAAAGTAAACACCAAAATTACGAATTTGATTTTAAACAAAAAAAAAATAATTACGAATTTGATAAAATAGAGACAGTAAAATTGCATTTAGATATTTTTCTTTTTATTTCTTTAACAAAAATCGAGTGAACACCTTATTGCAAGACGCAATAAAAATAAGTATGCTAACTAGTTAGTGCCTCCGGAACACTAGTTAAAAATATTAAAATGTGTAATTTTTGTATTGAAAAGTGTTGTGGCAAGTGTGAACTAAGTCCCACATTGCTTAGACAAGTGGAGGTATAACACTAAGTGGGAGGATCCATAAACCCAATACCTTAAGGGTATAAGTGAAATTAAACATTTGAAAATTAGTCAAAGTTTTTTATAAAAAGGGAAAAAAAAATTCACTTTTTTATTTCTTATAAAAAGGACATGATGGAGTAGCATTTTTTATATTAAAAAATACTCCATCTAGTCACATTTATAAGCAAAAAAAACTACTTGCACGGTGTTTAAGAGATTTAGTTAAGTATAATTAATTTTTTTATTTAATTTAAAATATGAATAAATTTATAAAAATAACACTTCTTTTGTTTGAAAATCTCATGCACCTTTTAAAAATTAATGGATATATTAGAAATAATAGTATTAATTAATTTAAAAGTAGTTAACTTTTTTTATAATAATGACCGAAATTGGAAGTAAGTGTTTTCCTATCCATAAATATGCGATCCAAAATGCTTCAATTCCTATTTCCCAAAGATATATTTTGACCATTTCAAAATAGTCGATTTAAAGACTATAGTCTCTAGTGTTCTTTCTTAGAAATTTCCCTTCCTACCTCGCAATAAATAAATGCAACATCTAGCATCCTAAACCTCACCACCAACAAAATTATCTGCTCTTCTCACCCAAATTATGGCAAACTCCATAAACAACAAATTTCACACTAAAATGACCATACTATCTCTCATTTTGTTATTGTACCCTCCAGTTGCTAACTCATACATCCCTGATTACAATTTAGCTATCAATTGTGGCTCCTCCAGCGACACTACTACCTTAGACAACCGAACTTGGGTTGGTGATAACTCCAATCTCTTTACTTTCATCGAACCAAAAACCACAAACCCATCTCTTAATTTACCTCCGAATTCCCTTCCAAATGCCCAAACTCCATACACAACTGCACGTGTCTCTCTCTCAAATTTCACATATTCTTTTCCTATCAACAGCACTAATTCCCCTGTTTTTATTCGCCTTCATTTTTACCCAACTTCATACCAAAACTTTGAACCTTCTAATGCATTTTTCTCTGTTACAGTAAACAACAACCTTACCCTTCTTAAAAACTTCAACCCTTCACTTTGGCAGCTTCATGATGATAAGGAGGAAAAAATCACGAAAGAGTATTGCATCCAAATCAAACCAAATGAGAATTTGCTAAATATAACTTTCATTCCAAACAACATAAACACTTCAAATGTTTATTATGCTTTCATTAACGGAATTCAAGTTGTGTCCATGCCACATTTTCTCTATTACACTGATCTCACTGACACAAATTATAATATCAAATCAGTTGAATTTGACAGCAACCAATACCAATACCAATACCAAGTTCTTAGCGACAAAGCTTTGGAAATGGTTTATAGAGTGAATGTTGGTGATAATCAAGTTCCACCAAGTGATACAGGTATGTTTCGTAATTGGGATAATGATTATCCTCTTTACTTGGAGAAAAAATATCCACAAAGTGTATCAGCTGATTATGGAGGCCACCATCTGAACTATTTACACAATTCCATTCCAAATTACACTGCACCAGAACTTGTATACTTAACTGCAAGAAGCTATGGAAAGTATGTGAAAGAGGATTATAATGTAACTTGGAATTTTGAAGTTGATTCAGTTTTTACTTATATGGTAAGGTTACATTTTTGTGAGTTTGATTGGCATATAGAGAAAGAAAATGATAGAATTTTTCAGATTTTCATAGATGATAAATTGGCTGAACCAAACGCTGATATAATTTCATGGACTGTTATTCGTATGGTTCCTGTTCATAAGGATTATGTTGTGACTATGTACTCTCCGGACAGAAGCTCTCGAAGAGTTAAACTTTCAATCAAGCTTCAACGAGCATCAAAAACTATCCCAATGAAATATCATGATGTTACACTAAATGGAATCGAGATTTTCAAAATAAGTGACAATAACAATCTCGCTGGTTTAAATCCCGACAAACACATTTTATCATCTCCACAGCAAAAACCATTACAAAATCAAAAGTCAAAGTCAAAGAAGTCAACCATAACCATGGTTGTCGTGATTGGATTTTCATGTCTCTTGCTAGTATTTGTTGTGGGAATAATAGTGTTTCTTAGAAGGAGAAGAAGATATGACTCTCAGCTTCAAATGCAAGAAAGTTCTTGGAAGACACAGAAAGAAGGTTCGTCAACTTTACCATCCCATTTGTGCCGCTATTTTACAATAGCGGAGATAAGAGCTGCTACAAACAACTTTGATGATATTTTTATCATTGGGGTTGGAGGGTTCGGCAATGTTTACAAAGGTTACATTGACGGAGTTATACCTGTTGCAATAAAACGTCTTAAACCAGGTTCTCAACAAGGTGTAAACGAGTTCATGAATGAGATCGAGCTGCTCTCTCAGCTTCGTCATATTCATTTGGTTTCCCTCATTGGATATTGCAACGAAGGTACAGAGATGATTCTCGTTTACGACTTCATGCAACGTGGCACTCTTCGTGAATATTTATATGGTTCAGATAACGAACATCTTACTTGGAAGCAAAGACTCGAGATTCTATTGGGTGCGGCGAGGGGATTACATTATCTTCATGCAGGTGCAAAGCACAGTATCATACATCGTGATGTGAAGAGTACTAACATACTCTTGGATGAGAAATGGGTGGCTAAGGTTTCTGATTTCGGGTTATCAAAAGTGGGACCAACGGGAATGTCGATGACCCATGTCAGCACTGTGGTGAAGGGTAGTCTTGGGTATTTGGATCCAGAATACTACCTTCGTCAAAGGTTGACTCTAAAGTCCGACGTGTACTCTTTCGGTGTTGTACTTCTTGAAGTGTTGTGTGCTAGACCACCTTTGGTTCGTTCTGCCGATAAGAAAAAATCAAGTTTGGTCATTTGGTTCCAAAGATGTTACAAGCAAGGTCTGATAGTTGAAGAACTGGTGGACCCGTTCATAAAGGATTCCATAACAGATGAGAGTTTGAAATGTTACTGTCAAATGGTATTGAGTTGTTTGCATGATGATGGAAATCAACGAATGTCGATGAGTGATGTGGTTGGGGCTTTAGAGTTTGCATTGCAGTTGGTAACGACCAAGGAGGATAGTAAGTTTACTGGAACCAAAGAAAAAGAAAAAAGTGAGCAAAGACTATTGTTGCCGCAATTTATGAGTGATGATGGTAGTGAGGTGTGTTTCACGAGTAGTAGCGATGACTATGAATCCCATACCAGTACTAAGGACAGCACCATTTCAACCAGTACTGAAGAACAACCTATGTTATCTGCGACTGTGTTTTCCGAGATCGGGAATCCAAGAGCTCGATAGATAGATGTCATTTATCCTATAATTTTCAGTTGTGTATTTGTCAAAAGATAAGCCAAATATTTATAGTGTATAAGTTATAATGTCTAAAAATAGTTTATAAAAAGTGTAACAATTGTAATCTTGTAAATAATTTTTTTTGTTTTAATCATATATGGTTACCGGAGTTTGATCAAGAATTGTTCTCACAAAAATTTGAACTTAAATTTTCCAAAAAAAAATCGTTTTAGAAAGAGTTCATTAACTATTTGAGCTCAATACCTTAGTTTATCTTTACAAATCAACTTTGTTAAGAATGAGTTAAATTTTATTAACAATTGTCGCTCCCTAAGCTACTATGCATGTCCAATTTCTCATATTTAGCATTCTTTCAATGGGAAAATATTTATCAAATGCAGTATACCCTATTCAACTGTTAGATTCCAGAGTTTTCAAAAACAAAAACTGCATATAACACATTCTTACAAAGGAATAAATAAAGTTTAACCTTTTCTTTGGTATCAAATAAATATTAACTTTCATTTAACTAAAAAACTCAAGAAATAAATTAATTTACCAATTTTCCTTTTTGTCAAATTAATTTCCCATTTTCCAAACGTCTAATTTACATATAATACTTTTCCAAGCAAGCACGTGATTTGGAGTTTTTCGAGGAAAAAAATATAATGTTTTAGAAAATCTAAAATGATACTACCTCCGTTCCAAATTATAAGTCACTTTGACATTTTTACGCATATTAAGAAATGCAATTAATGTTGAACGGAAAAGAGAAATTATGAGTTAGTTTACAAAATTGTCCTTCATTAATTGTATGGGAAAGATAAATTGAAGAATTGAAAGAAGAGAGAGAAATAAATAATTAAGAGTATAATAGGAAAAATAGCATTCAATGATTCATTGGTATTGTAAAACGACATATAATTTGATACAAATTTTTTCTTCAAATGACATATAATTTGGAACGGACGTAGAAATAGCCTAGTTGCCGTGCCCCTTTCACAAAGGGGGGAAAAGCATAGTCTTTCCACTCTTCATGCATGTGGTCATGAAACGTCTATCTACAAATTAACAAAACGACGTTTTGGAGCTTTCTCCTTATCTCTGTTTAAAATTTCTTTGATTCCAAAGACTTCACCAAGTCCTCGTCTTTACTCGAGCTAGCGATGTCATATTCAAACTTATCAAATTAAAGTTGCATAGTGACTTTTGGTTATTTAGAAAAATCTATCAAAGAAAAATGCTAAATAGGACAAATATAGGGTCCACGAAATTATACCAACAAGTGGTAACAATTTTATAGAAGCCTTAACTGATGAACTGTTCTTGCTACTGTATCTCAAATTAAAGTTATACTGGAAGACTAAAATGCAGGAATTTAAAACTGATAAAATAAAAATTCAACTTCATTCATTAAACCCTAAAGAGGCAGCACATACACTTTATATAGCTAGGTTTTGATACTGTTGGACTTAAAAGACAAGTTGGGCCTAAGGCTCCTTGGAGGAAAGAAACATAACTATTACAAAATAAAATTAAGGACCATAAAAAAAACATCATTTGGGAACAAAGTCATTGTTCCAAAAAGGCTTGAAAGTCTTCCTTTTGGGCTTTGGGTAGCTAGGCCCGCTAACATCACTATCCGGCCCACTTAAAACCTTGTCCTCAAGGTTTGGGATAGTAGTAGAAGTAGTAAGAGCAGGGAACGGTGGAGATTTGTTGCTGGATGGATGCTGATCAAGGGTAGTTGTGATGGACGGTGGTGATGATGTAGAATGAGGATCAAGGGATGGCAAAGGTGTATGGGAACAAGGCCTAGTGGTACCCGTGATTGTCTTGGAAAAAGACATGTCCAGCTGGCGTTGGGAAGCGTGCGGAGTTTGAATGAGTGGAGGAGTACCATTGGGAGGAATCAATGGTGATGATGTGGCCACGTGGGAGATCAAGGGAGGAAAAGGCATGACACTTGGCGCCTGATGATGTGAGGGAATCTTCTTTGTGGACAGCACAACATCATCAAACGGTAAGGAGGGGACTTGGGAAACCACAGCTCTATCCAATGGTTCAGAATGAGTCCTTGGCATTAAAGGACCTGCTGCGATATCTAAAGGCATATCTAACACGCCTGTCACAATATCAATGCCAGAAGACTTTTCTTGTTCTAAGTTCAGAGAACTTTCACCCACTAGCTTTGAACCTTCTTTTTCATCTTCTTCAAGCAATACCTTTGAATTTGTTACCACCAAATCTGTAGTGACCACATGAGAGCTATCATGGTCCTCTTTGTCTAAGATAACACAGTCTTCTAATTCCGGTGGTAGAGATGAGAAATGCGAAGAAGGATCACCACCATAGTAAGCCCGAAGCTGAGAAACGTGGACCACGGGATGAATTCGTGATGACGGTGGTAGATCGAGTTCGTAAGCAACCTTGCCGATACGGCGGATGACTTTGTAAGGGCCAAAATACCGTTTTGAGAGCTTCTGGGAGACACGATGCTGAACTGTCTGTTGTCTGTATGGCTGTAGACGAAGTAAAACCATGTCCCCAGGTTCAAAGGTACAATTTCTTCTCTTTTTGTTTGCTTGATCCTCCATTTTTTTTCTACTGCGTTTCAAGTTTTCTTTCAAAGTATTAAGCAGTTGTTGTCTTTGTGCTAGTGTTTGGTCAACCTCAGAGTTAGCAGAATGACCTCTGACGTAGTCCAAAACAGAGGGAGGGCTTCTACCATACAAGGCCTCAAAAGGAGACATCTTGATTGAAGAATGAAAGGTAGAGTTATGCCAATGTTCAGCCAGGTGTAGAAACTTATACCATTTACGCGGGTGTTCACTAGAAAAACAACGTAAATATGTTTCTAAGCTTCTGTTAACAACCTCTGTTTGTCCATCTGTCTCAGGGTGATATGCGGAGCTGTACTTCAGTGTTGTACCCTGAACTCGAAAAAGTTCTTTCCAAAAGTTGCTGAGGAAGAGAGGGTCACGATCTGAAACGATAGATTTCGGAGGACCATGGAGGCGACAGATCTCGGTGGAGAAGCGCATGGCAATATCTTTGGCGGTGAAACGTGTCGGCAACCCAATGAAATGGACATACTTAGTCAAACGATCACAGATTACCCATATCACTGTATGACCAAAAGAATTAGGTAAGTGAGTTATAAAATCCATGGTAATCTCTTCCCATACCCTGTCTGGTGTTTCAAGTGGTTGAAGTAACCCTGGTTTTTTTGTGGGCATGTATTTGTTTTGCTGACAAACTACACATTGTTTGATGAACTGCTTGACATCCCGGTATATTCCTGGCCAAAGAAAAGAGGCTGCTAATCTAGCCAAGGTGGGTTGCAGTCCAGAATGACCCGCTGTGGGTGTGTTGTGATATTCTCTGAGGATGGCTGATCGTAGATCTGAACTTTCAGGTATGTAGACTCGATCTTTGAAAAAAACAAGTCCTTCCTTGTAGCTGTATTGTTGAGTCGTATTCTCCTCATTAACAATCTTAGACACCAGAGTTTGACCATTTTCATCTTTTCTGTAATACTGTTGAAGGGATGAAATGATGGCTGGAATGGTGGAAGAGATTGACATTAAAAGAGCTTCAGATTCCATATCAGTGTGTTTCCTGCTCAAGGCATCTGCAACAAGGTTAGTTTTACCAGGTTTATAAAATATATCAAAACTAAATCCTTGTAATTTAGAAGTCCATTTCTGTTGTTCTGCTGTTTGAATAGTTTGAACCATTAAACTCTTCAGACTTTTCTGATCTGTGAATATTTGAAAATGCCTCCCTAAAAGATATTGACGCCATTTTTTTATTGCTTCAGTGATCGCAAACATTTCTCGCACATATACCGACGAAACTTTCATCCGGTTGCACATTTTTTTGCTGAAGAAGGCGATGGGATGACCCTCTTGGGAGAGAACAGCTCCAATGGCTACAGATGAGGCATCAGTTTCGACAACAAAAGTTTTAGAAAAGTCCGGTAAAACCAGCACCGGCGTAGTAGTCATTTTATTTTTTAATGCTGTAAATGCCTCTTCGGCAGATGTACTCCATGTAAACTTAGTGGAACTCAATAAATCGGTGAGAGGAGCGGCGAGAGTGGCGTAATGGCGAACAAATCGCCGATAAAAGCCGGTGAGACCCAGAAGTCCCCTAAGAGCCGTGAGTGATCGTGGCACTGGCCAATCTAGGATAGCTTGTATTTTATCCGGATCGGGGGTAACACCATCAGCAGTAATAACATGGCCTAAGTAATCCACTTTAGGAACAGCAAAAACACATTTAGATAATTTTGCAACAAAATGATTTGAAGCAAGTAAATCTAAAACCTGTTTTAAATGAAATAAATGGTCAGCATAACAACGGCTGTAAACAAGTATATCATCAAAGAAAACTAAAACAAACCGTCGTAAGTAAGGGCGAAAAAGATCATTCATGGCTGACTGAAAAGTGGAAGGTGCGTTAGTTAAGCCAAAAGGCATAACCAAAAATTCGTAGTGACCATCAAAAGTTCTAAAGGCTGTTTTGTGAGTGTCTTCCGGTATAACTCTGATTTGATGATAACCCGAGCGTAGGTCTATTTTTGTAAAAACAGACGCTGAACCCAGCTCATCTAGTAGTTCATCAATTGTAGGGATAGGGAAACGGTCTCGAATTGTAACAGCGTTAAGGGCTCGATAGTCCACACAAAAACGCCATGTACCATCTTTTTTGCGAACGAGTAGAACAGGGGAGGAGTATGGGCTGTTGCTAGGAACAATAATGCCCTCTTGTAACATATCATGTATAATCGTTGTCATAGCCTCTTTTTGAGAGTGGGGGTATCGGTAGGGTTTGACATTGACGGGGGGTGTATTGGGTAGTATGGGAATGGAGTGATCATGTTGCCTTGATGGGGGAAGGCCATGGGGGGTGTCAAAAACAGAGGGGTACTGGTTTAGCAGTTTCCAAATTGTATGGTCTATGGTGTTGGAGATTGTCTCAAGGTTAAGGTGGGTTTGTTTAGAGTTGGAGGTCGCATTTAGAGGGGCGGTGGTATATGATAGTAAGTGGATGGAGGCTATAGAGTTTGTATGTACAAGGTGGCAAATTTGGTGGTAGGTTGAGTGTTGAGGGAGGTATTGGGAGTCGCCTTGGAGGGTGACCATATTTTCTTCATGTGTGAAGGAAATTGAAGGAATAGAAAAATCTGCAGCAATGGGTCCTAGGTTTCTCAACCATTCCATGCCTAGAACAACATCAGCTCCCTCTATAGGCAGTAGGTAGAATGGGATGTGGAATAAATGGTTTTGTAGGACAATAGGGACGTCATGACACAAACCGGAACATTGAATATGGGATCCATTTCCCACCATGACTGAAAAACTTGGAATTGGTTGAGAGGGAATTTGTAAATGAGTGGCTATTCTTGGTTGTAATATATTGTGAGTACTTCCTGTGTCAATGAGGACCGTAACCGCTAATCCGTGCAACAATCCCTTAAACTTCAAGGTTTGTGGGGAGAATTGACCCGTAAGGGCGTGTGGGGAAAGTTGAAAATAGGTTTCTTCTGCTGTAGGAGTGGATTCTGGTTCAGATGGTTGGTCCTTTAGTTCCATTTGGTCCTCCGGGTCAAGAATTAATAAGAGGTAGCGGCCGGTAGCACAACGATGGCCGACTACAAACTTTTCATCACAATTATAGCAAAGTCCTAGTGCTCGTCTTTCTTGCATTTGGGCAGGGGAGAGTCTTTTGATGGGCAGTTTTGGTGTGGTGTTAGGGACAGATTTGTGTTCAGTGGGTTGTGTGGGAAATTTATTAAATGGTGTATTTGGAGTATTGGGCTTATGGGGCTGTGAAGATGGGCTGGAATGGGGGGTGAAAGGCTTTGAAAATTTGGGTTTGTTATCATGAAGTTTAGTCTCAAGTAGTTTAGCCAAACCAATGGCTTGAGAGATGTTGTAAGGTTTATGGATAGCAAGTTCATTCTTAATATCAGAATTTAAGCCAGAAATAAAACAATTAAGCAACGCCTCAGCAGGTAATCCAATAACACGGTTTCCCAACTTTTCAAATTTTGCTTGATATTCAGAAACCGTGCCCGTCTGTTTTAACTTAAATAATTTTGCCTGGTGATTCTCATAAGTTGAAGGACCAAAACGTAATTCTAAAGCTCTAGAAAAAGAATGCCAATCTGTTAGTAATTGACTTTGATACATCCACTTATACCAACCAAGGGCTTCCCCTTTCATATAAAAAGCAACCATTGGTAAACGATTCTCATGGGCAATGTTATAAAATAAGAAAAATTGTTCTGCTTGAAAAATCCAATCTAAAACATCGGTCCCGTCAAATATTCCCATTTCAACCTTTGGGTTACGAAAGTGAGGGTGAGTGTTGCTGTGGTGTTGAGGGGAATAATTATTTTGCATAAAATTTGGGTATGATGGGAAGGGTTGTGGGGGTGTAAAATATGGGGGTTGGGTTGAGAAAAACATTGGGCTGCTGTTTCCATTAGAATAAGGTTGTGGGGGTGGGAAAGGTGGTGGAGGTGGTTGTGGTGGGTAAACAGATGTGGTCATGACAGGGGTTGTGTAAGTTCCTTGGTATTGGGGTTGTAGTGAAACAGTAATGGGTGTGGTGGGAACAATAGATATATGGTGGCTGGTGGGAAAAGTAAGAGGGAGTGTGGTTGTGTGAATGGGAGTGGAAATTGGTGGTGAAGGCGGAGCAAAAATTGTTTCATAACCAGGGGGTACAGATGGGGAAAGTGGTATACCTGATGGGATGATGACAGCGCTGGTGGTGGTTGCTGTGGCGGCTGCCGTCACGGCGGTTGTTGCAGTGGCTGTAGAGTTGGCTGATGTGGTGTCCTTTGGGGTTGAATCCATGTTGGTTGCTGCTGTAGTGGAAACACCATGAGCTTTGAGAGCTTCAATAATGAATATTTTGAGAGATTCATTATTGGCAGCCAATTCTCTTTGAATGATTTGTGGTTGGTTGTCCAGTTTGGTGTTGACAATACCCAGCTCTTCAGTTAAACGGTTGTTGGTGGCGGTGAGACGGTTGTTGGTGTCTGTGATGGCCTCTTCAAACTGCTGTGATGCTGTTTGAATGGAGACATCAAGATCTTTGTTGGAGGGGTTGGAAGCTTTTGGCATTGGGTTCAAAGGATGAAAGCACCAATGATGAACTGTTCTTGCTACTGTATCTCAAATTAAAGTTATACTGGAAGACTAAAATGCAGGAATTTAAAACTGATAAAATAAAAATTCAACTTCATTCATTAAACCCTAAAGAGGCAGCACATACACTTTATATAGCTAGGTTTTGATACTGTTGGACTTAAAAGACAAGTTGGGCCTAAGGCTCCTTGGAGGAAAGAAACATAACTATTACAAAATAAAATTAAGGACCATAAAAAAAACATCATTTGGGAACAAAGTCATTGTTCCAAAAAGGCTTGAAAGTCTTCCTTTTGGGCTTTGGGTAGCTAGGCCCGCTAACATTAACTGTCAATATTTTGCAATTGATTTTTTCTAAGCAAGTTCATACAGTTTCTAACACTTTTTTTGTTGTTAATCTTGCCCACTTTATCACTTACATAATAAAACAAGAGCACTATTGGTGTGATGTTTGTATAAGGATGTTGTTCTGGACTGGGTCTAAATGTCTAACGCGTTGAGGACATCCTCTTTTGAGCCGTTGAGCAAGGCCCAAAGCACAAGTCTAGTCTCACTTGACCGTTGAACAGCGTGCGTCTCCCCTGCGATTCGTAACGCCCAACATCGGAATGATGAGCATTAAATGCTCATCACGGCTCCTCAGCCGTTTTCCGACAGCCATTGATGACCATTACTACCCATCAACGGCTTTGGCCCAACGCTGGGGCTATATATAGACCTTTCCACAACTTTACAAGGGTACGTAATCTTCTATTTGAAAACCTATTGTCCACCTCAATTGACTTGAGCGTCGGAGTGCCTGCAGGTACGCAGCCCCCCTCCGGGTATATTTGGACTGAACGCCCAGCAAACCGCCGTACACCACCAGAACTAGTCGACTCTAATCAAGATAAGATCAGATGTTGTATTGTATTTGTTTAATTTAATTTAATTTAAAATCACCAGTGAAGTTGCAATGCCGAGGTAAATATTTGCCTTTCGTGAAAATTCATGAGAGTTTGCTTCGTATTTGTTCTGGACTGGGCCTAAATGCCCAACACGTTGAGGACATCCTCCTCTGGGCCGTCGAGCAAGGCCCAAAGATACAAGCCCAACTCCTCTTGACCGTTGGTCAGCGTACATCTCCTCCACGATTTGTAACGCTCGACATCAGAATGATGAGCATTTAATGCTCATCACAACTCCTCAGCCGTTTTCCGACAGCCATTGATGGACATTAACTGCCCATCAATGGCCTTGGTCCAGCGCTGGGGGCTATATATAGAGCACTTCCACAGTTCTACAAGGTACATATTCTTTAGCACTGAAAACCTTCACTTCACCTCAACTGACTTGAGCGTCGGAGTGTCTGCAGGTACGCAACCCCCTCCGGTTGCGTTGGACTAAACAAAGGACAAAACCACCGTACACCGCTGCATTTGGTCGACTCTGATCAAGGTAAGATCAGTACTATATAGCAGCTCTCATTAAAGTGAATCATTAAAATCGAAAAAAATAATGTATTGATGTTTAAGAATGATATATTTTTTTAAATAATCAAAATAATTATTTTGATTAACTATAGGATGTGAGAACTCACACTTGGAGGAGACAGTTGGATATTAAGTGTGGGAACACTTGAAACCTAACAATCTTACATGATATAGTTGATCCAATAACATAATCAATTTCCGCTTTCACATCAAGCCGAACCACGACTGTGATATCAATGATATGTCATCCTTAAATTTAGTCTAAATAAAGAAAAATTATGTGATACTAAATGCTACCCAAAGACATGACCATTTCAAAGGAGTCGTTTTCATTTCTCCTCAGTAGTGCTATTTCATAGAAATTTCAATTCCTACATCTTATCTTTATTCTATATAACAGTAAATAAATGCAACTAATTCTAACATCTCAAACAAGAAAAAAATTACTCTACTTCACTTTCTTCTCACAACTATGGCAAACTCAATAAACAACAAAAATTACACAAAAATTACCCTAATATCTCTATTTTTGCTATTGTACTCTCTAGTTGCTTACTCATACAACCCTGATTACAACTTAGCCATCAATTGTGGCTCCTCAACAAACACTACTTCCTTAGACAATCGAATTTGGATTGGTGACAATATTGATAATACCAATCTTTTTTTCTTTTTTGAACCAAAAACCACAAACCCATCTTTTAAAACATCACCTAATTCCCTCTCAAATACCCAAATTCCGTACACAACCGCACGTGTGTCTCTCTCAAATTTCACATACTCTTTTCCTATCAACAACATCACTAATTCCCCTGTTTTTATTCGCTTAAATTTTTACCCAACATCGTACCAAAACTTTGAACCAACCAATGCAGTTTTCTCTGTTAAAGTAAACAACAACTTTACCCTTCTAAAAAACTTCAACCCTTCACTTTGGCTTAATGATGCTAATGAGGAAAAAATCACAAAAGAATATTGCATCCAAATCAAACCAAATGAGAATTTGCTAAACATAACTTTCATTCCCAACAACATAAACACTTCAAATGTTTATTATGCTTTCATTAACGGAATCGAAGTTGTGTCCATGCCTTCTTTTCTCTATTACACAAACCTTGATGACCTAAATTATCATTTGAAATCACTTGACTTTGACAACACACAATACCAAGTTCGTAACGACAAAGCTTTAGAGACTGTTTATAGAGTTAATGTTGGTCAAAATCAAGTTCCACCAAACCAAGATACAGGTATGTTTCGTAATTGGGATAATGATTTTCCTCTTTACTTGGAGAAACAATATCCACTAAGTGTATCAAGTGATTTTGGTGATCAACTAAACTATTTAAAAAACACCGTTCCAAATTACACTGCACCAGAAGTTGTATACTTAACTGCAAGAAGCTATGGAATGAATGCGACAGAGGATTATAATGTAACTTGGAATTTTGAAGTTGATTCAGCTTTTACTTATATGGTAAGGTTACATTTTTGTGAGTTTGATTTGCATATCAAGAATCCAGGTGATAGAGTTTTTCAGATTTTTATAAATGATACTTTGGTTGAACAAAAAGCTGATGTAATTTCTTGGAGTGGTGCTCGTTTGGTTCCTGTTCATAGGGATTATGCTGTGTCCATGTACTCTCGAAATGGAAGCTCGCAAATTAAAAGAGTTAATATTTCGATCAAGCTACAACGATTACCAAACAATACAATCACACGATATCGGGATGTTACGTTGAATGGAATCGAGATTTTCAAAATAAGTGATATAAATAATAATCTCTTTGGATCAAATCCAAAACTTATTATATCTCCCAATGGTATAAGTTCTTTATGTGGTCGGGATTTCAGTTTGTGGCTTCCCATAGTATTGGTAGTCTTTTCCATGTTTTTCTAGGCCTAGGAGTGAGGTTGTGGTTTTTTTTCGTTTATGATTTGTATTTTGTTGTATCTTTTAAGTACTTCTAATCTTTTGTTTGTTTCTAATATTGCCAATCAAAATTATATATATTATCTCAATGAACAAGTTTTACCAACTCAATAATTGATGAAAAAAACCATAGCTATCCAAAATACGGTGTTTAGCCACTGCCAAAATTTTGGCTAAATGGGAATTTGAGTGAGGCTAGTAAATTTTGTCACAATTAATTTTAGTATTTGTCACAGTTATTTTAAGTGTGGTAACATTTTTTAGCCACAATTTTATCTTTTTTTCCCCACTGTCAAGACGTGCAAATAATGGATATGAATATTAATTATATAAAACTGTAAGTTAGCTACGGTTAGAGTTGTGGCTAATGGCATTCAAATTTTGCCTCGCTTTAAACTATGGCTACTCTACATCCTAATGTTACTTCGTTACAAGGGCAAACTGTTTTTTTTTTTTTTTGAACTTCGTTTTTTCTTTTTTAATAATAACACACTAGAAGGGATTACAAGCAAGTCAAATTAAAAGAAACACACAAACTTATTATGAATAATATTATTATGTTGGTGATATTTTAACCTCTTGACAATAACATGATAGTTAAAAAAATGATTATGTCCTTGACCAAAAAAAAATTGATTATGTCATAAAAAAGTTGCAACATCTATAATAATATTATTTAATTAGGCAAATTCTGTGGTACATATGATAATTCCTAATGTACCGGTACATTAGGTAATTAAATTAACATGTAAATGCATATTTTTTAAAGGAAGTTATTTTTCTTATCATTAAAATGATTATAGTAACTAAATATTATTCATCAAAACTGTCAAAAATATAAAATTTTATATTTTTTGAATTTTTATTGTTCTTAATAGTGAATATTGATTTTTTTTCTAAAAAATATTAGAAAAATTAGTGTAATGCTTATAAACAATGAAATTGTATTTTTTCTTGTGATATTACTATTTCTAAAATACAATAATCGACTAATAGTTTTTTAATTCATAAAAATAATCGTTAATTTATCAATTTACTAACTTAATGTACCGGTACATTAGAATTATTTAAATGTACCATAGAAACTCCCTTATTTAATACCTCTTTTTTAAAGAATTTTGTACACGTGGCATTATGAAAATCATTATCTTTTCATATGATTTTGACAATTAATTCTTATATTGAAATTAATTCTCATTCTCATATTAAAATAAGTCAATGATTCTCATAATTATTAAATCAATTTTAATAAATGTAATTATTACTCTATCAGCATTTTTAAACATCATTCTTGGCAATAGTCAATTAGTCAACTATTTTTGAAATCATTAAAGGCTGTGATTAAAACGTTGCAATTACGCTGTGATTATTTATGAGTGTAAAAACGTTGAAAAAATTGAATAAAAAATAGTCTGTGCAAATATAACGTTTACATTTTTTTATTTTTTTTATAAGGGAAATGCTTTGTATCGCGAAAAACATTTCACGACAAATTCACGAAGGAGTGCGTTTTATTTACTGGGCAATATATTTAGGCATTAGGCACTAAGCAACACATGTGGCATCTTTCACATTAGGCAAGCAAATTAATTACACGTTCCATTCATCTTTTCATTTTACTGAAAGATAATACAATTTATTTATTTATTTTTATAAAATACAATTTATTTATATATTTATACCAAACATATTTTTTGTTCTTATTAATATTTTAAATTTTATTTTTAGTCTCAATAAAAAAATTCAACAGTTTTAATCCCCTAATTATTTTCAGGCATAACTTTTTAAATTTGTTTTTAAGTAATTCACATATATTTTCATTGAATTTTTTTCCATACGCATGAGCAAGAAATCGAATTCTGACCACATGTTTAGGACGACCAAGACCCATACCACTTGGACTAATTCATTATTTGTTGTAACAATTTTTATAATGTACTAAATATGACCACAAAAAAATTCAAATCTACATATATGATTGAACTTTAAAAGAGAGCCAAAAGTCGTGACAATATTCACTTATGTTGTTTTTGGGCTTAAAGATAATCATTATATATGCAGGGACTGAAGTTCGAACTTTGATCATCCACTTATTCATCTTAAGGGTGAAATTTCTAACCACTAAACTATTTGAAAATAATAATAATAATAATAATAATAATAACTTATTTAAAATAAATTAAAAGACTCAATGACAAATATAATACATTTGCTACCTAAGCAATGCAACATGATGAAATTTATAAGATTTTAATCTCACTGGATTTTCCATCAAGTTATTAGATTAGATGTAATAATGGGGGAAAACAATAATATATATGGGTAAATAGTATTTTACCTCCCGCAAAGTACGCGAGTTTTGATTTATCCCCTGCAAAATTAATTTTTTGGATTACCCCCCTGCAAAATGAAGATTCCTTCAATTACCCCCCTAAGTTGACAACTAGGACATGGAATATTCACTTTTGCTGACGTGGCATGTCTAGGTGGCATTTATTTTATTTTTTATTAATTTAAAAAAATTAAAAATTGATATTGCCACATCATAATTGTATTTAAAAAAATTTAAATTGACATTTTATTTTAAAAATCAGGAAAAAAAAAAGATTTAATTTTTTTCTGGTTTCAATTTTCTGATTTTTTATAAAAAAATGTTAATTTTAATTTTAAATTTTTTCTAATTTTTGTTAAAAAAATGTTAATTTAAATTCAATTATTTAAAAAAATGTCATATTAATTTATTTTTTTCAAATTCAATTAATTAAAAAAAATGTCATTTTTAAATTTTTTTCTGATTTATTTTTATAAAAAAATGCCAATTTTAAATTATTTCCCGATTTTTTTAAAAAATGTCAATTTTCTGATTTTTTTAATTCAATTTTGAAATTAAAAAAATTTAATTTAATTTAATTTTCAATTTTATGATTTTTTTAATTCATTTTTTTTTTCAAAAAATGTCAATTTAATTTTTTAAAATAATTAAGTTGACTACCCTTTTTTAAATAATTGAATTTAAAAAATTAAATTGACATATTTGTTAAAAATAATTGAATTTAAAAATAAAATAAATTTACATTTTTAAAAAAAATTAAAATTGAAATTTTTTAAGAAAAATCAGAAAAATATTTTAAATGACAATCTTTTTTTTAAATAATTGAATTTAAATTTTAAATTGACATTAAAAAAAACAGAAAGTTGAAATTGGAAAAAAATGGAATTTAAAAACAAAATTAAATTGACATATTTGTTAAAAATAAAATAAATTGACATTTTTAAAAAAAAATTAAAATTGATTTTTTTTTAAAAAAAATAAGAAAAAGATTTTAAATGACAATCTTTTTTTTAAAGTGGCATTTTTTTTTTAAAAAAAATCAGATTTTTTTTTAAGATTGGCATTTTTTTTAAATAATTGAATTTTTAAAAATTCACATTTTTTTAAATAAAATAAGAAAATTGAAACCAAAAAAAATATTTTTTTCTTTTTTTTCTGATTTTTAAAATAAAATGTCAATTTTTAATTTTTTTATAAATACAATTATTATGTGGCAATATCAATTTTTAGTTTTTTTTTTAAATTAATAAAAAATAAAATAAACGCCACATAGACATGCCAGATCAGGAAAAGTGAATATTTCATGTCCTAGTTGTCAACATAGGGGGGTAATTGAAGGAATCTTCATTTTGCAGGGGGGTAATCCAAAAAAATAATTTTACAGGGGGTAAACCAAAACTCGCATACTTTGCGGGAGGGTAAAACACCATTTACCCTAATATATATTAAGCGGCAAATGGTTGCAGTCATTTGCATTTATTTTTAGTTTAAAATAAATAAATAAAAATGCATCCAACGGTGGAGAATCATTCGTGAGTTGTTCGTGGAATTGTTATTCGCTGCAAATAGCAGTGCTCTTTTTTATAAATATAAAGTTGACTTTTAAAGAATAAAAAAATAGCCTACAATAAAATACAATTAACAAAAGAATATTCTATTTTTACGCTCTAATTTGTTTCATATGAAGTTTTACTCGTTAAACCCAAAGAAAAAAAACATTTTTTTTACATCACCCTTATTTAGAAATTTTAGGGTCTGTTTGGTGCACAGGATAAGTGACATGATAGGATAACTGTATCATATCCTGTCACAATCCAGTGTTTGGTAACACAACAGGATAAGATAAATTAATCCTGAAGTTTATCCTATCCTGTCTCTGTAGTTATAATTCTTATCCTGAATTTGAGCTGGGTTACCGGCAGGATAAGATAAGAAGAAGAAAAGAAAATACTGATTTATTCTATAAAATATATTTTAAAATAAATAAAATATAAATAATAAACTAATTAATTTTTAAATATATTGTGATTTTCTCACAGGGGTAATTTTGTAATTAATATATTTTAAAAAAATCAAAATTTTACTAAAATTACAATATTTCAAAGTAAAATAATTATTTAAAAATTGAAAAATAGGGACAAATTTAAATTTTATAAAAAATTAAATATAATTCTTTTGCAATAGTAGTTTTATTATTTACGTATGAGATATATCATATATTTATTTGGCTTATCTAACATGTATATATTATTGAGTTATTTATTTGATCATGGTTCATATAAAAAATTAAACTTGATTATTTTCTCATGATTTTTATTTGCAATTGTAAAGTTATTTGATTACTTATTTATATTTTTTATTTATAAAATTCAAAGTATTACAAAATAATTTTAAAAAAATAACAATTGTTTTACAAGATTAACTTTATCATTTAAATTGCTATATATCATATCATATTATTATGAGCAAATATGTATTAAGAACAAGATATAATAGTTATCATTTTTGTTATCATGTGCGCACCAAACACGGGATATGATAACTGAGGATAACAGTTATTCTGCTGATATCCTATCCTATCATTATCCTATCTCATATCCTATACTGCGTACCAAACGGGCCCTTAATGGCTCCCAAATATGATTTCATATATAGCAATGTAAGTTTTTTATATTATATTATTATATTTTTATTCATACAAATAACACTACTCTATGTATAATGATTTCTACCGGAAACCCTTTGCACCTAAACATATTGTTACGTGTATATGCACTTTCATATATGTATAAATATGTACATATACATATACATGTATACTAATGGTTTTTTCTTTTTTTGATTTATAGTATGTAGATTTTAATATAGTACAAAATCATATTATTAGTAATTTAATATACTAAGTATCACTCATTTTGTTCAATCGTGTAGATGAAATTTGAGAGGTTTTAGGTTCATATTATTGGCTTGGTGTAGCGAATGATTCAATTGACAAAGGTTAAAGCAAGCGGTCTAGCGCTGGAATCATTGACGAGGTTTGATTTTTTGTTTATTATTTATGGAAAAAAAAATTACAACTATTTTCTTCTTTTCCATACTTTACTTTGAGTGAAGTTTAGTTTGGTTTCTCTATTTCAAGTGTTTAACGTTTTATTTATTAATTGTAAAAAAAATATTCATTTTTATTTTTATTTAGATTTTTAGTTTTTATTCTCTATTTCAAGTTCTTATGGCTATTTTTTTCCTTGCAGTTTGCTCAATTGTATTTATGCCGAACGACCCAGTTGGTGCGACCAAGTAGGAGAGGACGAAGGGCGGGATTGTCGGTGGGATGCTTAATATTGAATATTCATTTCAACGGTTTTTTATTTGATGTCGAAATATGTGTTCCAACATTTGTTTTTGTATATTTTTTTTATATATATATTCAAGATAATTAATTATTAATTTAAAAATAATATTAATTTTTGGTAAAATAATAATATTATATATATATATATATATATATATATATATATATATATATATATATAATTTGGACCTTTTTTGCAAGGTTTAATGTACGCACTCTTCTAGCATTGTTTTGATATTAAATCGTCATATCATAATCAAATTAATAATAAAGTTGGCCATTAATTCTATCATTGTTTTGCTTCAAAAAAATAAAAGGAAACAAAGCCATGGTGGTTTATTTTATAAATATACTTTCCGATTCAACTTTGAATTTACAATAAACATTGGTTGTTTATTTCTAATTGCGACATCAATTGCTATGAAATTGGAATAATGATAAACATGTCATTTTTAAATTTTAATCCATAATTATTTGTAAGTCTCATGAAAGAAAGGAGTAAACGGTCATTTTAGTCCCTGAAAGTGTCACTCGCTGTCAAACAAGTCCCTGAATGAATGAAAATAAAAAAAAGCTCTCTGAATGTTAATTCCGTTGGTCAATTTAATCCAAAACGTTAAACATCCGTTAAATGTGATGACATGTCCTACAATATGCTGACGTGGCACCATGACCAAAATGTTTTAATGATGTGTTGGAATTTTTTAATTTCAATTAGCTTTTATTTTTAATTAACATTAATTTCAAAAAAGAAAAATATAATAAAATACATAAAACTGAAACAAATTCATACCAAAAGCATATCACCTTCAACCCTTCAAATTCATACTGAACAAATCTACTAACTTAAAAATCAAAATGGACACACAAAATCCCTAAAATATCTTAACAAAAGCAATAACAATACAGAAACAAAGATCATCCTCAACACACAAACTTATTATGAATAATATTATTATGTTGGTGATATTTTAAGCTCTTGACAATAACATGATAGTTAAAAAAATGATTATGTCCTTGACCAAAAAAAAAAATGATTATGTCATAAAAAAGTTGCAATATTTTATTAAGGGAAATACTTATTTGCAAGAATGGATAAAAACAAGAAAGAGAAGAATAAATCTCAACCATCCATTAATACCACTACCCCATAATTTCTATTAAAAAGGAAATTAAATTTATAATAAATTAAAATTATCCTCTAAAATAATAACATGTATTCATTCTTTTCTTTCTTGCTCAAATTCTTTCTTACAAAATAACAATACTCTTTATTAAATGTAATGCTTGTTATCGCCAATTTGGAACCACGAATTGATCACGAATGATCTGGCAGCACAGTGCCAACTGCCAACCTTACTTGCATTATTTAATTTGACAATAAATTTTATAATTAATTAATTATTCAGTTTCTCTCTCATCTTCCTTTCATCCTCCACCCTCTCCACCCCACAACAACAACAATACCTCATTCTTATCCTGCAATTTCTCTTGGTTTCTTCTTTCAAAATTCTTTCTTGTACTCAATTGAAGTTTCTTTCTTTATTCTTTCAAGGCCTATCTTTGTCAACTGGATTTTTTAAAAAGCATGGTTCAAATTTAGTAATAGAAAATTTAAGGACTAAAATTTGATAAAAAAATAAAATTTAAAGAAAAAAAAAAAATTTAATTATTTTCAGAGTAATAACGGATTTAGAAATCTTTAGTAATGGAGAAAATATAGTCATATAGAGTAAATTACACTCATCTTAATAAATGCTTAAATTACATTATCATTCTCTTTGTTAAAATATACGGTCATCTTTCCTCTTATATAAAATATATTAGATAAAATTATACTCCACTCCTTTAAAAGAATTAGCTTGAATTTTATTCTCCTCCCCTGTTATATTAAAACCTACATTTTTCTCTTTTAATAAAACTTCATTTTATTTTACGTCACTCACATATAATGTTAATGTTTTATAAATCTAAAACTATACAAAACAAAATACAAATCTCGAATAAATTACTAAATTCGATTATATAAACAATTACATATTAAATTTATATTCTATAATAATAAAATTTTCAAAGAAAGAAAAATTAATTTCTTCAATGATGATTTAAAGATTTTTGACATAAAATAGTGATTTAAAGTTAATTGTTGTAACAAAAATATTTATTTATATTAAAATGAACTGAAGTGTATATTATAATATAAGAGAGGAGGAAATGTAATTCAAACATCTTTTAAGGAGGAGACTATAATTTACTCTATCATATACTATAAATGTTTATATAAAAAAAATATCATTGTCAAATGTGTTAACTAAACTAATATAATTATCACCAATCAAAAAATGAACTACACACATTATGCCATTTTATATAAAATATATTAATAAAGACACCTACATTATTGTGTTTGACCAAACACTCATCTAATAGTTTATCTCTAACCTATAGAGGGATATAGATTGTGTGGTTGGCTAGTTGTTAAACTATTTGAAAAGAAAGAAACAATAGGTTATTTGTGTAATTAATGCGGTATGCACTAGTTTTGTTCACAGATGATCACTACTACATATATAGGAATTTGCAACAGAGGCAAAAAAGTGTTACTATTTCCTACTTCAAATGGTCTCTCCATGTATTTTTTTTTTTTTGGTTGATAGACGAAATGGCAAAGCCATTGGAAACTCACACACACAAAGTGGAGTGACCAGGGATCGAACCCTGGTCATAGCGTCCGACACTAGCAATTTCGGTATTTCTACCATTTGAGCTAGGATTTGTGGACGGTCTCTCCATGTATTATTATGCCCAAAATGTTATTATTGTCCAACAACAATATTCTTTTTATTTATCTTTATCACTTATTCTATTCTATTTTTACATTCTGGTTATTTCATCTTTTTCCAAAATTGTAGAGAAACCCCTAAGCGTATTCACGCACCGCACTTTCGTTTAATCACTCACCAAATCATTCATTAAATCGCTCATGTAATCAATTTCATCACCATCTCTCGTAAATTCAACCGAATCATTAGACGTCATCTTCATTTCTCATGAATCGTACATCTTCGTCTTCAATTCTTCGAATCATTCACCCGAATCTTCATCTTCAGTTCACTGAAACTTCATCTTCAATTCACCATCTTCAATTCACCGAATCTTCATCTGTAACTTAGGTTTTGACTTCTAATTTGATTTCATCAGCATGCAATTTTCAATACAATTTCAGAAATCAATTGTTGAGGTATGTACTTCCTTTGAGTTATTTATTTTGCTTCATTTTCAAACCAATTTTTCTGGTTCAGAATACACATTTAATTTCAACTGATTTTAGTAGTAGAGATTTGAATTTCTGATTCAGTGTTGCGTAAGTTTAGATATGATATTTCTGATTGTGATTGTGATTGTAATTTAAGTTGATTTTAACTTTTTCTTAGGTTTTCGTCATGCAATAATTTACTTATCGTTTTTGTATGTATTTCATACTGATCAGGAAGGTGTTGAGAATATGAAATTATAGCAGTGTTTGTTATTAGCATCTTTAGAGATAACTATCTCTGCTTGGCCAAACTAGTTACAATTAATTAGTGGTGTAATAGGAGCTACACTAGTTTTATTTTGTAGTCAACGTATGAAACTAAAATTGTGCAGTGTGGCTAGTTGAATCAGTTGAGAATGCGTACAATGTCACGATGAATTGGCTTACAAAGGCTCCCACAGTTTATGGGATTTTTCATAGAAAGTGAAAGCTATGTTGGTAAGGGTAAGCGTTTAATTTAAATTCAGTTGTTTAAAATGGTATTTTAAACTTCAACTTTGGCCAAGTTTAAAATGGTGTGAGCATTGGTAATAGTGAATGAAGATTGCAAGGACATAATCAAATATCTACCAATAGATTCTATTCTATGAAGGCATTCAATTATTTTTTATTTATATGTATATTTACTTAAATATTCTACTTAAATATTTATAAGAATGTTGCTAGATCATGTTCTGATTTCACAGAGTTGATGTAACCAATAGTTTTATATTCTACTTTGCGATTCTAGGCACCTCTTGGAGAGTCATCGTCGTCAAGTTTTGTTCTAGCACAGTTGGTGGAAATGACAAGCTCAATTTGCCACTATAACTGATTCAAATGTGTAAGTTGTGATGTAGTTACTTTTCTTCAACTTTAATTTGATTCTAGAATTATTTGGATTCAATCTCTCATGATTCTACTGTATTGGATTATTGGAATTGATCATGGATGAATTAGTTTCATTCTTCTTCTAACTTGTTAGTATTTTTTGTAGGTATCATCACGACAATATCAAGTAGATTTTTCTATGTGTAAAGCCTCACTATCTAATTTCACTTTTATAGTTCTTCCTTCTATACATTATAAATTTGTAAGTTATTCATCTTCTCTCTTCTTATTTGAATGTGATTTCTCGTGGTCTTGCTAGTTCTAGCCTAGAAGTTGTCCTTTATGGGTGGGTGACATTTACTTTGTTGCATCCATTATTTTATTTATTTTTAATTTTAGTGAACTTTGATATGAAGTCCTGGATTAATTATTAAATCTCCCTGTCTGTGAATAGCAAGTCATATGCCTTTCAACAGGAATGAATTCAAATTTTTCACAAATGGCAGAGTTTTACCCTGTATTTTTCACAAAATACTCTAGCCTGTCATTCACATCCGACACTATGCTGGTGGCAGAAGATCCCGACGACGGATTTCCATACTCCGATGTTCCGAACCCTAGCCGGATAAAGTCAGAGAGGAAGCCATATGTAACGCCAATGAAGATTCTGATTGCGAGGGCGAAAGCAGAGAAAGAAGCTTGAAAGGCACAACCTTGTAGAGTTCTGGAAGAACCTCCTGAGAATGGATTGCTTGTACCAGAGCTTGTGGAAGTTGCTCATCTTGTGTATCGAGCTCGAGGGTATCTACTATCTGGTTTGAGTCAACTCTTCCAAGTCATTCCTGTTCTGCGCTGCGAGTAAGCACTCTCTCATGTGAATGTTTGATTGTTTTCTTTTGAATTTTGAAGTTGAGATTGATGCTAATCAAGAAATTAAGTGGCATATGAACAATTGCATAAGAAACATATATGTGTTTAGTATCCAGGATTAAGCTCCTAAGCAATTCAATTCTCAACAATTGGTTATAAAGATATCAAGTGTAAATGTTAATGTTACATGCATATAGGCCAGATGAAAAATATGTCTTACTCCTGGTGTGTCATTTTATGTTTTCCGTATAATTTATGTATGTATACTTATCTATTGTGGTATGTGTTGTGTTTTAGGTGTATGCCGACTTTGAAGTTCCGTGTAGGATCATATTGAGAGGGGAAATATTGACCTGAGCTACCTAACGTTCCGTGTGCTTGATGAGGCCGATGAGATGTTGAGGATGGGTTTTGTTGATGATGTTGAACTCATTCTAGGTATTTGGTTTGTTTCACATGTATTATGCTTGTTTATCTGATCTAATAAATAAGGTTACAGATAGCCAACTGTGATGTTTTCTACTGTGTAGCTTCAATAATTTGTTTGTATTTGATTTTTGTAGGTAAGGTACAAGATGTTACTAAAGTTCAGACACTTCTTTTCAGTGCTACTTTACCAAGCTGGGTTAAACAAGTATGTGCTTATATGATTTTTTCTTGTTCTGAATACATAGTTTGTAATTATTTTTTGAGTTTTTGATTCTTATAAAGGAAGTATGCATGTGGTTTTAGTGATCAGTAGAGCTTTTAACTCTCATTCTTGATTGAACAATGAGTTGCTAGTAACATTTAGTCATGTGAGATATAGTAACATTTATTAGCCTCTTTAGTAACATTTTTAAGTAACATTGAGTTGCTAGTAACATTTAGTCATGTGAGATATCGTAACATTTATTAGCCTTGTTAGTAACATTTTTAAGTAACATTGAGTTGTTAGTAACATTTAGTCATGTGAGATATAATAATATTTATTAGCCTCTTTAGTAACATTTTTAAGTAACATCTACAACAGATCCTGCAACATCTCACTGTATTCTTAATTCACGGTTCTTAATTCACTGTGTTCTTAATATATTTGCTAGGAATTAGCTACGAATTAGCTACCAAGTAGGTAACATTTTTTTAATGTTACTAATGATACTCTAAGGTGTTACTAAAACCTTTTAGTAACATAGGCTTTATGTAACTTTTTTTAAAATGTTACTAAATCTAATTAGTAACATTTAGTAACATTTTTTTGAATTTAATAACATTTTTTATATGTTACTAAATTTCATATTTGTTGTAGTGGATAGGCGCTTGATAAGCTCAAACTTTGAGAGATGGGCGCATGATAGGCGGGCAGATGAAAACACGCACACTTGAATCATTGAACAAAGAAGAGAATAATGGATATAGAGAATGAACGGAAGAATATTATTCACATATCATTTAATAATTACAATGGTCACACTACAAAGGTATTCATAGGCACGATTGTTTGCATCACAAGTCCCTGACAATTGACAAACTCATGCTAAAGAGCATTGTGACGTAGTACGGAAACGGGAAGGAATAGTAAGTGTTAATCCTATAATAAGAATACAAGTTGCAAGCGACAAACCTGTCAAAAGGGTTTCTGGAATCCACCAGAAAGATTAATTTGGAATCCACCAAACTTGAGAAAATTCTCTATATTTGTTATTGAATGAAAAAGTTTGCCTTCAAGGCTACAATAGTTTAGGTTAAATAATAGGAAAAAATAAAAATAACAAATCTCCCTAAAATATTGTTGTTTTGACTGGGTCTAAGGCCCAAAGAGCATATGTCCAATCCCACTTGACCGTTGGTCAGCTTACAAATCTTCAGCGGTTTGTAACGCTCGACACATGAGCATTTAATACTCACCATGGTTCTCCAGCCGTTTTCCGGCAGCCTCTTGATGGTCATTAACGTCATCCAAGGCCTTGGCCCAGCGCTGGGGACTATAAAATGATCACTTCCACAACTTCACAAGGGACGATATCTTTTATACTGAAAACCTCTACTTCACCCAAACTGACTTGAGCGTCTGAACACCTGCAGGTACACAACCCCCTGCGGTTCCACCAGAGAGGAGCAAAGGACTAAAATAACCTAACATCGTCGCAGATAGAGTGGCTCATTTTAACCGGTTATCATGGATTAACCATAACCAAATGCATATCCAATTCTAAAAACCGGTTAATTATGTTTTGGTTTTATAACCAAATCCATTGTTTTTTTATTTGGATATCCATAACCAATTAATGGATGACCATAACCAAATTTTATGTCCAAATTTCTTAAAGTTCAAATTCAAATCAATTTTTTTCGCGAAAAAATTAGAAATTTTTTTTAAAAAAAAATCAAAAAAAAAATTTCAAATAAAATATCGGAACTTTTTTTCCAAAAAAAACTCCGGAATTATTTTTATCTGAAATCGGAACTTTTTCCCCTGAAAAAATCGGGAATTTTTTTCCGGAAAAAAAATCGAAATTTTTTTCCACGAAAAATAGGGAACTTTTTTCCGGAAAAAGATCTGAAACATTTTTTTTCCAAAAAAACTCCCGGAGTATTTTTATCAGAAATCGGGAACCTTTTCCGAAAAAAATCGAAAATTTTTCCGGAAAAAAGATCAGATTTTTTTTTTCCAGAAAAACTCCGGAAGTGTTTTTATCTGAAATCGAAACTTTTCTCCGGAAAAAGATCGGAAACTTTTTTTCCAGAAAAAACTCCGAAAGTGTTTTTATCTGAAATCGGGAACTTTTTTACGAAAAAAATCGAAAGTTTTTCCGGAAAAAACTCCGGAAGTGTTTTTATCTGAAATCGAAACTTTTTCCCGGAGAAAATCGGAAACTTTTTTCCGGAAAAAGTTCGAAAACTTTTTTTTCCAGAAAAAACTTCGAAAGTGTTTTTATCTGAAATCAAAACTTTTTCCCCGAAAAAATCGGAAACTTTTTGCGGAAAAAAGTTCGGAAAATTTTTTCCGAAAAAATCGGGAACTTTTATTTCGAAAAAAAAAATCTGAATTTTTTTTCCCGAAAAAATATTGGAAACATTTTTCCGAAAGAAAGATCGAATAATTTTTGTCCTAAAAAAAACTTCGGAATCGAAAATTAAAAAATCAATTTTAAAAATTGAAATTTTTACATAAAAACCGGTTTTGAAAAAAAACCAGTTATTAAACAAAAACCGGTTTTGAAAAGCAAAAACCGGTTATAAAAGTGGTTATGGACATAACCGGTTTTATAACTGGTTTTGTGAGAACAAAACCGGTTATGATATTTGGTTTTATTGTCCGGTTATAATAAATGGTTATGGATTGGTTATGGACGGTTATTTTGGATTATCCAAGATGCTCAACCCTAGTCGCAGATTGGTCGACTCTGATCAGGTAAGATCAATTGTAAAGAGAATAATACACCTACCTAGCTAAATAAAAATTACAAATCTAATAAAATATATTAAAATCAAATATACCTAAAATATAAAATACTAAAATATCCTCCTACATCAAGTTGCTTTGCTTGCAAATCAAGTAATCTACACAAATCATGAATTAACACATACTCTTAACAATTTGAGAAAAAGGAAGTGTAAATTTTGACGTGCTTCTTAATAGGGTGAAAACTATTTTGTGATGGTTCTTCTTAATAGGGTATCGCAAAAAATACTTTAATTTTGGTTTGAATCTGTCGTGGTTTAATCCTTTGATTTGTTTAGGTGGTTGCTCTAATTTTCATTGTTTTGGTTGTTCATTTTTTTTTTATAGCTTTTTTGGTTGTTCATTCTTTATGAATTTTTTGTACATTCGTAGTGTTAGACTGACATATCTTGTGTTTAACCTACTTTTAATATATTCATTTGTCTTCTTAGAAAAAAAAAAAAGTAAATAATTAAATAGAGAAATCAACAACATATCTAACTATATTTTTAATTAATAAAATCAAATGAATGTTGTTAAAAAAGTAATAATTAAATGAGTTTTCCTCTCCACAATATGTGATCCAAAATCTAGTCCAAAAATATTTTTATGCGATCCTAAAGAAATCCATGACCATTTCAAAGTAGTTGATTTCATGACTACTCCCTAGTGTTGATTTTTCTTTTCTATTTTTGACGGAGTCTCTAGTGTTGATTGATTCATAAAGAAATTTCCCTCGATCCTACATCTCAAGATTGTATATAATAAATAAATAAATACAACTTCTAGCATCCCAAACCGCAACAAGAAAAAAAGAAAAAGAAAAAAAACCTACTCTACTTCACTCTCTTATTATCACACAACTATGGAAAATCCAATAAACAAAATATTTCACACTAAAACCACCATACTATCTCTCATTTTGCTATTGTACCCTCTAGTTACTAACTCATACAACCCTATTTACAATTTAGCCCTCAATTGTGGCTCCTCAACAAACACTACTTCCTTAGACAATAGAATTTGGGTTGGTGATAATATTGATAACACAAAACTCTTTTCCTTCATTGAACCAAATACCACAAATCCATCACTTAAATTAGCCCCTAATTCCCTCTCAAACACCCAAATTCCATTCACAACTGCACGTGTCTCTCTATCAAATTTCACTTACTTTTTTCCTATCAACAACATCACTAATTCCCCTGTTTTTCTTCGCCTTCATTTTTACCCAACTTCGTACCAAAACTTTGAACCTTCTAATGCATTTTTCTCTGTTACAGTAAACAACAACCTTACCCTTCTTAAAAACTTCAACCCTTCACTTTGGCAGCTTCATGATGATAAGGAGGAAAAAATCACGAAAGAGTATTGCATCCAAATCAAACCAAATGAGAATTTGCTAAACATAACTTTCATTCCCAACAACATAAATTTATCAAATGTTCATTATGCTTTCATTAACGGAATCGAAGTTGTGTCCATGCCTTCTTTTCTCTATTACACAAACCTTGATGACCTAAATTATCATTTGAAATCACTTGACTTTGACAACACACAATACCAAGTTCGTAACGACAAAGCGTTAGAGACTGTTTATAGAGTTAATGTTGGTCAAAATCAAGTTCCACCAAACCAAGATACAGGTATGTTTCGTAATTGGGATAATGATTTTCCTCTTTACTTGGAGAAACAATATCCACTAAGTGTATCAAGTGATTTTGGTGATCAACTAAACTATTTAAAAAACACCGTTGCAAATTACACTGCACCAGAAGTTGTATACTTAACTGCAAGAAGCTATGGAATGAATGTGACAGAGGATTATAATGTAACTTGGAATTTTGAAGTTGATTCAGCTTTTACTTATATGGTAAGGTTACATTTTTGTGAGTTTGATTGGCATATCAAGAATCCAGGTGATAGAGTTTTTCAGATTTTTATAAATGATACTTTGGTTGAACAAAAAGCTGATGTAATTTCTTGGAGTGGTGCTCGTTTGGTTCCTGTTCGTAGGGATTATGTTGTGTCCATGTACTCTCGAAATGGAAGCTCGCAAATTAAAAGAGTTAATATTTCGATCAAGCTACAACGAGCACCAAACAATACAATCACACGATATCGGGATGTTACGTTGAATGGAATCGAGATTTTCAAAATAAGTGATATAAATAATAATCTCTTTGGATCAAATCCAAAACTTATTATATCTCCCAATGGTATAAGTTCTTTATGTGGTCGGGATTTCAGTTTGTGGCTTCCCATAGTATTGGTAGTCTTTTCCATGTTTTTCTAGGCCTAGGAGTGAGGTTGTGGTTTTTTTTCGTTTATGATTTGTATTTTTTTGTTGTATCTTTGAAGTACTTCTAATCTTTTGTTTGTTTCTAATATTGCCAATCAAAATTATATATATTATCTCAATGAACAAGTTTTACCAACTCAATAATTGATGAAAAAAACTATAGCTATCCAAAATACGGTGTTTAGCCACTGCCAAAATTTTGGCTAAATGGGAATTTGAGTGAGGCTAGTAAATTTTGTCACAATTAATTTTAGTATTTGTCACAGTTATTTTAAGTGTGGTAACATTTTTTAGCCACAATTTTATCTTTTTTTCCCCACTGTCAAGACGTGCAAATAATGGATATGAATATTAATTATATAAAACTGTAAGTTAGCTACGGTTAGAGTTGTGGCTAATGGCATTCAAATTTTGCCTCGCTTTAAACTATGGCTACTCTACATCCTAATGTTACTTCGTTACAAGGGCAAACTGTTTTTTTTTTTTTTTTTTTTTTGAACTTCGTTTTTTCTTTTTTAATAATAACACACTACAAGGGATTACAAGCAAGTCAAATTAAAAGAAACACACAAACTTATTATGAATAATATTATTATGTTGGTGATATTTTAACCTCTTGACAATAACATGATAGTTAAAAAAAATGATTATGTCCTTGACCAAAAAAAAATTGATTATGTCATAAAAAAGTTGCAACATCTATAATCTATATATTATATGTTTGAGAGTTTCTCTCTCATGATCAATTTCCTAGGTGGCATACTCTCAATACATTTCATTTCGCGTGGCATGCTCTCAAGAGACAACGCTTATGTGTCATTCTCTCATAGCATTTTATTTAGTTTTAAATTGAAATAAAAATATTTGAAGAAAGTTAAAATGGAAATAAAATTTGTAATAAATTCTGAATTAAAAAATCATATTTGAAAATAGAAATAATGTCCCTAAATGTTCTATTAGCTTCCCACATATTTGAAAATCAAATTTAAATTTTAAAAGGAAATGTATTAATTTCTTGTTGTACCAAAAAAATACAGTAAATTCAATGATACACGGTCATTATTAAAAAATAAACAATAGAAAATATTGATATTTTAAATCTTTGCATAGGCAAAATATCTCACCACATGAACTGGAATAAAGAAAATATTTATAACACTTTTCATTTGATTTTTTAAAAGATTGTAAATATATATCATTTGAAAATCTTAATTAATAGTAACTAAAAATCAAATCACAAATAAAAAATAAAATAGAGTCAACTTTTATTTGAATAGTTCTAGAGTGTTTTTATTCTCATTGAGTTCTCTAACATGAAAATGAATATGAAATACAAATTAGTAACTAATCATTCAAATTATCAATGGATATAATTTTTTATTTTTAAATTACATTCTCGCTCATATTCTAAATCAAGATATCAAATAATATTGAACTTTTTTACAAGTCAATAAATGAATGTTTATTATTTTTTACAGAACATTTTACGTGCAAATGAAGGATTATTTGATAATTGATTAACAAACTATTTTTTTTTAAAATAACAATATTAGTATAATATATATAACATCAATCACGGGGATGAACATTTTACATGTAAATGAATTAATGTTCGATATAAAATATATATTTCATATTTTTATTTAAGAAAAAAATACTATACATTTCTTATTTTTATTTAAGAAAAACTAATATTCCTTCAATATTATATTTAAAAATATAGACACAGGACGCGAGAGAAAAATGACATATAATTCTTTTTTAGTTCTCACAAGTAAAAAAAAATTTCACACGGGGAGTGGGAGAAAATACCCCCGAAAAAAAATGAAGGTCTAAATGAGAGAGATGACGATTAAGAATGCATATTAGATGAGTGCTAGCAACACACCCTCTAACACATACTCTTTTTTTGGTTAAAATTCACATGGGTCCCATAAAATTGATATGGGGCACAAATTATTTTATGGGATGCACATAAATTTCAACCAATAAAAGAGAGTGTGTTAAAATGTGTGTTAAAGAGTGTGTTCATAACATTATTCTATATATTAATTGTTATATTAGTTTTTGCTTAGTGACCTTCTTTTTTTACGAAAATAAAAGAACAAATATACAAGAACATTTCACCGTGTTCGTATGTATATGTTGTTCATTATATTTGTCGTACAACCAACAAAGTGTAAAAATATGCTAAAAGAAATTAAATTTATCAAAATAATAAATGTACATCTTGAATTAAATAAATATTTTAATTAGTTTATTTTGTCAGTGTATATATAATATTAAATACACGTACATTCAATGATATGTTGACATATCAATTAATGAATATGATAATTCATGTGTTTTTATATTCATTAATTGAGGTGACAACACATCATTGGATGTATTTGTATAATAATTATACACTGACAGAATATACTAATTAAATTCTTAAATAAAACATAAAATTTACAGTAATATATTAACAAAAAAATACAAAGTATGTTGACCTTCATCTGCAAAATAATATAGAATTTACTTATTCAATTTTTTTATTTTGATAAAATCTTTGCAAGTTGACTATGAAAAATAAATTACATGTGGATTGAGAACGGGTATGCATGACAATAAAACTCATACTCGCGGCCCGCGTGCTATCTGCCCAAACCCTACCCATTTTGACTGGGTTTGAGTTTGAATTCGAGGAAATCCAGACTTTATGGGTTTGGATTTGGGGAGGGCTCAATCCGCCCCACCCCTTTGCTATGCCTAAGAACGGCGTGTAAATATCACTCTCCATTCTGCAAATTGCTCTTTAAAATATCTAAAAAATTTACAGTTTTCATATTTAACTAAATTATTAAATCAAACATATATATAATTAATTTTACATATAATTAAAAAATCACAAAATATTGAAATTTTAATCCATATTTTTCATTGAACATTAACCCGTGCATTGCACGGGTAAGTTATACTAGTAATAGTATTATTTAAGACCTCTTTTTCAAAGAATTTTGTACACGTGGCATTATGAAAATCATTATCTTCTCATATGATTTTGACAATTAATTCTTGGTTTAATTAGTTCAATGGTCCCTTAAAGATATTTTAGGTTTCACAATGGTCCCTTAAAGAAAAAAATGTCCTGATTGGTCCCTTAAAGACATCTCCGTTAATCATTTTAGTCCTTTCCGTCAATTTTTCCAAAAAACGTTAGTTTTGTACAAGTCTATTGTTACTAATGGTGTACCACCAACATCCAATATTTTCTTCTCTCCTTCATCTTCTACCTTCACTTGTTCTTCATCTTCATGAATATTTACATAAACTTTAACAACAAAATTTCAAATCTTCAAACAAACTCAAAATACACCTAGATCAACAAATCTAGAAAAACTACAAATCTACATATATTCAAACAACAAATCCAAAAAAAAAGGTAAGCAAAACTCAAAAAACTAAAAACAACAAATCCAGAAAAACTCAAAAAACTACATATAGTCAAACAACAAATCCAGAAAAAATAAAATCAACAAACCTAGATCAAATCCAAATCAAACAACGAATCTATTCAGATATGAAAACAAAAATAAAGTTCAGATCTCAAATCTCAAAATATTAATTAGTGTGGGTTTCTCTAGAGCTAATTTTAGTGTGAGTTTGTTGATGATGGTGATTTGCAAAGAGAGAAGATGAGTTGTAATTTTTGTTTTGTTCCTTCATTTTTTGTTGTTGAGATTAAAGATGTGTTATTTGTTGTGTTGATTTTGTGTTATGGTGGGGGTGAAGGTGAATTTGAAGAGAGAGGTGTTGTTAGAAGAAGAAAAACAAAGAATAGGGAGTTGAAGAAATATCAATATTGAGGGTGTGAGGGTAAGAAGCAAAAATTAATAATGATTTTTTGGGTTTTGAAGAAAAAAATTCTGGGTTTTTTATGAATTCCATGAAAATGGTGATGAAGATGAAGAAGGAGAAAGGGAAGAAGATGAAGAAAAGTCAAATAAATCAAGTGTTGGTGGCTCATTATTAGATCTCATTGATTTGTAAGATCCAAAGGTATATGTTTTAAGAAAAAAATCAAATGGTTATAATTAAAAAATTTAATGAGGTCTATGGTGGACCATTTACAATTTTGGTCCACCTAATACATTTGGGGTTGATAAACTAACGGAAAGGACCAAAATGACTAACGGATATGTCTTTAAGGGACCAATCCGGACCTTTTTTCTTTAAGGGGCCATTTTAAATCAATTTTAATAAATGTAATTATTACTCTATCAGCATTTTTAAACATCATTCTTGGCAATAGTCAATTAGTCAATCCATGACCATTTCAAAGTAGTCGATTTCATGACTACTCCCTAGTGTTGATTTTTCTTTTCTATTTTTGACGGAGTCTCTAGTGTTGATTGATTCATAAAGAAATTTCCCTCGATCCTACATCTCAAGATTGTATATAATAAATAAATAAATACAACTTCTAGCATCCCAAACCGCAACAAGAAAAAAAGAAAAAGAAAAAAAACCTACTCTACTTCACTCTCTTATTATCACACAACTATGGAAAATCCAATAAACAAAATATTTCACACTAAAACCACCATACTATCTCTCATTTTGCTATTGTACCCTCTAGTTACTAACTCATACAACCCTATTTACAATTTAGCCCTCAATTGTGGCTCCTCAACAAACACTACTTCCTTAGACAATAGAATTTGGGTTGGTGATAATATTGATAACACAAAACTCTTTTCCTTCATTGAACCAAATACCACAAATCCATCACTTAAATTAGCCCCTAATTCCCTCTCAAACACCCAAATTCCATTCACAACTGCACGTGTCTCTCTATCAAATTTCACTTACTTTTTTCCTATCAACAACATCACTAATTCCCCTGTTTTTCTTCGCCTTCATTTTTACCCAACTTCGTACCAAAACTTTGAACCTTCTAATGCATTTTTCTCTGTTACAGTAAACAACAACCTTACCCTTCTTAAAAACTTCAACCCTTCACTTTGGCAGCTTCATGATGATAAGGAGGAAAAAATCACGAAAGAGTATTGCATCCAAATCAAACCAAATGAGAATTTGCTAAATATAACTTTTATTCCAAACAACATAAACACTTCAAATGTTTATTATGCTTTCATTAACGGAATTGAAATTGTGTCTATGCCTTCTTTTCTCTATTACACTGATCTCGATGGCACAAACTATCATTTGAATTTACTTGACACAGACAACAGGGAATACCAAATTCACAACGATAAAGCTTTGGAGACTGTTTATAGAGTTGACGTTGGTGATAATCAAGTTCCACCAAGTAAAGATACAGGTATGTTTCGTAATTGGGATAATGATTTTCCTCTTTACTTGGAGAAACAATATCCACTAAGTGTATCAAGTGATTTTGGTGATCATCTCAACTTTGTAAACAATACCATTCCAAATTACACTGCACCAGAAGTTGTATACTTAACTGCAAGAAGCTATGGAATGAATGCGACAGAGGATTATAATGTAACTTGGAATTTTGAAGTTGATTCTAATTTTACTTATATGGTAAGGTTGCATTTTTGTGAGTTTGATTACCATATCAACAATGAAGGTGATAGAGTTTTTCAGATTTTTATAGATGATACTTTGGCTGAACAAAACGCTGATGTAATTCGTTGGAGTGGTGGTAACAGGGTTCCTGTTTATAGGGATTATGCTGTGACTATGTACCATCAAGAAGGAAGCTCTCAAATTGAAAGAGTTAATCTTACAATCAAGCTTCAACGAGCACCAAACAGTACCTACACAGTATATTCTGATGTGACGTTGAATGGAATCGAGATGTTCAAAATTAGTGATTCAAATAACAATCTTGCTGGTTTGTATCCAATCAAACACGTTGTTCTATCTCCAAAGCAATTACCAACTCAACAATCAAAGTTAAAGAGGTCAACCATAGTCATGGTTTTTGTGGTTGAATTATCATGTCTCTTGCTAGCATTTGTAATGGGAATAATAGTTTTTCAAAAAAGGAGAAGAAGATTAGAATCTCATCTTGAAATGGAGGCAAGTTCATGGAAGACAAAGAAAGAAGGTTCATCAGCTTTACCATCACATCTGTGTCGCTATTTTAGAATAGCAGAGATAAGAGCCGCAACAAACAACTTTGAAGATATATTTATGATCGGGGTTGGGGGATTCGGCAACGTGTACAAAGGTTACATCGATGAAGTTACACCTGTTGCGATAAAACGTCTTAAATCAGGTTCTCGACAAGGTGTAAACGAGTTCTTGAATGAGATTGAGTTGCTCTCTCAGCTTCGTCATATTCACTTGGTTTCCCTCATTGGATATTGCAACGATGACGCTGAAATGATTCTCATTTATGACTTCATGCAACGTGGCACTCTCCGTGAAAATCTATATGGTTCAGATAATGAACCTCTTAGGTGGAATAAGAGACTTGAGATTTTATTGGGTGCAGCGAGGGGATTGCATTATCTTCATACAGGTGCAAAGCACAATATCATACATCGTGATGTGAAGAGTACAAACATATTGTTGGATGAAAAGTGGGTGGCTAAGGTTTCTGATTTCGGCTTGTCAAAAGTGGGACCCATGGGAATATCGAATAGTCATATCAGCACTATGGTGAAGGGTAGTATAGGGTATTTGGATCCAGAATGCTACTTGCGTCATAGGTTAACTCTAAAGTCTGATGTGTACTCTTTCGGTGTGGTACTTCTTGAGGTATTATGTGCAAGACCACCTTTGGATCATTCTTTGGATACGAAAAATGTAAGTTTGGTTGCGATGTTCAAAAGATGTTACGATGAAGGTGTGATAATTGAAGAGATGGTTGACCCATTCATAAAAGATTCTATGACAAGTGAGTGCTTGAAATGTTATTGCGAAATGGTATTGAGTTGTTTGCATGAAGATGGAAATCAACGGATGTCGATGAGTGAAGTGGTTGGAACTTTAGAGTTTATGTTAGAATTGGTGATGAATGAGGAGGAGGATAAGAAGTTTGACGAAAGTGACGTGTGTTTCACGAATAGTAGTGATGACTATGGGTCTCATACAAGCGAGCTAAGCACCATTTCAACTATTTAGTACTACACCTCCTCAAATTAGAACTAAAGAGTAACTTATGTTATCTACATACTCCCTCCAGTCTCATATATAAGCGACAATTTTTTTTTACAAAGTCTTAAATATAAGTAAAAGCTACTACATTCATTGGATTTATTTTGAATATTTCATTTTATCCTTAGTTTTACTTTTTCACACTATAAGCCTACACCCTTGGAAACTGTAAAAAAAAAAAAGTACCAAAGCTTAGTTTTACTACTTGGACACACTATGCTTCACTATTGGCTTGTAGGATTAGTTTTTCTATGGCATATCAAAAGCCATTTATTCAAGTAAGGGTAAAATAGTAAGTGACATTTTTTTTATACTTTATTTACTTTTCTTAAGGGTGTGCTTTTTTTTTTTTTTTTCTAATATTTAAGACCAGAGTCAGCATGTGTTTTCTGAGATAGGCAATCCAAGAGCAAGATAGATAGGTGCCATTCATTCTAAAATTTCTTAATGTGTATACTTTTAAAAAAGTAAATAACAGGCCAAAAAACTCTAATGCATAGTTTGATCGTTTCTAATTGTTGTCGGGTACATATGATGAATTGTAAGTCTCGCATTTAAAAGAGATGATATTTAAATGTAATTAATATAAATTGACACTCTTCATCTTACAACACAATTTTATAAAAATGGGTTATACTAAATTATAAAAATGAATTATACTAAATATATATATGTTATGAATAATTATAAGTTAGTGGATGTCCATATCTTAATCTTCCATGTTCCTAAAACTCTCACTAGTGAATGGACCATAATTGTATTTGTTCTTTCACTTCCTTAGTTGTGTCCTATAAATAGGGCTCTTGCTATGATGTAAATATACATATGAAGAGAATAATACAAGTTTTTCTATCTCTATTCTCTATATTCTATAGCTTTAGAAGTTTATTTCTAACACGTTATCAGCACGATAATTATAACAAATTATTTTCCAGATCATTTATGAAGATACATTGACAAATAGAGTCATTTGTATATTCCTCTTTTAATAAATATTGACTGAGGCGATTATACCACATGCGCCTAGATTATTTCTTATTCAATTTGATGGAATAATTTTTTCGAGATCCAGGACTGTGTGCCTCAGGAAATTTAAATCTTTCAAGAAGCTTCATGTAAATATCACCATCAAGTGATCCATATAAATAAGCTATAACAACATTCGTCATCTGAAATATTGAGCCTTTCATGTGCAACAATGCTAGTTAAGTACAGATATTGTTGGCATCCATTACAGGTGAATGCAAGTAAACCAAACTTTAAATATTTGTATTTCATCATTTTCTTTTTGCAAGAAATTTGATTGGTATGTCATCATTTTCATATATTCATGTGTAAGGACTACTGGTCCAAAATTCTTTCACTTTGCAAAGTTACTTTAACTACGTAGCAATTGCATCTTTTCATTTAGACAATCATTGTTTTGTCTATAATTCTCAATAGACTTTGATTCATGATCCTCATTATCTCTTGTCACATATAGCGCTATATTATATATAAAAATATCGTCAACGTTGACTTCCTTTCGGTTCCATCGTATTATATTCATGACATAATTTGTCGAGATCTCTTTATTATCATAAATTTCAGGTACCTGATAAGTTCTTCTAGAACTGAAAAATCAATTATGTCAAATATTTATTCTGAGTTATTCGTATTTTTCAGTTTCTTCTTCATAGGTATGTGATTGTAGGTGGAGGAAATATGATGTGAGAGTATTCGGTAGTTATTTTCTTTCTAGTGCTTTTTTTCTTTCTTCAATAAGAACATTAAAAAAAAGCTGTTAATCCATCTTATAATGTTTCTTATGTAGAGAAAAAAAACAAGTTATTTTGCAGTTTGGAAAGAGTGGAGAACATGTATTTTACCATGGACTAGACTTATCCACTATCTTCCTTCCAAGCTTTTGTGATCTGCTTAACAAGCTTTGATATTAAACCAGCCTATGGCATGCAGGTGAAAATCTTAGCTCTGCAATCATTATTTAGCAGTCTCCCCTTGTATAAGTTGTTCTGATTCTAAAGTTTATTTTGTTTTAAAGTCCTCCAACTAAAATTAAGTCAAATGAAGTTTAGTGAATTTTTTAAATATATACATATTTGCTAGCTATGAAACACAGACACTTCTCAGATTAGGCGTGTCGGTGTCGGACACGTGTAAATTATGTCATTTTTTCAAATTATTATCGGCGTCGGTGTGTCAGTGTCCGTGTCGAGACCGGTGTCCGTGTTTCATAGTTTGCTAGTATTCTTCATTGATGAATATTTGATAAGCTTAATATTAAATTTTAACTTGTTCATTTTTTATGATATTGACATTATAAATTCTTTAATCAAGAGTTAAATATCACATTATTTAAATCTTGTCATAGGCACTCATTGTCATTGTTGATGTGTGCAATTTATTAAGAGGTGTATGAATATTTGCAGTGGAGTTTGTAGTGTGTCTTGTGAGGTATGTTGTTCTGCTACCACAAGTATGTTAGTTACATAGTTTTTTGTACGAAGTAATGCAGCATAAGCTTGTCTTTATTGAGAATAGTAATGTGGAAAAAACTACATTAGCACTTCACAACTGTTGCAAGGAGCTTTATAATTTGACCCAACGAGGATGTATTCAGTTTGGTGGCGGTTGCTGCTTTGAGAACATGAATCTTTTGCTATAATAGTCGTTTATCAATTTGGTTATATTTTGCTGCTATCATGGTTTCTTTTTATTTGTATTCAATGTTATAATGTGTGTTTGAATCAAGAATAATGGTTATATCATATTATTTCTTATATTTCAGCAAGCTGATGTGGTAGTCTAGAAACATAAGGGTATGGCGGCAATCCTTTTCCTTCTAGTTGTAGCTGATTAAAGGTATGCCATCAATTAATAGCCAATTTGTTTATAGCAACAAGGCTTAATGTATTTAATTCTTCATCTGATTTAGCTTATTTTTTTCTTTAGTATTTTCTATATAACATTATGTTTTGCTCTGCCTGTATCATTATGTTCTGTCAGTACCTTAATTGCATATTGGTATTATTTTGGATCTATATTAGAAAACAAACTAATGAATTTGACTTTCCTGTATCAAGTGGAGTTCAATCTTTCTATTGATGTTTCTTTTATTTAGTTATGAGATTTATTTGCATAGTATTATTTTTATTTTGATGTTGTGAACAGACTTTTAGTACTATTTTCACAATGAGATTCAATTGAAAGTACTATCAGTTATAGGTACAGTAAAGAAGGCATCGACTGTCAACTAACTCTAGTTGATACTTGATAGTACTATAGGACAACACATTATTAACCGCTTTAGCTTAACTATAGTTAAGTCACCAACTAACTTCTAGCATAATTGTTGTTATCTACTATATACTCTTTTGTTAAAGAAATTGATGTAAGCGAACAAAGGTTGTTCTGCTGGTAGGGATACGAATCATCCTATATTGCTGTGAGTTTGAATCTGTCATTAATGTGAGTACGTCTTAGTGATGAATAATTTGTAAGCATCTTTTAAGTACTTTGAGTTGTGTGTGAGACCCGTCCTGATCTCAGTGAGCTTCTGGGAACTGACTGAACTGAATAGTTGTGTAATCGAGTTTATGACTACTTTTTGTTTATTCTCTGATAGTTGTGTAATCAATCTGTGATAATATTATTTCATTTGCTGCATTTTCTCACCAGGGTGCTCCCTTTGCTTTCTCTGAAAGGCTCTTGGTTGATACTAATCTAGATACTTCGAGCCCTGATACTTATAGATCACCTCCTGCTCCTCTCCCTTTCAATGTGACATCTGGTGCCACTCAGACTGCACCTGTGGCTCTAGAAATTAGTTGTGACAAGAACAATACACCCTTGCTTTCTACAAATTCTAATTCAGTTCAAGAACCATCTAGAGATAATCACGGAACCTCAGCTAAGTCGGACGAACCAAAGGAATCAGAATGCAAAGGCCGGACTGATTTAGAGCTAGACTCGGCAAAGGATCCTGAAATTGAACTTTCAAAGTTGGGTAAACCTATAAATTTAGAGGAACTAATTAAGCCATTTATCATGTGAAGTTTATTTAATTTAATTTCTAGAACTAACTAATTAAGCCATTTATCATGTGAAGTTTATCCTGCTTTTGGTTGAATGTAGTGTTGTTGACAGATGCATATCTTTTATATCTGAGCAGAATATGATGCAGAAAATCCAAAACTCACCATAATTTGTGACCATCATTTTCACCTTGCTTGCATTCTGGAATGGATGGAAAGAAGTGAATCTTGCCCTGTCTGCGATCAGGTAGCTCCCACTCATTCCCAATTTCCCATCTTATATTTAGATATTTATAAAAATATGTAATGAATTATGAATAACATAATTATAAAATATGTCTTCTACTGCAGGATATGGAGAAGATTTCTCCAGCACATAATTTTGCTGCTGAGGTGTGAGATGGACCATGTTCACAATGAGATTCTATTTGGTGCTGAAATGATTTCTTGCGATATATAGAAAGCAGGGTTGTTCTGATGACAAGTAAGTATTCTATACTTGTAAGTGGTCAATGAGTATTCTCTTTTTGTTTAAATTTTTTTCTTGTAGGTGAAGATTTAAAGCTAATATGGAGAGTGGAGACTTGAAGATGGAAACTTGAAGATGAAAGTTATATGGTATATTAAGTGGACACAATTTATTTTTAAGATAGAAAAATAATGACATAATTAGCAATAGCCAATTTTAAGTTTGTAAGACTGAGTTAATTTTCCTTTTCTATATGCATATATGTGGTGTACACGTTTGTTACATTTTGCTTTCTAAATATATTTTATTTAATTCTTCAGTCTGTAATTTGGTTTTGTAAAATAAAATTTTAAATAATATAGCATAAAGAGATAAAGTGTGGGAAGAATAACATAATGTCACGATATATGCCAACAAAAATTTGGTGTCACTAAAATGTATAGTGATGGAAAACTCTGTAGCTAAAATAATCTATAAGTCCTTAGTAAGCTCTATACCTACAGCCAAGATCCATAGGTATAACTCAATGTGTTGTACCAATGGTTTAAAATCTGTCACTATAGGCTATATTGACGGCGAAACTTCCGTAAGTATAGAAAACTATAGGGTACGAGAAAAAAGTGCGTTGGTATAGCTATTTAGTCCTATACCTACAACAAAGGTACATTTACCTACGCTCTTTTGCTGTCACTAAAAGTCAAGTTTCTTGTAGTGTATCTTTGTGGTACATCTTGGATAGTCTAAATCATTGAGTCTCTTGGTCACGAGAAGAGATTCGGGGAAATGGTAGAATTAGGATCGAAAGCTAATTCTTGTAACTCTTTGGGAATTTCTTGTAAAGAAACTCAATGATATAGTGTTTATTCTCTGGTTGTCGGTTTTGACAACAGTCGTGGTTTTTTCTCCGGAGTTGGAGTTTCCATATTATATTCTTGTGTTGTGATTGTGTTCTTTTATTTTCTCTATGCCGGTTATTTCCCAACAACTGGTATCAGAGCTCCTAGTTTGATTCTAGGAGAGAGTTTCGCTGCGAAGGGCTAGAGAAAATTGATGGAAGAGTTGAAGCAATCAGGGTTACACAAGGTCGGCCTGGAGAGGCGGTGGTAATAATACTCGACATCAGCCTGGAGAGGCTGTGCTAAAAATACTTGGGTTATGTCTGAAACAACAACTTTATTATGAGGATGCGGAGGTGCTAGTGGTAGTTGGAAATCGGTGGAGTATTGAGTCATGGACTTTGGATGCTCCTATCACATGTGTTTGAAGAAAGAATACTTTGAAACTCTCGCGCTAGTTGAAGGTGGAGTCGTTCATCTTGGTGACGGGAAAGCTTAAGGTTCAAGGTATGGTTTCAGTTTGTCTTACAAGGTTTGACAATTGTGGGTTTCTTTTACACGATGTGAGGTATGTTCCTGAACTTTTGATGCAAAGATAGTTGGTTCTACTATTGGTCTTGCATCGATTACTAGTGGTGATTCTCATGATGTGGTTAATTTGTGGGACTTCAGTTGGTACTCGTTAGTGACATGAGTTTAGTTGGACTAGTGAAGGTTTACTAGCTGGTGGAACTGAACTGGAATTGTTGGAGACTAACAATGGCTCGAAGTATGTTTTAGAGTAGTTTAAAGAGAAAGTGTCCAGGTGAATCAGGAGCAGTATGTGTCATTATGGTATTTCCGCTGTACCATGGAAAATGACAAGTTATTGCTAAGGGATTCAGAACAACACACGGGGATTGGTTGACATTGATGCAAGGTGTGTGGTGAGTTATCTCGATGGTTGATTAACTTCTGGGAAAGCCAACATGGAAGTTGCACCATAAATTTTCAGCAAGGTTTCGAGTTGTTGAAATTCTTGGGATGACTTGGTTCCAAGTGAAGAAAATTCTTGGGATGATTTAGTTCCGAGTGGAGAAAAATCTTGGGATGGTTTAATTCCAAGTGAAGTATACTTTTTATGGTAGAGTATGATAATTTAATTTGTCGGTATAGACAATGAGAATTATGATTATCGGTGAAGACAATGATTGTCGGTATCGACAATAGAAGCGGAAGATGAAACCATGTATTATTTTCAATCAAGGTGGAGATTGTTGATGTTGGGTGAAAATATACATGTTGAAAAAATCTCTTGTTAATGAGATTTGTGAAGATTGCCTTAAAATATGTTTCTCCAAGATTTTGTTTGTTTTTAAGTTTGATATGTTTAAAAACAAAAGTTTATATTTTTGGCAAGATTCTGGTTGTTTTTAAAGCAGATTTGTTTCTGTTATTTAGACATATATTTTTCTATAAATAGATAGTGTTTTATTCATAGAAAAATAAGAGAGTGGGCAAGATGTAGAGGCAAGGAGTATGGTTTGCCACCACACAAGGGGCTAGGGTTTTAGAGAGGAAAAAAGGTTTTCTCTTGGTTCAACTCTAGGAGTGGGCGAACTATCTTTGTGGTACATCTTGGATAGTCTAAATCATTGAGTCTCTTGGTCACGAGAAGAGATTCGGGGAAAAGGTAGAATTAGGATCGAAGGCTAATTCTTGTAACTCTTTGGGAATTTCTTGTAAAGAAACTCAATGATATAGTGTTTATTCTCTGGTTGTCGGTTTTGACAACGGCCGTGGTTTTTTCTCCGGATTTGAAGTTTCCACGTTATACTCTTGTGTTGTGATTGTGTTCTTTTATTTTTCTCTATGCCGGTTATTTCCCAACAAGAATGATTTATGTTTGGAATCAAACTTGATAACCATAAGTATTAAAAATTGAGTATCAAAATATTGTGTGCATTTGATAAAAAATTAACCTATAAAATAGCAACTGTTAGTGTATATCGACAACAAGAAGAATGTGCTACTATCCGATGTGAGACTCCATAATTTTATTTCAATTCACACACTAATGTGGTCAATGTTCCAACAACTTTATGCTTAGTTGACCCAAAGCAAGAAGAAAGGGGAATTAGGTTTCTTTGCAAGAAGGAAGAATAGATTTAGATGTTTTAGATATTCACTACAAGAAAAACTGGTTTTATTGGCAGAAAAAATCCCTCACTAAGTGCAATTTTCCGCCACTATGTGAATATTTACTGGCGGAACGAGTCTTCCAGTAAATCATGCGCCAATAAATTTACTGACGGAAATTTCCGCCAAAAAATTCGTCCAAAAGTGAAAAGCACAAACCCCAAACTTAGTGAAGGAATATTCCGCCAGAAAGTGAAATGTCAGAAAAAGCAACTTAGTGGCGGAAATTTCCGCCAGTAAATTTATTATTATTACTACTTTACCCGTGATTGTCCTTCTTTTTGTCCAGTTGGTGGTGTTTGTATTTTTGTTGTTGTTAGTATTAAGATAAAGGAATTGTGTTCTTCTAGGATTTGAATTAAAATCACTGAAATTATCTTCTAGATTTTATTAAGGAGCACTTCAAAGAAACCAAATTACACATTGGAAAATCACATAAGGCTCAACATGCCTCAAAACAAACAAATTGAGAAATACTAATAACAATGATATCCCACGAGTGTTGCTGGTGGCTGTATTTCTATCAGCCTTGTTTAGATCCTGTTGCCTCTCTTTGGCCTTGCAGCGTGTTGCTGCTTGAGTTTGGTGTTCTGGTGTTTTGCCTATAGGATAGGTGTGTTGTGTGTTGTTTCCCTTTTGTGTGCTGCTGCCGTGTTGGGCTTTGGTGTTTCCTTGTATTTATCCTAAGTACTTCTTGTACTTATCTTTCTAATAAAGTTTGCCTTTTAAAAAAAAAATTATATCTCACATCTAGCTACCAAAAACAAAACAACAAAGATGAACCAAGAAAGAACTAGAAGAACAGGAGGGGGAAAAAAAAAGCCACACGCAGAGCAGAAATCCAACACAAGGTGCCGAACAACAACTTGTCCTTTTTTATTACAAAGTTTTGATTTTTATTCCTTTTGATGTGTATGATATTGTTATGTGCACAAAATTTGGGAAGAATAAGAAAGTTCCAAATTGTAAAAAATAGAATCAAAGAGGAGCAGAAAATATTATACAATGAGGAGAGATTTGATCTTGATGTATCAAGCTTCCATGGTTGATTATGATGAACACAGGTGAGAGATTTAAAGTATGAAGCTTCCATGGCTGATTATTGATCTAGAAAAAATGAAGCAAGTTGAAGAAAATTTTTAAATTTTTAAAGGGACTAAAAACAAAACTTGGAATATTTATAGGGATCAGAAACATATTTATCCCTTATCTTTTTAGTGACAATTTTCTGGCGGATATTTCCGCCACTAAATTTTTTATTTTATTTTATTTTTTAAGTGAAATTTATATTAACAGATTATTCTGCCACTAACTTTTTTGTATTTTTTATAATAAATTTACTGGCAGATTATTCCGCCCAGTGTTTTAAAAACCGGACCGAGCCGGTGGTCTGACCGGTCGAACCGTGAACCGGAGGGGTCTCCGGTCTGGTTGAAATGTTGGACCGGACATGTAGTTAGACCGGAGTGAACTGCTAAAAACCGAAAAAACCGGCAAACCGGCGGTTTGATTGCGTTGCGTGTGCCTTTTTTATTTTATTTTTTCCAAATTAAAATGACATCTTTGTTTTTTATAGATTTTTTTAAAGGAAATAGAAAAAACTAAACTAAAACAAACAGTGTCTGAAACAAATATGTCTCCTTGGAATTAAATTTATTATTAGACTCTTTGTTATTTTGTTTATGTGGCGATTAGATTATGTTGCAATTAGACTTTGTTTAAAACTTATTTGGTTTTTAATATGTACTATTTTATTGTGCGTGATGACAATGTTTAATTTTTAATTTAAGAACTTGTGAATTGTGACATTATGACGTTTTCAAATTTTTAAATTTTTTTTGTGTCATGAACTTTTAAAGAGACCGAGTCATCCTGTTTGACCGGTTTAATGGCTATATAATTTTATTAGAGACCGGTTCATTCCAACGGTTTATCCGGTTTGTTCCGGTTTAGTCATGCGGTTCGACCAGTGACCCGGTGGTTTGACCATGAACCAGTAACCCAGTACTCTCATCGGTTCGATGACCGATCCAGTTTTTAAAACACTGATTTTCCGCCAATAAGTGATCAATTTTCTTCTTTTTCATTTTTGGCGGATTGGGCTTAGTTATTGGCGGATTATTCCGCCAGTAACTTATTGAGGGAAAAATCCGCCAGTAAATGATTTTTAATTTTGTCTGTATATTAAGGTTTTCTTCCCGTGATTTTATGCAGAAAAGTTGTTTTTCATGTAGAAAAGCTGTTTTTAATAAGAGAGAATGGGTTTGCCAAAATGATTGTTTAGCCCTCAATATTTTTCTTCACACCAGGCAAAACAGGTTGGACAGTTTAGACAATTGAAATTGCAAATCTGTGTTTAACCCTCTAAAGATTTGTCTTGGACAGTAGAAAAAATTGGCGGGGTAGTTTAGACATTTTTACAGCATATGTTTTTCTTATGTTGTATAGATAGATAGATAGATAGACAAGAAAATCAGATGAAAAAAAATCACGAGGTCATAGAAGGTCTCCATATAAGATAGAATTTTATGGCATCACCGGTGATTGTTCTGTTTATGGTGTAACATTTTTCACATTAAATTCTATTGTGCAACAAATACCCCAACTTCATTTGCAGATTACCATATTCAATCTCTTTTGAGCGTACACTTTCATATTAGAAAGAAGAAAACCATTATGCTATCACCAATTGGGAAGTGCTTGAAATACACAATTGAGTTATTGTTTAAAGTAGGATTTTTTCATTAGATTTTTTTTTGGTTGGCAGAAGAAATGACAAAGTCATTGGAAGCCCACACACATAAAGTGGAGTCACCGGTGATCGAACCCTGGTCATACAACGTTTCAACCACTATAACATATAAACCATAAAACATAGTTTACGTTAAAAACATGGAAATCAAAAAAAGGTAAATGCGAGAGCATTCGCTAGCTTACACACACTGAACGGCATAAGTATGAACAATACTTGCAGCAATATTAGAAACTAGGTAGTGAAATTAACAAAGTGAATTTCTATTCCATTTTTTTACTTGTGTGGACAGTATCTGGTCGTTTTTGTACAATGATTTACGTACTGATCTCCGGCACCAAGACATGAATCAGCATTGTACATAGTATTTGGATCACAGTCAACTGCCTGTTTATTACGATTACCTGCGGCAAATATTATGGATTTAGAAGGGCCGCTGAGAAGCATTCTGCTTGGTCCCACGGTCAATTGATCCATGAACAAATCGGCTTCATTGGAGATGGCAAATTGGCATTGAAGTCCAATGCATCCATTTGTTACTTCATCGGTATTGTTCTGTGATGCTGCTAAGATATGTTGATGTGGTTGAAAGAGTGAAGTTACCAATAGTGCTGTTAACACCAAAGAAATTAATGTTCCTTTCATAATGAATTGCTGTTTTTGATACTTTTGTTATTGGAGATAATATCAAAATCTTGCTATTAGCTATATATAAGTAAAATAAATAGGACTTTTTGGATATTTGTTGTATAAAGTGTAAAGGATGATATATATGAGGATAATAAAGATATCAAGATATGCGGATGAGGATCGTTTGTGTATTTATAACTCTATCCATTCTCATAAATGACTTATTTGGTATTTACAACAGCTTAAAATATATTTTCTATCTCTAATTCTATATTGAGTTTTGGTTTTCATCCTTGTAAAATAAAATCACTTATTTTTATCCCTACAAAATTTTTTGTTTTATTTTTAGTCTTTAAGGAGCAAAATTTTGACATTTTTTAACATAATATAGACTTATATAGGTTTAACATGATATATGGACATAATATAGACCATTTTGAATATAAAAATGTCATAATATTGACATTAAAATGTTAAAATTTTGCTCATTAAGGACTAAAAATATAAGAATAGAGGGACCAAAACTAATTACAGTTTTGGTCTCCATATTTTCATCTTTTCACGAAATTGGTTCCCATATTTTAAAATCACTGAGTTTTGGTCCCTCTATAAATAAATTGTACTTTAAAATGGTGAATTAACATATTTTAAATGATGTGACATACAATCTGATGATAAATAAATAATCAAATGTCATGAAATTATAACAAAACTCAATAAAAACTTCAATTTCAATTTATGAAATTATTCATTTTTGAAATTTAATTAATGAAATGTAAATAATTAAACATGGAGTAATCTATATCATCAAATCATTTGTCATATCGTTTAAAATATATGAAATCTCAATTTTTAAGAATAAAAATTCGATGGAGGGACCAAAATTGTGTGATTTTAAAATATAGTGACCAATTTGATGAAAATATAAAAATAGGAAGACCAAAACTGTAGTAAAACTTAACATATATTTAATTTTAAATTTAATTATTTATTAAAGAATTTTAGTTGAATCTGTTTACACTGAAAATTGGTAAACAAACGCTAGTTTAAGTATTTTACACTCGCAAGATCAACTAGAAATCTTAGGACAATTTTATGCTCGTTATTTCCAGAAAAGTTTGAATGTTCATAAAAAAAATCAACAAACATTTATGGTTTTTCGATTTGTAGGAAAAATGTAAAATAAACTGTTATTCGAATCGCCTCGAAACAACAGAGTTTAGTGCAAGAAATTAAAAGTAGAAATCATAAACTTGCAGAAAAGTAAATTGCATTGAATTTAAAAGCAATGACAAAGAAAGTGGTTCACAATTCCAATTCACTTAATAAAAGCTTAAATAATCAATTTGTCCACGTAAGTTGGCTTTTGGCCTTTTAGCGTGCGCCGACGCTAAAAGTTGTGTTTCTAGTAGTGTTGGATCCCAAATTGTGGTGCATTGGAGGATCATTACGAAGCTTCATCTAGGGCTGGAAATGAACCGAACCAATTTGAAAATAGTTCGAAACTCGATTCGATAATTAACTCGTTGAACTTGGTTCATGAACCAAATGAGTCGAACTTGAGTTGAAAATTAATCTCGTTAAATAAATGAGTTGAACTTGAACTATATATAGTTCGACTCGTTTGGTTCATGAACAACTCGATATATATAATAGTAAGTTTTTTTTGTACATGAGACCTATAAAAAGCTCTTACAAAAGATAGTGAAATACACAATGTATTTGTTACTTTCATAGTGATTATTGGGTATCATATGTGTTAATATATGTTGACAATTCAAGTCCACATTCCAATATTATCTGGATGAAACACAATATAACACTACAACTTTATCATACGTACAAAATGAAAGCATTGGTTATAGCATTGTCATATATTTTTCTCCAGAGAGGTATTTTAAAATACCTCATTTTTTGTTCATTTAGATTTATTTATTTTATTATTATCATTATTATTTTATCTTAATTTTAATTATTTTATTTTTTATTTCTTTTGTTTTTCTGTTTTGTAGTCTTTTTGTTTTTTATCCTTCTTTTTTCGTTTTTTATTATTTTTTATTATTATTATTATTATTTTTTTATTTGTTCTTTTTGTCAAAGTCAAAGTCAACCATTTTTGGGGGGGAAATCGTCACGGGTCTGGTCTCTGCTTTCATGTCTGTCTTCTTCCCCAAAGAAGAAGATGTCAATTCAACTTGGAAAGTTGTCTCTGCCCTTTCCTCAATCAACCAAAACCCTAAATTTTTTGGGTTATAAAACAGATCAAGAACTCAGATGAAAGGAGTTAGTTTTTCCAGCCGCAGAACAACGCAAACACAAATCCAGAATCAGAAGTGGTTGAGAGCCACATTGTAGGTGTTTTAAAACCCTCTACAAAGGCCCCTGATACTCTTGATAGTAAGGATGGTTTGGTTTTGGATGCTAGTCTGTTAGAGAGGATTCTCCAAGTTCCTATCTTAACCATGAAGAGTATACCTCCTAGTTGTCGTATTGCATTTTCTCAGACACTAAAAGCAGCTCTTTATAAGGTGGTTGATGCGCCTAGTTCTGTAGGTGCTTGGGTTCAATTGTTACTTCTTCCTCGGTGCACGTTACAGGTGGTCAAGCCTCAAACTAGGCAAGATCGCAGGTCTGGGAATAGGAAGTCGTTGCAGCAACACCACATTTTGGAGTGTCTGGCTACATGGAGAGAACCAAATGGTCTTGCCAAATTGGTTGATAGTGTGTTGGGCAATTATGGTCAAAAGAGTCTAGGTCATGGGAGCGACAATGTTAAGGAGGAGAATAACAAGATGAACACTAACATCAAACAATGCCTCCGTAAAGTTGCAGATGGGCACTTCACAGCCGCTGTGAAGGTGTTAGGTTCATCCGGAGTGGCACCCTATAATGAAGTCACCATGAAAGTTTTGGAGGAAAAACACCCGTACATGCCACCTCCCTCTACACCAACCACCATGTTTGCTGAAGCCCCCCTTGTGGTTAAAGTTGACACTGTTCTCAAGTGTGTTCAATCATTCCCAAAAGGGACTTCATGTGGTAGAGATGGATTACGTGCCCAACACTTTTTAGATGCGATGTGTGGAGAAGGTTCTCCGGTGGCTAGAGACCTTTTGGATGCTATCACGCTGGTGGTTAACTTATGGTTGGGAGGGAGATGCCCCGTCAGCTTGTCTGAGTTTGTAGCGTCTGCACCCTTGACCCCATTACTAAAGCCCGATGGTGGGATACGACCTATTGCAGTAGGTACCATTTGGAGGCGTTTAGTATCCAAGGTCGCTATGAAAGGTGTTGGAAAAGATATGACCAATTATCTCAATGATTTCCAATTTGGGGTTGGAATACCAAGCGGTGCAGAGGCAATTTTGCACAGTGCAAACAGGGTTCTAAGCCAGCGACATGAAGATGGTTCTTTAGCTATGCTCACAGTTGACTTCTCAAATGCTTTCAACATGGTTGATAGATCAGCACTATTACAAGAGGTGAGGCTTAATTCGAAAGACGATAGTAGGCTCGAGAGTGAGATGTCCATCTATTTCTTTGTGGGTCGAATTTATTTATGGTCAAGCAGCGAGGTTGTACCTTGGGGATGGGCATATTATGGCATCCACTGGAGTGCAACAAGGTGACCCGTTAGGACCACTCCTTTTCGCTCTTGTACTACACCATCTCATTCATAAAATCAGAGACAACTGCAACCTTCTTTTTCATGCCTGGTATCTTGATGATGGGACTATCATAGGGGATTCAGAGGAAGTGGCTAAATCTCTTGATATCATTAGAGAGACGGGTCCAGGATTGGGTCTTCATTTGAATATTCGTAAAACGGAGATCTTTTGGCCTTCTTGTGATGGAAGAAAACTTCATAAAGGGTTATTTCCTTCGGACATTGGGAGGCCGTTGTCTGGTGTGAAATTGCTCGGAGGTGCTGTTAGTCGAGATAAATATTTTATTGAGGAGGTAGCCATGAAGAGAGCTGTCAGGGCTGTTGAGTTAATGCATCTTCTTCCTAAGCTAAGAGACCCACAAAGTGAGCTTCTTCTACTTCGGTCATGCATGGGTATTGCCAAACTGTTTTTTGGCCTTAGGACGTACCAACCAATTTATATGCAAGAGGCAGCTATTTTGTTTGATAAACAGCTGAGAGTGGCAGTTGAAAATATTGTGGTTGGGGGAGGTCCGCTCTTTGGAGACCTTCAATGGAGAATCACTTCTTTACCCATTAAGTTTGGAGGGTTAGGATTGTATTCAGCTGTAGAGGCCAGCTCATATGCCTTTGTGGCTTCCAGGGCCCAATCTTGGGTTTTTCAAAATCATATTTTGAGAGACATTGGAATATGTGGTATGGATTTGGACTTTAACAATGCTTTGGACGGTCTTCGGGATGCAATTCCGACTTTTGACTTTAGTAATTTTGCTAGCAAAGACACCGTCCCCCCTAAAGCCCAACATGTTTTGGCGAGTGTTCTTTTTAGTAAAATTGTTCAGGACATGGAAGTTGATTTTGTCATGACCAAAAGACAAAAAGCGGTTTTTGGGTGTTTGAAAGCGGCACATGCTCAAGATTTTCTCTTCGCTATCCCCATTGATGGTTTGGGCCAACACATGTCTCCAGTTGAGTATCACACCATCCTTAGGTACCACCTCATGATTCCGTTATTCCCTAAAGATGAAGTTTGCCCTGTTTGTCGTAAAACGTGTCTTGACACTTTTGGGGAGCATGCAGTTCATTGTCGGGAGCTTCCAGGCTTCAAATACAGGCATGACTTGGTCAGAGATGTGCTTTTTGATATTTTTAGGCGTGCAGGAATTTCTTTGAAGAAAGAGGCACCTGTGAATTTTTTGACTGACCCACAAGAAGGAAGATCGACACTTCGTCCAGCGGATGTTCTAGTGTATGGATGGGTAGGTGGGAAACATGCTTGTGTAGATTTAACTGGAGTTTCCCCACTTGTGGGACTAGGGGTTGGTGATTTTACTGTGGGACAGGCAGCCCTCAAAGCTGCTTCAAGCAAGATGAGCAAACATGAGAAAGCATGCTCTGATAATCAACACGTTTTTATACCGTTTGCATTTGACACTTTTGGCTTTCTCGCACCAGAGGCGGTAAACCTTTTGAAAAGAGTTCAAAAGGTCATGCATAGTAATATTGTGTCGCCTAGGTCTATGAACGTAGTTTTCCAAAGATTAGGTTTTGCTATACAGAAAGGTCTAGCGGCGCAGCTTGTTGCCCGTCTACCTTTGGTTCACGTGTAATTATCTCATTATATATATGAAAATTGAAATAAAAAACACAAACACAAACTCAACATCCAGAATAGAAATCAACCAAAAAAAAAAACCTTTTTTTCTCAATCCAGAACCAAACAAAACACACAAAAAATATCCTTTTCCCAGAATCCATAACCAAAAAGCACCCAAAAAAAATCGAAATACCTCCCTTTTATTTTTCCAGAACTGAATTCATTTTACAAAAAAAACAGAATAAAAAAAAACTGTTTTTTTCCAATCCAGAACAAAAAAATACCAAAAAAAAAAACCCGTTTCCAAAATCCATAACAAAAAGCAACCAAGAAAAAACCTCTATTTTTCCTCAAATCCGAACCAGAAGAGAGAGAGAGTTGGGTGAGTGAAGAAGAGAAGAGAGAGAAGAGAATGAGAAAATGAGGGATTTTTAGGGTTTGGGGGTATATATACCCCCCAACCCGATCCGGTTTGCGCGTGTCTATCGCAGCACACCATGCACCCTTTCATCTCAGCCACTGATCTCCATCAGATGGCTTAGATCTCTCCATTTCAAGATTAGATCAGGGCCGTCTGATCCATCAGACGGCCAGATTTGATCCTGACCTTTTTTGTTTGTTTTTATGCAGATGGGCCTGCCTTGGGCCTGGATTTGCTCTTTTTTATTCTTAGCACCCCCTGTTTATTTCGTTTTAATGATCACACCCCCTGTTTTAATTTTATTTATTTTTTTTAGCTTATGAAATAAGTGCTTTTGGCATAAGCTATTTTAGCTTTTATTTTAGCCAACCAAGCATGATATTGAGGCTTATTTCATTTTTTTTCTATATATTGTTAATGTTATTTAATGTCTTTTATTTATTTTGTTAGTAAATTTTATTTTTTAGCTTATGAGATAAGTGCTTTTGGCATAAACTATTTTAACTATTTTTCGGCCTTGTAAAGCATGACGTCGAGGCTTATTTTCATTTTCTTAAGTTTTGTATTTATTTATTTATACTATTTATCCATGCATATCATATTTATTTACATCCATTTATTCATCATTTTTTTTACCTTTATTTTTTGTAATATTATCATTATCGCAATATCGAGTATTTATCGCTTTATTAATTGCCGTTTATTTTTGCTCTTGAATTTATGATGTAAATAGGCCCAATGTAAACTCTAAATAAAATGTGCATAGCATACCCCCTCTCTTGCATCATTTCATGTTTATTTTTCTTGCAAAGGTTTTAGAGTGTAATTAGGGACCAATGTACTCATGAATGAAAAATTGCATCTCATGCATATTTATTTTTTATCGCTTTCCGCCAATACGCGTAACATTAAATTCCGAGGGAAAAGACGCCACTTTGATCAAAATATCATCGTGAATCGTCTTCGCGCTTAAATTATTTTGTTATGACGTTTTAGGTTAGTATCTTTTTCGCACGTAACCATTGCCCAATTTCTTTCAAAAAATGAGGTCAAAACCTCTCTCAAAATATATTCTTTTCAAAATATCGAATAATTTGGACTTTAAACCAAATACCACTTTTTATCACAAATAATTTGGACTTTAAACCAAATATCATTTTTATCAAATAATTTGGACTTTAAACCAAATATCGTTTATCACAAATAATTTGGACTTTATACCAAATACCACTTTTTATCATAAATAATTTGGACTTTAAACCAAATATCATTTTTATCAAATAATTTGGACTTTAAACCAAAAATCATTTTTATCACAAATAATTTGGACTTTAAACCAAATATCGTTTATCACAAATAATTTGGACTTTAAACCAAATACCATTTTTTTCGCAAATGATCTTGGGTTTTAAACCAAGTATCCTTTTTTATTGCAAAAAACCTTGGACTTTAAACCAAGCATTCTTTTTATTGCAAAAACTTGGACTTTAAACCAAGTACCCTTTTATCGTAAAAACTTTGGATTTTAAACCAAGTGTATTTTCTTCAATCAAATATTTTAATCATGCAAAAAAACCTTGGATTTTAAACCAAGTGATTTTCTCACCTAAAATCCTTTTCTCAAAAATAACCTTGGATTTTAAACCAAGTGTTCACGTCTCTTTTCATAATCAAATTTCGAATCAATTTAACTATTTAGATTTGCTTCGCAAATTAAGATCAATCAACCTCACATTTTTGCCACTTTTGGCGTTTTCTCTTTAAAACCATTTTCAAAACTTTAAAATCAAATAAATAAATTTACCCGCAATTTTTACCCCGAACTACGAGATTTTGATCATTCGGGTACGTAGGCATGAGACTTGTCTCTACGAATCAATAAAAATAACAAAAACATTTTCCTTTTCTTCTTTTTCGATCATAACTTAATTTTACAATTTTTAGATATTTTTTACAAGCAAATAAAATCAAGCGCAAAGATAAATAAAAACAAGAGGTTCCAATAGAGTATTATAGATATCTAGGGTGCTGATACCTTCCCTTTATATAATTAAACCCCGAACCTTTAATCTCATAAAAATAGGGTTATTTCGAACTTTTCCCCTTTCCCTCGGAAAAAATTAAAGATTAGTGGTGGAATATTAAATTGCGATTCAACGCTAACCAATAGCTTGATATCCAAAAATCACCGCGACAAGCATGGTTGATCTAAGTATCAAACCACTATTTCATATATGATAGTAAGTTTATATTAGGGCTGACAATAAACCGAACCAACTCGAAAATAGTTCGAGACTAGATTCGATTCGATAAATAACTCGTTGAACTTGGTTCATGAACCAAATGAGTCGAACTTGAGTTGAAAATTAAGCTCGTTAAATAAATGAGTCAAGTCGAGCTTAAGCGAGTTCGACTCGACTCATTTCCAGCCCTACTTCCATCCCTCCTAGGGAAATCGAGTACTTTGTGTCAAATTATGTGATAAATGAGGATTGGAACTTGAATTTGATTGCGAACCGGCTTCTTGATTCTATTTGCAGCTTGATTTTTAAGTTGAAGGTTCCAACAATGTTTACAATTTTAAGGATTTGTTTAGAATTTATAGAATTAGTTTGTTTTTTAAAAGATATTATTTAGAAGTTTGTTATTTTTGTAGCTCTATATGTAAAGTCATAGAGTTATGAATAATATACCGTATAAGACAAATAATAACATGAGAGTATTCTCCATGTAACAATATATTTTCTTTGTAACCTTTCATGATCTACCACGATACATCTTGTACTGAAATTTTTTTTGTATTGTTCATATATATATATATATTGCTTGTTCAAAAAAAAAAAAAAGGATGACAACCTCCATGACTGACACTATTACATAACCACAATAGTATATATTTATGTGTTACATAAAGATGTAAGGATAACATGATGGCTGACAACCTACTGATACATAAATCATACTTATTCGTGAAGAATATGGATGAACAACAACAAAAATATAAATCAACACGAATCTCAGATTGGATACAACATAAAGATATTTGGTTAAGGGGGAGTGTTGAACTAAAACAACAAATAAATAAATAAATATAATTTTTAATTCAAATCTTAGGTTGAATACAACACAAAGATATTCAGTCAGGGTTGAGTATTCTCGGATTGGATACAACAAAATGATATCCAGCCAACGAGGAGTGCTTAGAATAATGCCTAAATGGTTTGGTCTAGTGGTGATGGGTTTGAGTAGTATGGTAGAGGTCTCGGGTTCGATCCTCAACTCATTTGTAAACCAAAAAAAGAGAATAATGCCTAAATATTTCATTGAAGATTTTAAATTTAAATATAATTTTAGATTTATATTAAAAATAAGATAATACGTTCTCTTTCCCCTCTCTTGCCGCGTCTCACCAGAGCTCCGCTTTCCACCACGATTCCGCACTAATGCGCCTCAATTTAACTTTCGTCTGATTCAAAAATCAGTGTCAAATTATTAAGATTTATGATTTATATTTTTGTTTAAAATTTTAGGGATTTGTTTAGAATTTATAGGATTAGTTTGTTATTTAAAAGACATGATTTATAAGTTTGTTATTTTGTAGCTCCTATATAGAGTCACATAGTTATGAATAATCTATGAGAAAAATAGGAACATATGAGAGTATTCTTCATGTAACAATCTATTTTCTTCTTCACATAAAAATATATTCCACCAAATTCCGCAATACAAAAACAGTAGGTTAACATTCAAATTGAAGGTCAAAATAAAATATGAGGACCAAATGTCAATTTTTTTTTTGTTAAAAAGGAAACCTAAAATTACGAAAATAAAAGTAAACACCAAAATTACGAATTTGATTTTAAACAAAAAAAAAATAATTACGAATTTGATAAAATAGAGACAGTAAAATTGCATTTAGATATTTTTCTTTTTATTTCTTTAACAAAAATCGAGTGAACACCTTATTGCAAGACGCAATAAAAATAAGTATGCTAACTAGTTAGTGCCTCCGGAACACTAGTTAAAAATATTAAAATGTGTAATTTTTGTATTGAAAAGTGTTGTGGCAAGTGTGAACTAAGTCCCACATTGCTTAGACAAGTGGAGGTATAACACTAAGTGGGAGGATCCATAAACCCAATACCTTAAGGGTATAAGTGAAATTAAACATTTGAAAATTAGTCAAAGTTTCTTATAAAAAGGGAAAAAAAAATTCACTTTTTTATTTCTTATAAAAAGGACATGATGGAGTAGCATTTTTTATATTAAAAAATACTCCATCTAGTCACATTTATAAGCAAAAAAAACTACTTGCACGGTGTTTAAGAGATTTAGTTAAGTATAATTAATTTTTTTATTTAATTTAAAATATGAATAAATTTATAAAAATAACACTTCTTTTGTTTGAAAATCTCATGCACCTTTTAAAAATTAATGGATATATTAGAAATAATAGTATTAATTAATTTAAAAGTAGTTAACTTTTTTTATAATAATGACCGAAATTGGAAGTAAGTGTTTTCCTATCCATAAATATGCGATCCAAAATGCTTCAATTCCTATTTCCCAAAGATATATTTTGACCATTTCAAAATAGTCGATTTAAAGACTATAGTCTCTAGTGTTCTTTCTTAGAAATTTCCCTTCCTACCTCGCAATAAATAAATGCAACATCTAGCATCCTAAACCTCACCACCAACAAAATTATCTGCTCTTCTCACCCAAATTATGGCAAACTCCATAAACAACAAATTTCACACTAAAATGACCATACTATCTCTCATTTTGTTATTGTACCCTCCAGTTGCTAACTCATACATCCCTGATTACAATTTAGCTATCAATTGTGGCTCCTCCAGCGACACTACTACCTTAGACAACCGAACTTGGGTTGGTGATAACTCCAATCTCTTTACTTTCATCGAACCAAAAACCACAAACCCATCTCTTAATTTACCTCCGAATTCCCTTCCAAATGCCCAAACTCCATACACAACTGCACGTGTCTCTCTCTCAAATTTCACATATTCTTTTCCTATCAACAGCACTAATTCCCCTGTTTTTATTCGCCTTCATTTTTACCCAACTTCATACCAAAACTTTGAACCTTCTAATGCATTTTTCTCTGTTACAGTAAACAACAACCTTACCCTTCTTAAAAACTTCAACCCTTCACTTTGGCAGCTTCATGATGATAAGGAGGAAAAAATCACGAAAGAGTATTGCATCCAAATCAAACCAAATGAGAATTTGCTAAATATAACTTTCATTCCAAACAACATAAACACTTCAAATGTTTATTATGCTTTCATTAACGGAATTCAAGTTGTGTCCATGCCACATTTTCTCTATTACACTGATCTCACTGACACAAATTATAATATCAAATCAGTTGAATTTGACAGCAACCAATACCAATACCAATACCAAGTTCTTAGCGACAAAGCTTTGGAAATGGTTTATAGAGTGAATGTTGGTGATAATCAAGTTCCACCAAGTGATACAGGTATGTTTCGTAATTGGGATAATGATTATCCTCTTTACTTGGAGAAAAAATATCCACAAAGTGTATCAGCTGATTATGGAGGCCACCATCTGAACTATTTACACAATTCCATTCCAAATTACACTGCACCAGAACTTGTATACTTAACTGCAAGAAGCTATGGAAAGTATGTGAAAGAGGATTATAATGTAACTTGGAATTTTGAAGTTGATTCAGTTTTTACTTATATGGTAAGGTTACATTTTTGTGAGTTTGATTGGCATATAGAGAAAGAAAATGATAGAATTTTTCAGATTTTCATAGATGATAAATTGGCTGAACCAAACGCTGATATAATTTCATGGACTGTTATTCGTATGGTTCCTGTTCATAAGGATTATGTTGTGACTATGTACTCTCCGGACAGAAGCTCTCGAAGAGTTAAACTTTCAATCAAGCTTCAACGAGCATCAAAAACTATCCCAATGAAATATCATGATGTTACACTAAATGGAATCGAGATTTTCAAAATAAGTGACAATAACAATCTCGCTGGTTTAAATCCCGACAAACACATTTTATCATCTCCACAGCAAAAACCATTACAAAATCAAAAGTCAAAGTCAAAGAAGTCAACCATAACCATGGTTGTCGTGATTGGATTTTCATGTCTCTTGCTAGTATTTGTTGTGGGAATAATAGTGTTTCTTAGAAGGAGAAGAAGATATGACTCTCAGCTTCAAATGCAAGAAAGTTCTTGGAAGACACAGAAAGAAGGTTCGTCAACTTTACCATCCCATTTGTGCCGCTATTTTACAATAGCGGAGATAAGAGCTGCTACAAACAACTTTGATGATATTTTTATCATTGGGGTTGGAGGGTTCGGCAATGTTTACAAAGGTTACATTGACGGAGTTATACCTGTTGCAATAAAACGTCTTAAACCAGGTTCTCAACAAGGTGTGAACGAGTTCATGAATGAGATCGAGCTGCTCTCTCAGCTTCGTCATATTCATTTGGTTTCCCTCATTGGATATTGCAACGAAGGTACAGAGATGATTCTCGTTTACGACTTCATGCAACGTGGCACTCTTCGTGAATATTTATATGGTTCAGATAACGAACATCTTACTTGGAAGCAAAGACTCGAGATTCTATTGGGTGCGGCGAGGGGATTACATTATCTTCATGCAGGTGCAAAGCACAGTATCATACATCGTGATGTGAAGAGTACTAACATACTCTTGGATGAGAAATGGGTGGCTAAGGTTTCTGATTTCGGGTTATCAAAAGTGGGACCAACGGGAATGTCGATGACCCATGTCAGCACTGTGGTGAAGGGTAGTCTTGGGTATTTGGATCCAGAATACTACCTTCGTCAAAGGTTGACTCTAAAGTCCGACGTGTACTCTTTCGGTGTTGTACTTCTTGAAGTGTTGTGTGCTAGACCACCTTTGGTTCGTTCTGCCGATAAGAAAAAATCAAGTTTGGTCATTTGGTTCCAAAGATGTTACAAGCAAGGTCTGATAGTTGAAGAACTGGTGGACCCGTTCATAAAGGATTCCATAACAGATGAGAGTTTGAAATGTTACTGTCAAATGGTATTGAGTTGTTTGCATGATGATGGAAATCAACGAATGTCGATGAGTGATGTGGTTGGGGCTTTAGAGTTTGCATTGCAGTTGGTAACGACCAAGGAGGATAGTAAGTTTACTGGAACCAAAGAAAAAGAAAAAAGTGAGCAAAGACTATTGTTGCCGCAATTTATGAGTGATGATGGTAGTGAGGTGTGTTTCACGAGTAGTAGCGATGACTATGAATCCCATACCAGTACTAAGGACAGCACCATTTCAACCAGTACTGAAGAACAACCTATGTTATCTGCGACTGTGTTTTCCGAGATCGGGAATCCAAGAGCTCGATAGATAGATGTCATTTATCCTATAATTTTCAGTTGTGTATTTGTCAAAAGATAAGCCAAATATTTATAGTGTATAAGTTATAATGTCTAAAAATAGTTTATAAAAAGTGTAACAATTGTAATCTTGTAAATAATTTTTTTTGTTTTAATCATATATGGTTACCGGAGTTTGATCAAGAATTGTTCTCACAAAAATTTGAACTTAAATTTTCCAAAAAAAAATCGTTTTAGAAAGAGTTCATTAACTATTTGAGCTCAATACCTTAGTTTATCTTTACAAATCAACTTTGTTAAGAATGAGTTAAATTTTATTAACAATTGTCGCTCCCTAAGCTACTATGCATGTCCAATTTCTCATATTTAGCATTCTTTCAATGGGAAAATATTTATCAAATGCAGTATACCCTATTCAACTGTTAGATTCCAGAGTTTTCAAAAACAAAAACTGCATATAACACATTCTTACAAAGGAATAAATAAAGTTTAACCTTTTCTTTGGTATCAAATAAATATTAACTTTCATTTAACTAAAAAACTCAAGAAATAAATTAATTTACCAATTTTCCTTTTTGTCAAATTAATTTCCCATTTTCCAAACGTCTAATTTACATATAATACTTTTCCAAGCAAGCACGTGATTTGGAGTTTTTCGAGGAAAAAAATATAATGTTTTAGAAAATCTAAAATGATACTACCTCCGTTCCAAATTATAAGTCACTTTGACATTTTTACGCATATTAAGAAATGCAATTAATGTTGAACGGAAAAGAGAAATTATGAGTTAGTTTACAAAATTGTCCTTCATTAATTGTATGGGAAAGATAAATTGAAGAATTGAAAGAAGAGAGAGAAATAAATAATTAAGAGTATAATAGGAAAAATAGCATTCAATGATTCATTGGTATTGTAAAACGACATATAATTTGATACAAATTTTTTCTTCAAATGACATATAATTTGGAACGGACGTAGAAATAGCCTAGTTGCCGTGCCCCTTTCACAAAGGGGGGAAAAGCATAGTCTTTCCACTCTTCATGCATGTGGTCATGAAACGTCTATCTACAAATTAACAAAACGACGTTTTGGAGCTTTCTCCTTATCTCTGTTTAAAATTTCTTTGATTCCAAAGACTTCACCAAGTCCTCGTCTTTACTCGAGCTAGCGATGTCATATTCAAACTTATCAAATTAAAGTTGCATAGTGACTTTTGGTTATTTAGAAAAATCTATCAAAGAAAAATGCTAAATAGGACAAATATAGGGTCCACGAAATTATACCAACAAGTGGTAACAATTTTATAGAAGCCTTAACTGATGAACTGTTCTTGCTACTGTATCTCAAATTAAAGTTATACTGGAAGACTAAAATGCAGGAATTTAAAACTGATAAAATAAAAATTCAACTTCATTCATTAAACCCTAAAGAGGCAGCACATACACTTTATATAGCTAGGTTTTGATACTGTTGGACTTAAAAGACAAGTTGGGCCTAAGGCTCCTTGGAGGAAAGAAACATAACTATTACAAAATAAAATTAAGGACCATAAAAAAAACATCATTTGGGAACAAAGTCATTGTTCCAAAAAGGCTTGAAAGTCTTCCTTTTGGGCTTTGGGTAGCTAGGCCCGCTAACATCACTATCCGGCCCACTTAAAACCTTGTCCTCAAGGTTTGGGATAGTAGTAGAAGTAGTAAGAGCAGGGAACGGTGGAGATTTGTTGCTGGATGGATGCTGATCAAGGGTAGTTGTGATGGACGGTGGTGATGATGTAGAATGAGGATCAAGGGATGGCAAAGGTGTATGGGAACAAGGCCTAGTGGTACCCGTGATTGTCTTGGAAAAAGACATGTCCAGCTGGCGTTGGGAAGCGTGCGGAGTTTGAATGAGTGGAGGAGTACCATTGGGAGGAATCAATGGTGATGATGTGGCCACGTGGGAGATCAAGGGAGGAAAAGGCATGACACTTGGCGCCTGATGATGTGAGGGAATCTTCTTTGTGGACAGCACAACATCATCAAACGGTAAGGAGGGGACTTGGGAAACCACAGCTCTATCCAATGGTTCAGAATGAGTCCTTGGCATTAAAGGACCTGCTGCGATATCTAAAGGCATATCTAACACGCCTGTCACAATATCAATGCCAGAAGACTTTTCTTGTTCTAAGTTCAGAGAACTTTCACCCACTAGCTTTGAACCTTCTTTTTCATCTTCTTCAAGCAATACCTTTGAATTTGTTACCACCAAATCTGTAGTGACCACATGAGAGCTATCATGGTCCTCTTTGTCTAAGATAACACAGTCTTCTAATTCCGGTGGTAGAGATGAGAAATGCGAAGAAGGATCACCACCATAGTAAGCCCGAAGCTGAGAAACGTGGACCACGGGATGAATTCGTGATGACGGTGGTAGATCGAGTTCGTAAGCAACCTTGCCGATACGGCGGATGACTTTGTAAGGGCCAAAATACCGTTTTGAGAGCTTCTGGGAGACACGATGCTGAACTGTCTGTTGTCTGTATGGCTGTAGACGAAGTAAAACCATGTCCCCAGGTTCAAAGGTACAATTTCTTCTCTTTTTGTTTGCTTGATCCTCCATTTTTTTTCTACTGCGTTTCAAGTTTTCTTTCAAAGTATTAAGCAGTTGTTGTCTTTGTGCTAGTGTTTGGTCAACCTCAGAGTTAGCAGAATGACCTCTGACGTAGTCCAAAACAGAGGGAGGGCTTCTACCATACAAGGCCTCAAAAGGAGACATCTTGATTGAAGAATGAAAGGTAGAGTTATGCCAATGTTCAGCCAGGTGTAGAAACTTATACCATTTACGCGGGTGTTCACTAGAAAAACAACGTAAATATGTTTCTAAGCTTCTGTTAACAACCTCTGTTTGTCCATCTGTCTCAGGGTGATATGCGGAGCTGTACTTCAGTGTTGTACCCTGAACTCGAAAAAGTTCTTTCCAAAAGTTGCTGAGGAAGAGAGGGTCACGATCTGAAACGATAGATTTCGGAGGACCATGGAGGCGACAGATCTCGGTGGAGAAGCGCATGGCAATATCTTTGGCGGTGAAACGTGTCGGCAACCCAATGAAATGGACATACTTAGTCAAACGATCACAGATTACCCATATCACTGTATGACCAAAAGAATTAGGTAAGTGAGTTATAAAATCCATGGTAATCTCTTCCCATACCCTGTCTGGTGTTTCAAGTGGTTGAAGTAACCCTGGTTTTTTTGTGGGCATGTATTTGTTTTGCTGACAAACTACACATTGTTTGATGAACTGCTTGACATCCCGGTATATTCCTGGCCAAAGAAAAGAGGCTGCTAATCTAGCCAAGGTGGGTTGCAGTCCAGAATGACCCGCTGTGGGTGTGTTGTGATATTCTCTGAGGATGGCTGATCGTAGATCTGAACTTTCAGGTATGTAGACTCGATCTTTGAAAAAAACAAGTCCTTCCTTGTAGCTGTATTGTTGAGTCGTATTCTCCTCATTAACAATCTTAGACACCAGAGTTTGACCATTTTCATCTTTTCTGTAATACTGTTGAAGGGATGAAATGATGGCTGGAATGGTGGAAGAGATTGACATTAAAAGAGCTTCAGATTCCATATCAGTGTGTTTCCTGCTCAAGGCATCTGCAACAAGGTTAGTTTTACCAGGTTTATAAAATATATCAAAACTAAATCCTTGTAATTTAGAAGTCCATTTCTGTTGTTCTGCTGTTTGAATAGTTTGAACCATTAAACTCTTCAGACTTTTCTGATCTGTGAATATTTGAAAATGCCTCCCTAAAAGATATTGACGCCATTTTTTTATTGCTTCAGTGATCGCAAACATTTCTCGCACATATACCGACGAAACTTTCATCCGGTTGCACATTTTTTTGCTGAAGAAGGCGATGGGATGACCCTCTTGGGAGAGAACAGCTCCAATGGCTACAGATGAGGCATCAGTTTCGACAACAAAAGTTTTAGAAAAGTCCGGTAAAACCAGCACCGGCGTAGTAGTCATTTTATTTTTTAATGCTGTAAATGCCTCTTCGGCAGATGTACTCCATGTAAACTTAGTGGAACTCAATAAATCGGTGAGAGGAGCGGCGAGAGTGGCGTAATGGCGAACAAATCGCCGATAAAAGCCGGTGAGACCCAGAAGTCCCCTAAGAGCCGTGAGTGATCGTGGCACTGGCCAATCTAGGATAGCTTGTATTTTATCCGGATCGGGGGTAACACCATCAGCAGTAATAACATGGCCTAAGTAATCCACTTTAGGAACAGCAAAAACACATTTAGATAATTTTGCAACAAAATGATTTGAAGCAAGTAAATCTAAAACCTGTTTTAAATGAAATAAATGGTCAGCATAACAACGGCTGTAAACAAGTATATCATCAAAGAAAACTAAAACAAACCGTCGTAAGTAAGGGCGAAAAAGATCATTCATGGCTGACTGAAAAGTGGAAGGTGCGTTAGTTAAGCCAAAAGGCATAACCAAAAATTCGTAGTGACCATCAAAAGTTCTAAAGGCTGTTTTGTGAGTGTCTTCCGGTATAACTCTGATTTGATGATAACCCGAGCGTAGGTCTATTTTTGTAAAAACAGACGCTGAACCCAGCTCATCTAGTAGTTCATCAATTGTAGGGATAGGGAAACGGTCTCGAATTGTAACAGCGTTAAGGGCTCGATAGTCCACACAAAAACGCCATGTACCATCTTTTTTGCGAACGAGTAGAACAGGGGAGGAGTATGGGCTGTTGCTAGGAACAATAATGCCCTCTTGTAACATATCATGTATAATCGTTGTCATAGCCTCTTTTTGAGAGTGGGGGTATCGGTAGGGTTTGACATTGACGGGGGGTGTATTGGGTAGTATGGGAATGGAGTGATCATGTTGCCTTGATGGGGGAAGGCCATGGGGGGTGTCAAAAACAGAGGGGTACTGGTTTAGCAGTTTCCAAATTGTATGGTCTATGGTGTTGGAGATTGTCTCAAGGTTAAGGTGGGTTTGTTTAGAGTTGGAGGTCGCATTTAGAGGGGCGGTGGTATATGATAGTAAGTGGATGGAGGCTATAGAGTTTGTATGTACAAGGTGGCAAATTTGGTGGTAGGTTGAGTGTTGAGGGAGGTATTGGGAGTCGCCTTGGAGGGTGACCATATTTTCTTCATGTGTGAAGGAAATTGAAGGAATAGAAAAATCTGCAGCAATGGGTCCTAGGTTTCTCAACCATTCCATGCCTAGAACAACATCAGCTCCCTCTATAGGCAGTAGGTAGAATGGGATGTGGAATAAATGGTTTTGTAGGACAATAGGGACGTCATGACACAAACCGGAACATTGAATATGGGATCCATTTCCCACCATGACTGAAAAACTTGGAATTGGTTGAGAGGGAATTTGTAAATGAGTGGCTATTCTTGGTTGTAATATATTGTGAGTACTTCCTGTGTCAATGAGGACCGTAACCGCTAATCCGTGCAACAATCCCTTAAACTTCAAGGTTTGTGGGGAGAATTGACCCGTAAGGGCGTGTGGGGAAAGTTGAAAATAGGTTTCTTCTGCTGTAGGAGTGGATTCTGGTTCAGATGGTTGGTCCTTTAGTTCCATTTGGTCCTCCGGGTCAAGAATTAATAAGAGGTAGCGGCCGGTAGCACAACGATGGCCGACTACAAACTTTTCATCACAATTATAGCAAAGTCCTAGTGCTCGTCTTTCTTGCATTTGGGCAGGGGAGAGTCTTTTGATGGGCAGTTTTGGTGTGGTGTTAGGGACAGATTTGTGTTCAGTGGGTTGTGTGGGAAATTTATTAAATGGTGTATTTGGAGTATTGGGCTTATGGGGCTGTGAAGATGGGCTGGAATGGGGGGTGAAAGGCTTTGAAAATTTGGGTTTGTTATCATGAAGTTTAGTCTCAAGTAGTTTAGCCAAACCAATGGCTTGAGAGATGTTGTAAGGTTTATGGATAGCAAGTTCATTCTTAATATCAGAATTTAAGCCAGAAATAAAACAATTAAGCAACGCCTCAGCAGGTAATCCAATAACACGGTTTCCCAACTTTTCAAATTTTGCTTGATATTCAGAAACCGTGCCCGTCTGTTTTAACTTAAATAATTTTGCCTGGTGATTCTCATAAGTTGAAGGACCAAAACGTAATTCTAAAGCTCTAGAAAAAGAATGCCAATCTGTTAGTAATTGACTTTGATACATCCACTTATACCAACCAAGGGCTTCCCCTTTCATATAAAAAGCAACCATTGGTAAACGATTCTCATGGGCAATGTTATAAAATAAGAAAAATTGTTCTGCTTGAAAAATCCAATCTAAAACATCGGTCCCGTCAAATATTCCCATTTCAACCTTTGGGTTACGAAAGTGAGGGTGAGTGTTGCTGTGGTGTTGAGGGGAATAATTATTTTGCATAAAATTTGGGTATGATGGGAAGGGTTGTGGGGGTGTAAAATATGGGGGTTGGGTTGAGAAAAACATTGGGCTGCTGTTTCCATTAGAATAAGGTTGTGGGGGTGGGAAAGGTGGTGGAGGTGGTTGTGGTGGGTAAACAGATGTGGTCATGACAGGGGTTGTGTAAGTTCCTTGGTATTGGGGTTGTAGTGAAACAGTAATGGGTGTGGTGGGAACAATAGATATATGGTGGCTGGTGGGAAAAGTAAGAGGGAGTGTGGTTGTGTGAATGGGAGTGGAAATTGGTGGTGAAGGCGGAGCAAAAATTGTTTCATAACCAGGGGGTACAGATGGGGAAAGTGGTATACCTGATGGGATGATGACAGCGCTGGTGGTGGTTGCTGTGGCGGCTGCCGTCACGGCGGTTGTTGCAGTGGCTGTAGAGTTGGCTGATGTGGTGTCCTTTGGGGTTGAATCCATGTTGGTTGCTGCTGTAGTGGAAACACCATGAGCTTTGAGAGCTTCAATAATGAATATTTTGAGAGATTCATTATTGGCAGCCAATTCTCTTTGAATGATTTGTGGTTGGTTGTCCAGTTTGGTGTTGACAATACCCAGCTCTTCAGTTAAACGGTTGTTGGTGGCGGTGAGACGGTTGTTGGTGTCTGTGATGGCCTCTTCAAACTGCTGTGATGCTGTTTGAATGGAGACATCAAGATCTTTGTTGGAGGGGTTGGAAGCTTTTGGCATTGGGTTCAAAGGATGAAAGCACCAATGATGAACTGTTCTTGCTACTGTATCTCAAATTAAAGTTATACTGGAAGACTAAAATGCAGGAATTTAAAACTGATAAAATAAAAATTCAACTTCATTCATTAAACCCTAAAGAGGCAGCACATACACTTTATATAGCTAGGTTTTGATACTATTGGACTTAAAAGACAAGTTGGGCCTAAGGCTCCTTGGAGGAAAGAAACATAACTATTACAAAATAAAATTAAGGACCATAAAAAAAACATCATTTGGGAACAAAGTCATTGTTCCAAAAAGGCTTGAAAGTCTTCCTTTTGGGCTTTGGGTAGCTAGGCCCGCTAACATTAACTGTCAATATTTTGCAATTGATTTTTTCTAAGCAAGTTCATACAGTTTCTAACACTTTTTTTGTTGTTAATCTTGCCCACTTTATCACTTACATAATAAAACAAGAGCACTATTGGTGTGATGTTTGTATAAGGATGTTGTTCTGGACTGGGAATAAATGTCTAACGCGTTGAGGACATCCTCTTTTGAGCCGTTGAGCAAGGCCCAAAGCACAAGTCTAGTCTCACTTGACCGTTGAACAGCGTGCGTCTCCCCTGCGATTCGTAACGCCCAACATCGGAATGATGAGCATTAAATGCTCATCACGGCTCCTCAGCCGTTTTCCGACAGCCATTGATGACCATTACTACCCATCAACGGCTTTGGCCCAACGCTGGGGCTATATATAGACCTTTCCACAACTTTACAAGGGTACGTAATCTTCTATTTGAAAACCTATTGTCCACCTCAATTGACTTGAGCGTCGGAGTGCCTGCAGGTACGCAGCCCCCCTCCGGGTATATTTGGACTGAACGCCCAGCAAACCGCCGTACACCACCAGAACTAGTCGACTCTAATCAAGATAAGATCAGATGTTGTATTGTATTTGTTTAATTTAATTTAATTTAAAATCACCAGTGAAGTTGCAATGCCGAGGTAAATATTTGCCTTTCGTGAAAATTCATGAGAGTTTGCTTCGTATTTGTTCTGGACTGGGCCTAAATGCCCAACACGTTGAGGACATCCTCCTCTGGGCCGTCGAGCAAGGCCCAAAGATACAAGCCCAACTCCTCTTGACCGTTGGTCAGCGTACATCTCCTCCACGATTTGTAACGCTCGACATCAGAATGATGAGCATTTAATGCTCATCACAGCTCCTCAGCCGTTTTCCGACAGCCATTGATGGACATTAACTGCCCATCAATGGCCTTGGTCCAGCGCTGGGGGCTATATATAGAGCACTTCCACAGCTCTACAAGGTACGTATTCTTTAGCACTGAAAACCTTCACTTCACCTCAATTGACTTGAGCGTCGGAGTGTCTGCAGGTACACAACCCCCTCCGGTTGCATTGGACTAAACAAAGGACAAAACCACCGTACACCGCTGCATTTGGTCGACTCTGATCAAGGTAAGATCAGTAATATATAGCAGCTCTCATTAAAATGAATCATTATAATCGAAAAAAATAATGTATTGATGTTTAAGAATGATATATTTTTTAAAAAAATCAAAATAATTCTTTTGATTAACTATAGGATGTGAGAACTCACACTTGGGGAAGACGGTTGGATATTAAGTGTGAGCGGTTAAGTTTGGGAACACTTGAAACCTAACAATCTTACATGATATAGTTGATCCAATAACATAATCAATTTCCGCTTTCACACCGAGCCGAACCACGACTCTAATATCAATGATATGTCATCCTTAAATTTAGTCTAAATAAAGAAAAATTATGTGATACTAAATGCTGCCCAAAGACATTACCATTTCAAAGGAGTCGTTTTCATTTCTCCTCAGTAATGCTATTTCATAGAAATTTCAATTCCTACATCTTATCTTTATTCTATATAACAGTAAATAAATGCAACTAATTCTAACATCTCAAACAAGAAAAAATTACTCTACTTCACTTTCTTCTCACAACTATGGCAAACTCAATAAACAAAAAAAATTACACAAAAATCACCCTAATATCTCTATTTTTGCTATTGTACTCTCTAGTTGCTTACTCATACAACCCTGATTACAACTTAGCCATCAATTGTGGCTCCTCAACAAACACTACTTCCTTAGACAATCGAATTTGGATTGGTGACAATATTGATAATACCAATCTTTTTTTCTTTTTTGAACCAAAAACCACAAACCCATCTTTTAAAACATCACCTAATTCCCTCTCAAATACCCAAATTCCGTACACAACCGCACGTGTGTCTCTCTCAAATTTCACATACTCTTTTCCTATCAACAACATCACTAATTCCCCTGTTTTTATTCGCTTAAATTTTTACCCAACATCGTACCAAAACTTTGAACCAACCAATGCAGTTTTCTCTGTTAAAGTAAACAACAACTTTACCCTTCTAAAAAACTTCAACCCTTCACTTTGGCTTAATGATGCTAATGAGGAAAAAATCACAAAAGAATATTGCATCCAAATCAAACCAAATGAGAATTTGCTAAACATAACTTTCATTCCCAACAACATAAACACTTCAAATGTTTATTATGCTTTCATTAACGGAATCGAAGTTGTGTCCATGCCTTCTTTTCTCTATTACACAAACCTTGATGACCTAAATTATCATTTGAAATCACTTGACTTTGACAACACACAATACCAAGTTCGTAACGACAAAGCTTTAGAGACTGTTTATAGAGTTAATGTTGGTCAAAATCAAGTTCCACCAAACCAAGATACAGGTATGTTTCGTAATTGGGATAATGATTTTCCTCTTTACTTGGAGAAACAATATCCACTAAGTGTATCAAGTGATTTTGGTGATCAACTAAACTATTTAAAAAACACCGTTCCAAATTACACTGCACCAGAAGTTGTATACTTAACTGCAAGAAGCTATGGAATGAATGCGACAGAGGATTATAATGTAACTTGGAATTTTGAAGTTGATTCAGCTTTTACTTATATGGTAAGGTTACATTTTTGTGAGTTTGATTTGCATATCAAGAATCCAGGTGATAGAGTTTTTCAGATTTTTATAAATGATACTTTGGTTGAACAAAAAGCTGATGTAATTTCTTGGAGTGGTGCTCGTTTGGTTCCTGTTCATAGGGATTATGCTGTGTCCATGTACTCTCGAAATGGAAGCTCGCAAATTAAAAGAGTTAATATTTCGATCAAGCTACAACGATTACCAAACAATACAATCACACGATATCGGGATGTTACGTTGAATGGAATCGAGATTTTCAAAATAAGTGATATAAATAATAATCTCTTTGGATCAAATCCAAAACTTATTATATCTCCCAATGGTATAAGTTCTTTATGTGGTCGGGATTTCAGTTTGTGGCTTCCCATAGTATTGGTAGTCTTTTCCATGTTTTTCTAGGCCTAGGAGTGAGGTTGTGGTTTTTTTTCGTTTATGATTTGTATTTTGTTGTATCTTTTAAGTACTTCTAATCTTTTGTTTGTTTCTAATATTGCCAATCAAAATTATATATATTATCTCAATGAACAAGTTTTACCAACTCAATAATTGATGAAAAAAACCATAGCTATCCAAAATACGGTGTTTAGCCACTGCCAAAATTTTGGCTAAATGGGAATTTGAGTGAGGCTAGTAAATTTTGTCACAATTAATTTTAGTATTTGTCACAGTTATTTTAAGTGTGGTAACATTTTTTAGCCACAATTTTATCTTTTTTTCCCCACTGTCAAGACGTGCAAATAATGGATATGAATATTAATTATATAAAACTGTAAGTTAGCTACGGTTAGAGTTGTGGCTAATGGCATTCAAATTTTGCCTCGCTTTAAACTATGGCTACTCTACATCCTAATGTTACTTCGTTACAAGGGCAAACTGTTTTTTTTTTTTTTTGAACTTCGTTTTTTCTTTTTTAATAATAACACACTAGAAGGGATTACAAGCAAGTCAAATTAAAAGAAACACACAAACTTATTATGAATAATATTATTATGTTGGTGATATTTTAACCTCTTGACAATAACATGATAGTTAAAAAAATGATTATGTCCTTGACCAAAAAAAAATTGATTATGTCATAAAAAAGTTGCAACATCTATAATAATATTATTTAATTAGGCAAATTCTGTGGTACATATGATAATTCCTAATGTACCGGTACATTAGGTAATTAAATTAACATGTAAATGCATATTTTTTAAAGGAAGTTATTTTTCTTATCATTAAAATGATTATAGTAACTAAATATTATTCATCAAAACTGTCAAAAATATAAAATTTTATATTTTTTGAATTTTTATTGTTCTTAATAGTGAATATTGATTTTTTTTCTAAAAAATATTAGAAAAATTAGTGTAATGCTTATAAACAATGAAATTGTATTTTTTCTTGTGATATTACTATTTCTAAAATACAATAATCGACTAATAGTTTTTTAATTCATAAAAATAATCGTTAATTTATCAATTTACTAACTTAATGTACCGGTACATTAGAATTATTTAAATGTACCATAGAAACTCCCTTATTTAATACCTCTTTTTTAAAGAATTTTGTACACGTGGCATTATGAAAATCATTATCTTTTCATATGATTTTGACAATTAATTCTTATATTGAAATTAATTCTCATTCTCATATTAAAATAAGTCAATGATTCTCATAATTATTAAATCAATTTTAATAAATGTAATTATTACTCTATCAGCATTTTTAAACATCATTCTTGGCAATAGTCAATTAGTCAACTATTTTTGAAATCATTAAAGGCTGTGATTAAAACGTTGCAATTACGCTGTGATTATTTATGAGTGTAAAAACGTTGAAAAAATTGAATAAAAAATAGTCTGTGCAAATATAACGTTTACATTTTTTTATTTTTTTTATAAGGGAAATGCTTTGTATCGCGAAAAACATTTCACGACAAATTCACGAAGGAGTGCGTTTTATTTACTGGGCAATATATTTAGGCATTAGGCACTAAGCAACACATGTGGCATCTTTCACATTAGGCAAGCAAATTAATTACACGTTCCATTCATCTTTTCATTTTACTGAAAGATAATACAATTTATTTATTTATTTTTATAAAATACAATTTATTTATATATTTATACCAAACATATTTTTTGTTCTTATTAATATTTTAAATTTTATTTTTAGTCTCAATAAAAAAATTCAACAGTTTTAATCCCCTAATTATTTTCAGGCATAACTTTTTAAATTTGTTTTTAAGTAATTCACATATATTTTCATTGAATTTTTTTCCATACGCATGAGCAAGAAATCGAATTCTGACCACATGTTTAGGACGACCAAGACCCATACCACTTGGACTAATTCATTATTTGTTGTAACAATTTTTATAATGTACTAAATATGACCACAAAAAAATTCAAATCTACATATATGATTGAACTTTAAAAGAGAGCCAAAAGTCGTGACAATATTCACTTATGTTGTTTTTGGGCTTAAAGATAATCATTATATATGCAGGGACTGAAGTTCGAACTTTGATCATCCACTTATTCATCTTAAGGGTGAAATTTCTAACCACTAAACTATTTGAAAATAATAATAATAATAATAATAATAATAATAACTTATTTAAAATAAATTAAAAGACTCAATGACAAATATAATACATTTGCTACCTAAGCAATGCAACATGATGAAATTTATAAGATTTTAATCTCACTGGATTTTCCATCAAGTTATTAGATTAGATGTAATAATGGGGGAAAACAATAATATATATGGGTAAATAGTATTTTACCTCCCGCAAAGTACGCGAGTTTTGATTTATCCCCTGCAAAATTAATTTTTTGGATTACCCCCCTGCAAAATGAAGATTCCTTCAATTACCCCCCTAAGTTGACAACTAGGACATGGAATATTCACTTTTGCTGACGTGGCATGTCTAGGTGGCATTTATTTTATTTTTTATTAATTTAAAAAAATTAAAAATTGATATTGCCACATCATAATTGTATTTAAAAAAATTTAAATTGACATTTTATTTTAAAAATCAGGAAAAAAAAAAGATTTAATTTTTTTCTGGTTTCAATTTTCTGATTTTTTATAAAAAAATGTTAATTTTAATTTTAAATTTTTTCTAATTTTTGTTAAAAAAATGTTAATTTAAATTCAATTATTTAAAAAAATGTCATATTAATTTATTTTTTTCAAATTCAATTAATTAAAAAAAATGTCATTTTTAAATTTTTTTCTGATTTATTTTTATAAAAAAATGCCAATTTTAAATTATTTCCCGATTTTTTTAAAAAATGTCAATTTTCTGATTTTTTTAATTCAATTTTGAAATTAAAAAAATTTAATTTAATTTAATTTTCAATTTTATGATTTTTTTAATTCATTTTTTTTTTCAAAAAATGTCAATTTAATTTTTTAAAATAATTAAGTTGACTACCCTTTTTTAAATAATTGAATTTAAAAAATTAAATTGACATATTTGTTAAAAATAATTGAATTTAAAAATAAAATAAATTTACATTTTTAAAAAAAATTAAAATTGAAATTTTTTAAGAAAAATCAGAAAAATATTTTAAATGACAATCTTTTTTTTAAATAATTGAATTTAAATTTTAAATTGACATTAAAAAAAACAGAAAGTTGAAATTGGAAAAAAATGGAATTTAAAAACAAAATTAAATTGACATATTTGTTAAAAATAAAATAAATTGACATTTTTAAAAAAAAATTAAAATTGATTTTTTTTTAAAAAAAATAAGAAAAAGATTTTAAATGACAATCTTTTTTTTAAATTGGCATTTTTTTTTTAAAAAAAATCAGATTTTTTTTTAAGATTGGCATTTTTTTTAAATAATTGAATTTTTAAAAATTCACATTTTTTTAAATAAAATAAGAAAATTGAAACCAAAAAAAATATTTTTTTCTTTTTTTTCTGATTTTTAAAATAAAATGTCAATTTTTAATTTTTTTATAAATACAATTATTATGTGGCAATATCAATTTTTAGTTTTTTTTTTAAATTAATAAAAAATAAAATAAACGCCACATAGACATGCCAGATCAGGAAAAGTGAATATTTCATGTCCTAGTTGTCAACATAGGGGGGTAATTGAAGGAATCTTCATTTTGCAGGGGGGTAATCCAAAAAAATAATTTTACAGGGGGTAAACCAAAACTCGCATACTTTGCGGGAGGGTAAAACACCATTTACCCTAATATATATTAAGCGGCAAATGGTTGCAGTCATTTGCATTTATTTTTAGTTTAAAATAAATAAATAAAAATGCATCCAACGGTGGAGAATCATTCGTGAGTTGTTCGTGGAATTGTTATTCGCTGCAAATAGCAGTGCTCTTTTTTATAAATATAAAGTTGACTTTTAAAGAATAAAAAAATAGCCTACAATAAAATACAATTAACAAAAGAATATTCTATTTTTACGCTCTAATTTGTTTCATATGAAGTTTTACTCGTTAAACCCAAAGAAAAAAAACATTTTTTTTACATCACCCTTATTTAGAAATTTTAGGGTCTGTTTGGTGCACAGGATAAGTGACATGATAGGATAACTGTATCATATCCTGTCACAATCCAGTGTTTGGTAACACAACAGGATAAGATAAATTAATCCTGAAGTTTATCCTATCCTGTCTCTGTAGTTATAATTCTTATCCTGAATTTGAGCTGGGTTACCGGCAGGATAAGATAAGAAGAAGAAAAGAAAATACTGATTTATTCTATAAAATATATTTTAAAATAAATAAAATATAAATAATAAACTAATTAATTTTTAAATATATTGTGATTTTCTCACAGGGGTAATTTTGTAATTAATATATTTTAAAAAAATCAAAATTTTACTAAAATTACAATATTTCAAAGTAAAATAATTATTTAAAAATTGAAAAATAGGGACAAATTTAAATTTTATAAAAAATTAAATATAATTCTTTTGCAATAGTAGTTTTATTATTTACGTATGAGATATATCATATATTTATTTGGCTTATCTAACATGTATATATTATTGAGTTATTTATTTGATCATGGTTCATATAAAAAATTAAACTTGATTATTTTCTCATGATTTTTATTTGCAATTGTAAAGTTATTTGATTACTTATTTATATTTTTTATTTATAAAATTCAAAGTATTACAAAATAATTTTAAAAAAATAACAATTGTTTTACAAGATTAACTTTATCATTTAAATTGCTATATATCATATCATATTATTATGAGCAAATATGTATTAAGAACAAGATATAATAGTTATCATTTTTGTTATCATGTGCGCACCAAACACGGGATATGATAACTGAGGATAACAGTTATTCTGCTGATATCCTATCCTATCATTATCCTATCTCATATCCTATACTGCGTACCAAACGGGCCCTTAATGGCTCCCAAATATGATTTCATATATAGCAATGTAAGTTTTTTATATTATATTATTATATTTTTATTCATACAAATAACACTACTCTATGTATAATGATTTCTACCGGAAACCCTTTGCACCTAAACATATTGTTACGTGTATATGCACTTTCATATATGTATAAATATGTACATATACATATACATGTATACTAATGGTTTTTTCTTTTTTTGATTTATAGTATGTAGATTTTAATATAGTACAAAATCATATTATTAGTAATTTAATATACTAAGTATCACTCATTTTGTTCAATCGTGTAGATGAAATTTGAGAGGTTTTAGGTTCATATTATTGGCTTGGTGTAGCGAATGATTCAATTGACAAAGGTTAAAGCAAGCGGTCTAGCGCTGGAATCATTGACGAGGTTTGATTTTTTGTTTATTATTTATGGAAAAAAAAATTACAACTATTTTCTTCTTTTCCATACTTTACTTTGAGTGAAGTTTAGTTTGGTTTCTCTATTTCAAGTGTTTAACGTTTTATTTATTAATTGTAAAAAAAATATTCATTTTTATTTTTATTTAGATTTTTAGTTTTTATTCTCTATTTCAAGTTCTTATGGCTATTTTTTTCTTTGCAGTTTGCTCAATTGTATTTATGCCGAACGACCCAGTTGGTGCGACCAAGTAGGAGAGGACGAAGGGCGGGATTGTCGGTGGGATGCTTAATATTGAATATTCATTTCAACGGTTTTTTATTTGATGTCGAAATATGTGTTCCAACATTTGTTTTTGTATATTTTATATATATATATATATATATTCAAGATAATTAATTATTAATTTAAAAATAATATTAATTTTTGGTAAAATAATAATATTATATATATATATATATAATTTGGACCTTTTTTGCAAGGTTTAATGTACGCACTCTTCTAGCATTGTTTTGATATTAAATCGTCATATCATAATCAAATTAATAATAAAGTTGGCCATTAATTCTATCATTGTTTTGCTTCAAAAAAATAAAAGGAAACAAAGCCATGGTGGTTTATTTTATAAATATACTTTCAGATTCAACTTTGAATTTACAATAAACATTGGTTGTTTATTTCTAATTGCAACATCAATTGCTATGAAATTGGAATAATGATAAACATGTCATTTTTAAATTTTAATCAATAATTATTTGTAAGTCTCATGAAAGAAAGGAGTAAACGGTCATTTTAGTCCCTGAAAGTGTCACTCGCTGTCAAACAAGTCCCTGAATGAATGAAAATAAAAAAAAGCTCTCTGAATGTTAATTCCGTTAGTCAATTTAATCCAAAACGTTAAACATCCGTTAAATGTGATGACATGTCCTACAATATGCTGACGTGGCACCATGACGAGAATGTTTTAATGATGTGTTGGAATTTTTTAATTTCAATTAGCTTTTATTTTTAATTAACATTAATTTCAAAAAAGAAAAATATAATAAAATACAAAAAACTAAAACAAATTCATACCAAAATCATATCACCTTCAACCCTTCAAATTCATACTGAACAAATCTACTAACTTAAAAATCAAAATGGACACACAAAATCCCTAAAATATCTTAACAAAAGCAATAACAATACAGAAACAAAGATCATCCTCAACACACAAACTTATTATGAATAATATTATTATGTTGGTGATATTTTAAGCTCTTGACAATAACATGATAGTTAAAAAAATGATTATGTCCTTGACCAAAAAAAAAAATGATTATGTCATAAAAAAGTTGCAATATTTTATTAAGGGAAATACTTATTTGCAAGAATGGATAAAAACAAGAAAGAGAAGAATAAATCTCAACCATCCATTAATACCACTACCCCATGATTTCTATTAAAAAGGAAATTAAATTTATAATAAATTAAAATTATCATCTAAAATAATAACATGTGTTCATTCTTTTCTTTCTTACTCAAATTCTTTCTTACAAAATAACAATACTGTTTTATTAAATGTAATGCTTGTTATCGCGAATTTGGAACCACGAATTGATCACGAATGATCTGGCAGCACAGTGCCAACCTTACTTGCATTATTTAATTTGATAATAAATTGTATAATTAATTAATTATTCAGTTTCTCTCTCATCTTCCTTTCATCCTCCACCCTCTCCACCCCACAGCAACAACAATACCTCATTCTTATCCTGCAATTTCTCTTGGTTTCTTCTTTCAAAATTCTTTCTTGTACTCAATTGAAGTTTCTTTCTTTATTCTTTCAAGGCCTATCTTTGTCAACTGGATTTTTTAAAAAGCATGGTTCAAATTTAGTAATAGAAAATTTAAGGAACTAAAATTTGATAAAAAAATAAAATTTAATTATTTTCAGAGTAATAACGGATTTAGAAATCTTTAGTAATGGAGAAAATATAGTCATATAGAGTAAATTACACTCATCTTAATAAATGCTTAAATTACACTATCATTCTCTTTGTTAAAATATACAGTCATCTTTCCTTCTTATATAAAATATATTAGAGAAAATTATACTCCCCTCCTTTAAAAGAATTAGCTTGAATTTTATTCTCCTCCCCTGTTATATTAAAACCTACATTTTTCTCTTTTAATAAAACTTCATTTTATTTTACGTCACTCACATATAATGTTAATGTTTTATAAATCTAAAACTATACAAAACAAAATACAAATCTCGAATAAATTACTAAATTCGATTATATAAACAATTACATATTAAATTTATATTCTATAATAATAAAATTTTCAAAGAAAGAAAAATTAATTTCTTCAATGATGATTTAAAGATTTTTGACATAAAATAGTGATTTAAAGTTAATTGTTGTAACAAAAATATTTATTTATATTAAAATGAACTGAAGTGTATATTATAATATAAGAGGGGAGGAAATGTAATTCAAACTTCTTTCAAGGAGGAGACTATAATTTACTCTATCATATACTATAAATGTTTATATAAAAAAAAATATCATTGTCAAATGTGTTAACTGAACTAATATAATTATCACCAATCAAAAAATGAACTACACACATTATGCCATTTTATATAAAATATATTAATAAAGACACCTACATGATTGTGTTTGACCAAACACTCATCTAATAGTTTATCTCTAACCTATAGAGGGATATAGATTGTGTGGTTGGCTAGTTGTTAAACTATTTGAAAAGAAAGAAACAATAGGTTATTTGTGTAATTAACGCGGTATGCACTAGTTTTGTTCACAGATGATCACTACTACATATATAGGAATTTGCAACACTAATTTGTAACAGAGGCAAAAAAGTGTTACTATTTCCTACTTCAAATGGTCTCTCCATGTATTATTATGCCCAAAATGTTATTATTGTCCAACAACAATATTCTTTTTATTTATCTTTATCACTTATTCTATTCTATTTTTACATTCTGGTTATTTCATCTTTTCCAAAATTGTAGAGAAACCCCTAAGCGTATTCACGCACTGCACTTTCGTTTAATCACTCACCAAATCCATTCACCAAATCATTCATTAAATCACTCATGTAATCAATTTCATCACCATCTCTCGTAAATTCAACCGAATCGTTAGACTTCATCTTCATTTCTCATGAATCGTACATCTTCGTCTTCAATTCTTCGAATCATTCACCCGAATCTTCATCTCCAGTTCACTGAAACTTCATCTTCAATTCACCATTTTCAATTCACCGAATCTTCATCTGTAACTTAGGTTTTGACTTCTAATTTGATTTCATCAGCATGCAATTTTCAATACAATTTCAGAAATCAATTGTTGAGGTATGTACTTCCTTTGAGTTATTTATTTTGCTTCATTTCAAACCAATTTTTCTGGTTCAGAATACACATTTAATTTCAACTGATTTTAGTAGTAGAGATTTGAATTTCTGATTCAGTGTTGCGTAAGTTTAGATATGATATTTCTGATTGTGATTGTGATTGTAATTTAAGTTGATTTTAACTTTTTCTTAGGTTTTCCTCATGCAATAATTTACTTATCGTTTTTGTATGTATTTCATACTGATCAGGAAGGTGTTGAGAATATGAAATTATAGCAGTGTTTGTTATTAGCATCTTTAGAGATAACTATCTCTGCTTGGCCAAACTAGTTACAATTAATTAGTGGTGTAATAGGAGCTACACTAGTTTTATTTTGTAGTCAACGTATGAAACTAAAATTGTGCAGTGTGGCTAGTTGAATCAGTTGAGAATGCGTACAATGTCACGATGAATTGGCTTACAAAGGCTCCCACAGTTTATGGGATTTTTCATAGAAAGTGAAAGCTATGTTGGTAAGGGTAAGCGTTTAATTTAAATTTAGTTGTTTAAAATGGTATTTTAAACTTCAACTTTGGCCAAGTTTAAAATGGTGTGAGCATTGGTAATAGTGAATGAAGATTGCAAGGACATAATCAAATATCTACCAAGAGATTCTATTCTATGAAGGCATTCAATTATTTTTTATTTATATGTATATTTACTTAAATATTCTACTTAAATATTTATAAGAATGTTGCTAGATCATGTTCTGATTTCACAGAGTTGATGTAACCAATAGTTTTATATTCTACTTTGCGATTCTAGGCACCTCTTGGAGAGTCATCGTCGTCAAGTTTTGTTCTAGCACAATTGGTGGAAATGACAAGCTCAATTTGCCACTATAACTGATTCAAATGTGTAAGTTGTGATGTAGTTACTTTTCTTCAACTTTAATTTGATTCTAGAATTATTTGGATTCAATCTCTCATGATTCTACTGTATTGGATTATTGGAATTGATCATGGATGAATTAGTTTCATTCTTCTTCTAACTTGTTAGTATTTTTTGTAGGTATCATCACGACAATATCAAGTAGATTTTTCTATGTGTAAAGCCTCACTATCTAATTTCACTTTTATAGTTCTTCCTTCTATACATTATAAATTTGTAAGTTATTCATCTTCTCTCTTCTTATTGAATGTGATTTCTCGTGGTCTTGCTAGTTCTAGCCTAGAAGTTGTCCTTTATGGGTGGGTGACATTTACTTTGTTGCATCCATTATTTTATTTATTTTTAATTTTAGTGAACTTTGATATGAAGTCCTGGATTAATTATTAAATCTCCCTGTCTGTGAATAGCAAGTCATATGCCTTTCAACAGGAATGAATTCAAATTTTTCACAAATGGCAGAGTTTTACCCTGTATTTTTCACAAAATACTCTAGCCTGTCATTCACATCCGACACTATGCTGGTGGCAGAAGATCCCGACGACGGATTTCCATACTCCGATGTTCCGAACCCTAGCCGGATAAAGTCAGAGAGGAAGCCATACGTAACGCCAATGAAGATTCTGATTGCGAGGGCGAAAGCAGAGAAAGAAGCTTGAAAGGCACAACCTTGTAGAGTTATGGAAGAACCTCCTGAGAATGGATTGCTTGTACCAGAGCTTGTGGAAGTTGCTCATCTTGTGTATCGAGCTCGAGGGTATCTACTATCTGGTTTGAGTCAACTCTTCCAAGTCATTCATGTTCTGTGCTGCGAGTAAGCACTCTCTCATGTGAATGTTTGATTGTTTTCTTTTGAATTTTGAAGTTGAAATTGATGCTAATCAAGAAATTAAGTGGCATATGAACAATTGCATAAGAAACGTATATGTGTTTAGTATCCAGGATTAAGCTCCTAAGCAATTCAATTCTCAACAATTGGTTATAAAGATATCAAGTGTAAATGTTAATGTTACATGCATATAGGCCAGATGAAAAATATGTCTTACTCCTGGTGTGTCATTTTATGTTTTCCGTATCATTTATGTATGTATATTTATCTATTGTGGTGTGTGTTGTGTTTTAGGTGTATGCCGACTTTGAAGTTCCGTGTAGGATCATATTGAGAGGGGAAATATTGACCTGAGCTACCTAACGTTCCGTGTGCTTGATGAGGCCGATGAGATGTTGAGGATGGGTTTTGTTGATGATGTTGAACTCATTCTAGGTATTTGGTTTGTTTCACATGTATTATGCTTGTTTATCTGATCTAATAAATAAGGTTACAGATAGCCAACTGTGATGTTTTCTACTGTGTAGCTTCAATAATTTGTTTGTATTTGATTTTTGTAGGTAAGGTACAAGATGTTACTAAAGTTCAGACACTTCTTTTCAGTGCTACTTTACCAAGCTGGGTTAAACAAGTATGTGCTTATATGATTTTTTCTTGTTCTGAATACATAGTTTGTAATTATTTTTTGAGTTTTTGATTCTTATAAAGGAAGTATGCATGTGGTTTTAGTGATCAGTAGAGCTTTTAACTCTCATTCTTGATTGAACAATGAGTTGCTAGTAACATTTAGTCATGTGAGATATAGTAACATTTATTAGCCTCTTTAGTAACATTTTTAAGTAACATTGAGTTGCCAGTAACATTTAGTCATGTGAGATATCGTAACATTTATTAGCCTTGTTAGTAACATTTTTAAGTAACATTGAGTTGTTAGTAACATTTAGTCATGTGAGATATAGTAATATTTATTAGCCTCTTTAGTAACATTTTTAAGTAACATCTACAACAGATCCTGCAACATCTCACTGTATTCTTAATTCACTGTTCTTAATTCACTGTGTTCTTAATATATTTGCTAGGAATTAGCTACCAAGTAGGTAACATTTTTTTAATGTTACTAATGATACTCTAAGGTGTTACTAAAACCCTTTAGTAACATAGGCTTTATGTAACTTTTTTTAAAATGTTACTAAATCTAATTAGTAACATTTAGTAACATTTTTTTGGATTTAATAACATTTTTTATATGTTACTAAATTCCATATTTGTTGTAGTGGATAGGCGCATGATAAGCTCAAACTTTGAGAGATGGGCGCATGATAGGCGGGCAGATGAAAACACGCACACTTGAATCATTGAACAAAGAAGAGAATAATGGATATAGAGAATGAACGGAAGAATATTATTCACATATCATTTAATAATGAGGAGTGTTATTTAAACATCAAAATGGGACATCTCAACAACATCAAGGGGAGTTACATGTATATAATTGGGGAGTTCTTCAACACATTTGGTTAACTGATATTAACCAAATTTGATCTCCAATTCCTCAACTATTTGTTTCCGAGAAATTGTATATGAGACACATTTTGATTGTTTGCGGATGATAAAGTTAAAACAAAGTTAAAAGTTCAAGTTTGAAAGATTTTATGCCTATAACATCAAGGGGGAGTCACGTGTATATAACCGGGGAGTTCTTCAACACATTTGGTTAATGCCTCATTAACCAAATGAGTTGAAGAACTCTCCGGTTATATACACATGACTCCCCTTGATGTTGTAGAGATGTCCCCTTTTTTGATGTTTAAATAACATTTCTCTTTAATAATTACAATGGTCACACTACAACGGTATTCATAGGCACGATTGTTTGCATCACAAGTCCCTGACAATTGACAAACTCATGCTAAAGAGCGTTGTGACGTAATACAGAAATGGGAAGGAATAGCAAGTGTTAATCCTATAATAAGAATACAAGTTGCAAGCGACAAACCTGTCAAAAGGGTTTCTGGAATCCACCAAATTTTCGGAATCCACCAGAAAGATTAATTTGGAATTCACCAAACTTGAGAAAATTCTCTATATTTGTTATTGAATGAAAAAGTTTGCCTTCAAGGCTACAATAGTTTAGGTTAAATAATAGGGAAAAATAAAAATAACAAATCTCCCTAAAAGATTGTTGTTCTGGACTGGGTCTAAGGCCCAAAGAGCATATGTCCAATCCCACTTGACCGTTGGTCAGCTTACAAATCTTCAGCGGTTTGTAACGCTCGACACATGAGCATTTAATACTCATCATGGTTCTCCAGCCGTTTTCCGACAGCCTCTTGATGGTCATTAACGTCATCCAAAGCCTTGGCCCAGCACTGGGGACTATAAAATGATCACTTCCACAACTTCACAAGGGACGATATCTTTTATACTGAAAACCTCTACTTCACCCAAACTGACTTGAGCGTCTGAACACCTGCAGATACACAACCCCCTGCGGTTCCACCGGAGAGGAGCAAAGGACTAAAATAACCTAACATCGTCGCAGATTGATCGACTCTGATCAGGTAAGATCAATTGTAAAGAGAATAATACACCTACCTAGCTAAATAAAAATTACAAATCTAATAAAATATATTAAAATCAAATATACCTAAAATATAAAATACTAAAATATCCTCCTACATCAAGTTGCTTTGCTTGCAAATCAAGTAATCTACACAAATCATGAATTAACACATACTCTTAACAATTTGAGAAAAAGGAAGTGTAAATTTTGACGTGCTTCTTAATAGGGTGAAAACTATTTTGTGATGGTTCTTCTTAATAGGGTATCGCAAAAAATACTTTAATTTTGGTTTGAATCTGTCGTGGTTTAATCCTTTGATTTGTTTAGGTTGTTGCTCTAATTTTCATTGTTTTGGTTGTTCATTTTTTTTTTTATGGCTTTTTTGGTTGTTCATTCTTTATGAATTTTTTGTACATTCGTAGTGTTAGACTGACATATCTTGTGTTTAACCTACTTTTAATATATTCATTTGTCTTCTTAGAAAAAAAAATAAGTAAATAATTAAATAGAGAAATCAACAACATATTTAACTATATTTTTAATTAATAAAATCAAATGAATGTTGTTAAAAAAGTAATAATTAAATGAGTTTTCCTCTCCACAATATGTGATCCAAAATCTAGTCCAAAAATATTTTTATGCGATCCTAAAGAAATCCATGACCATTTCAAAGTAGTTGATTTCATGACTACTCCCTAGAGTTGATTTTTCTTTTCTATTTTTGACGGAGTCTCTAGTGTTGATTGATTCATAAAGAAATTTCCCTCGATCCTACATCTCAAGATTGTATATAATAAATAAATAAATACAACTTCTAGCATGCCAAACCGCAACAAGAAAAAAAGAAAAAGAAGAAAAACCTACTCTACTTCACTCTCTTATTATCACACAACTATGGAAAATCCAATAAACAAAATATTTCACACTAAAACCACCATACTATCTCTCATTTTGCTATTGTACCCTCTAGTTACTAACTCATACAACCCTATTTACAATTTAGCCCTCAATTGTGGCTCCTCAACAAACACTACTTCCTTAGACAATCGAATTTGGGTTGGTGATAATAATATTGATAACACAAAACTCTTTTCCTTCATTGAACAAAATACCACAAATCCATCACTTAAATTAGCCCCTAATTCCCTCTCAAACACCCAAATTCCATTCACAACTGCACGTGTCTCTCTCTCAAATTTCACATACTCTTTTCCTATCAACAACATCACTAATTCCCCTGTTTTTATTCGCCTAAATTTTTACCCAACTTCGTACCAAAACTTTGAACCAACCAATGCAGTTTTCTCTGTTAAAGTAAACAACAACTTTACCCTTCTAAAAAACTTCAACCCTTCACTTTGGCTTAATGATGCTAATGAGGAAAAAATCACAAAAGAATATTGCATCCAAATCAAACCAAATGAGAATTTGCTAAACATAACTTTCATTCCCAACAATGATTATTATGCTTTCATTAACGGAATCGAAGTTGTGTCCATGCCTTCTTTTCTCTATTACACAAACCTTGATGACCTAAATTATCATTTGAAATCACTTGACTTTGACAACACACAATACCAAGTTCGTAACGACAAAGCTTTAGAGACTGTTTATAGAGTTAATGTTGGTGATAATCAAGTTCCACCAAGTAAAGATACAGGTATGTTTCGTAATTGGGATAATGATTTTCCTCCTTACTTGGAGAAACAATATCCACAAAGTGTATCAGCTGATTATGGAGGCCATCTGAACTATTTACACAATTCCATTCCAAATTACACTGCACCAGAAGTTGTATACTTAACTGCAAGAAGCTATGGAATGAATGCGACAGAGGATTATAATGTAACATGGAATTTTGAAGTTGATTCTACTTTTACTTATATGGTAAGGTTACATTTTTGTGAGTTTGATTGGCATATCAACAATGAAGGTGATAGAGTTTTTCAGATTTTTATACATGATATTAAGGCTGAAGAAATGGCTGATGTGATTCGTTGGGCTGGTGCTCGTATGGTTCCTATTCATAAGGATTATGCTGTGACTATGTTCTCTAAAGAAGTGAGCTCTCAAATTGAAAGAGTTAATCTTTCGATCAAGCTTCAACGATTCCCAGCTGGGTTCGCATACCTTGATGTCATATTGAATGGAATAGAGATTTTCAAAATAAGTAATAATAACAATCTCGCTGGTTTGAATCCAAACAAACACATTATTCTAACATCTCCAAAGCAATCACCAACTCAACAATCAAAGTCAAAGAAGTCAACCATAGTCATGGTTTTTGTGGTTGGATTATCATGTCTCTTGCTAGCATTTGTAATGGGAATAATAGTTTTTCAAAAAAGGAGAAGAAGATTAGAATCTCATCTTGAAATGGAGGAAAGTTCATGGAAGACAAAGAAAGAAGGTTCATTAGCTTTACCATCACATCTGTGTCGCTATTTTACAATAGCGGAGATAAGAGCCGCAACAAACAACTTTGAAGATATATTTATGATCGGGGTTGGGGGATTCGGCAAAGTGTACAAAGGTTACATCGATGAAGTTACACCTGTTGCGATAAAACGTCTTAAATCAGGTTCTCGACAAGGTGTAAACGAGTTCTTGAATGAGATTGAGTTGCTCTCTCAGCTTCGTCATATTCACTTGGTTTCCCTCATTGGATATTGCAACGATGACGCTGAAATGATTCTCATTTATGACTTCATGCAACGTGGCACTCTCCGTGAAAATGTATATGGTTCAAATAATGAACCTCTTAGGTGGAATAAGAGACTTGAGATTCTATTGGGTTCAGCGAGGGGATTGCATTATCTTCATACAGGTGCAAAGCACAATATCATACATCGTGATGTGAAGAGTACAAACATATTGTTGGATGAAAAGTGGGTGGCTAAGGTTTCTGATTTCGGCTTATCAAAAGTGGGACCCACGGGAATATCGAATAGTCATATCAGCACTATGGTGAAGGGTAGTATAGGGTATTTGGATCCAGAGTGCTACTTGCGTCATAGGTTAACTCTAAAGTCTGATGTGTACTCTTTCGGTGTGGTACTTCTTGAGGTATTATGTGCAAGACCACCTTTGGATCATTCTTTGGATGCGAAAAATGTAAGTTTGGTTACGATGTTCAAAAGATGTTACGATGAAGGTGTGATAATTGAAGAGATGATCGACCCATTCATGAAAGATTCTATAACAAGTGAGTGCTTGAAATGTTATTGCGAAATGGTATTGAGTTGTTTGCATGAAGATGGAACTCATCGGATGTCGATGAGTGAAGTGGTTGGAACTTTAGAGTTTATGTTAGAATTGGTGATGAATGAGGAGGAGGATAAGAAGTTTGACGAAAGTGACGTATGTTTCACGAATAGTAGTGATGACTATGGGTCTCATACAAGCAAGCTAAGCACCATTTCAACTAGTACTAAAGAGTAACTTATGTTATCTACATATGTGTTTTCTGAGATAGGCAATCCAAGAGCAAGATAGATAGGTGCCATTCATTCTAAAATTTCTTAATAAATAACAGGCCAAAAAACTCTAATGCATAGTTTGATCGTTTCTAATTGTTGTCGGGTACATATGATGAATTGTAAGTCTCACATTTAAAAGAGATGATATTTTAAATGTAATTAATATAAATTGACACTCTTCATCTTACAACTCAATTTTATAAAAATGGGTTATACTAAATTATAAAAATGAATTATATTAAATATATATAAACTTAATACAAATTTTTCAAAAGCTTATAATACAAAAGAACGTGCCTCAAACGACAAATGGGATATATTTAGGACGACAAATGGGGTATATTTTGAACATGCCTAAATATATATGTCCGTTAAAAATATGATGATGGATCAATGGATGATTTTTATCTTTGACGAATGGATCAAATTGAATATTTTAAAGAATTATGAAGGAATTGTAAATAGATTAATTAATTATTTTGATTCATTCATGATAATCCCAAATCTAAAAATTCATGTCATTCATTAGTTTTGTCACTCCTCCTAACTATAGCTTTGAGAAAAAACTGCAAAGCCCTGCGTATGTCGCCATTGGAGTTCAACTTATACTAGGAACAACGAAATCATTTATGATAAACAGATTCATTTTGCAAGTTCGTTATTACGAGTAGTTTCTACAAAGAATCATACTAATAACGTATACACTACTTGAATTTTCGATGTAAATGCTACATAGTTGGTTCTCATCCTAAGTATAATAGCAGCATCCATCAACAAAATGATCACCCTAAAATGAGAGTCTCGTGGCTATTGAGAACAAATCAATTTAACTTTATTTAAGAAAAAAAATGTTTTGGAGCTTTCTCTATGATTCTGTTTCAAATATCTTTGGAACCAAAGTATTCCAAAGACTTTAGTAAGTCTTTGTCTTCACTCGAGAATCCTTATCTATTATGCACGTCTCTTTTTTTTTTTTTTTTTGTCCAATCATATGACAGAAAATATTGGGTGGCTATTGATAAATACTACATAGTTGGTTCTCATCCTTCAGATACTACGAGTATAATAGGAGCATCCGTCAACAAAAGGATCACCCTAAAATGAGAGTCTCGTGGCTATTGAGAACGAATTAATTTAACTTTATTTAAGAAAAAAGATGTTTTGGAGCCTCTATGACTCTGTTTCAAATATCTTTGTTACCAAAGTATTCCAAAGACTTTATCAAGTCTTTGTCTTCACTCGAGAATCCTTATCTATTATGCACATCTCTTTTCTTTTTTTCTCGTCCAATCATATGACAGAAAATATATTAGCCTTTTAGTTTTGCATTTTAGTTCAAAAAAATTGCTATATAATTACTTGAAATGTGTTGCAAGCATTAAGATTTTGAATTAAAGAATTTTCTTTAACTCAATCGTATTGTTGCTCTTAAGTCAAATGTGATATGATACCTTTGACTATCCTTTCGTGATCCAATAATGACGATAATGACATACATTAAGTGCCAAAAAAGAGTATTATGAGTTCGAACATTTGTACCAACACATCAAATATTCTAAAAGTATTTTATCATCTTAATTAGTTGCAGGCCCAGCCCTGAGGCAGGGCAAGCAGACCCACAGCCCAGGGCCTCATTTTTTTTGGGCCTCAATTTTTTTTTCCAGTCCCACAACTCAAATAATTGGTCAAGTATTCTTTTCCATAAATAATACCACATGAAATGCTAGTTGGTGTAGTGATGTGTGCGGTGGTTTTAAGATATAATCATGGTGCGGTCATGAATTCGATCCCTACCTGCGTAAATTTTTGTTTAATTTTATTTCACTCTAGAAAATCTATCTATCTATACATTTAAAGCAATTGTGTTGGGTCAAGCCGCCTGACTACTTGACCAAAAAAAAAAAAGCAATTGTATTGGACCATTTGAACCGTGAACCGGTAAGCTCGCCGGTTCGATGACCGGTCCAGTTCTGACAACCTTGAATGAAACCATTACAAACGACCAACAAAATACAGATGGCCCACTATTGAAACAACTATTGAATTTATTTTTTAAAAAAACTATTGAATTTATAACAAAATTAAAGAATTTCAATAATATATGCCATGGTCCATTCATAACCAACATTACACAAATTATTTCATTTTTTTTTAAGAAATGATGAATATTTCTATAAATAGAATAATTCTATAACTTATAAATAATTTTGCTATTGTTCCAAAAAAATACTTCACTATTTTATTTTTAAAAAACCTACATTTTATTATTTCTTTGAATATAAAGATATAATTTCTAAAATTAAGTTTCAATTTTTATTAAAAACAATATCATTTTTTAATAATACTATCTGTTCTTATTTATATTAAATGGAAGGTGTATTTTGTTATTATTAATTAAAATATAATTATTTTTTATATTATTGATGTTATTTATATTTTAAATAAAAGATTATTTTTTTAAAAAAATTACGTTTTTTTAGTTTTATTAATTTTTTTTCACCGGGCCTCTTTATCCAATTCGTCCGGGGCCTCCAAATGTATAGAGACGGGCCTGATTAGTTGAAATTATTTTTCCCAAAATCGATTAAAATAGGAAACATACAAAAGATTATGGGGAAATAAATCAGACTCAATGAAAAACAAAATATGCTTAAAAGTAATTTTTAAATTTTACTCGCATCACAAACACAATTCAGCGAACCTGTGCATGCATCTAGTTGCAATTGGAAAATGTTTTCAATTTAAAAAGACATCATTTTAAAAAGTATACCTTTATTGTGAACGTAATTAACATACAGTATGATTCTACAATTTTAGTAATCAACTTTAGTATTTATTTTAGTAATTGATATGATTCTATGAATGTAGGGGATTTTAATTTTAGTCGATAGTGGTTAATTTATGTTCATATTCATATCAAAATTACAACTCTTTTATATTGAACATGTGTTCAATTCATGTATATTATTATTACTAGCAGGCCAGGCCGCGCCTGCCTGTGTCTAATTTACGCGCATACTATTGCGTTATTTTAAGTAGAAGTTAAGGGTAATTTTGTTATTATGAAAAAGTCACCTCAAACTCATCTATCATCTTTATATATAGTATAGATTATTATTATTATTAATAATCAGATCTTTGTATAAGGCGAACAAAAACTCATAGAAAAATATTACAAAACAAAAGCGTCGTATATAAGCGGAACACTAATTTTATAGTTTTAAATCTAAAATTTTAAATAGAACAAAATTATACTTGTATAATTTTAGAGTATATTTAAAGTCTAAACCTTTAAATAGAACAAAAATAAATTTAATATTATATTTGCTGTCGAAAAATTATTAGTACCATCACATTTTGCTAATCTTTCTGGTGATAAGATTTCTGATCTATATCTTTCTCTATATTCAATCCACATATGTCACATCATCCTTAATTTATCCCGTGACATTTGAAAATAAGTGTCTGTTTGTCTTCATATGGAAGACTTCTCAAAGTAATTAGAAATGAAATTAAGAGACCACATATCAACTTTATAATTTATCAAAATATCTGTCTTTTTTTGTCTTAGTATTGAAGACTTTTCAAAATTTAGCAATGGAATATAAAGAGACCCACATGCCAACTTAATAATTTATCAAAATATTTGTCTTCGTATTGAAGACTTTTCAAAAAGCTAGCAATGAAATCTACGGACCCAATCAACTTTATAAATTTAAGAGACCCACCTATCAACTTTATGATTTATCAAAATATTGACCGTACAATACATTGATAATTGACGTTGAATTTTGTAGAAAGGACAACTACAGTTCGATTTCCGCAACTATAATTAAAAGAGAGTTGAAACCACTCAAAAGACGGTTGTGTGGACTTAAACGATAAATTAATATTGTTCTTAGGAAAAAACTTCCTCCCACCCCTACAATTATACCTCTACACCTACAAATTATTTTTTTTCCCAAATTTACCCTTTATGAGCCGAGTTTACAAAAAAATTAACTTATATTGACAGACAAAACTGTCACTAAAAGTTAAGAATTCGTAAATAGATCTCATTTTCACATATACCAGAAATCTTTTTGGAAGTACTCCGGAGTATATTCTTTAAAGGGTTAAATATGTTTTTGGTCTCTATAGTTTCCCAGAATTTCGTTTTTAGTCCCTCAAGATTTTTTTCACACTTTTTAGTCCCTGAAATTTTGTCAGTCAGTGTTTTTAGTCTCTACTTTTCAATCAACTCGTACATATCATTCGAAATTTTAAATTTTTTTTCTGCAGTCATGTTTAGTACATTATATGAATCTCTCTTACAAAAGTTTAATTTTTTTTAACAAGAGATGAACTAAATATGAATTTTTTAGTTTTTTGCACATAGAAATTCATAAATAATTCATCTTATGTTAAAAAATTCTAAATTTTTATCAGAGATGCTCTTATAATATTTTAATACAAAGAACCGTTAAAAAAATATGAAAGTATACAAGAGTTTGATTAAAAGTATGGACTAAAAACACTGATTGACAAAACTTCAGGACTAAAAAGTGTGAAAAAAATTTCATGGACTAAAAACGAAATTCTGCAAAACTATAGGGATCAAAAATATATTTAACTCTTCTTTTAAGTATAAGAAATTTGAACTTATAGTGACAGACACAATTGTCACTAAAGGTCAAAACTCATTAGAGATATACAAGAATAGTACTCCCTCCGTCTCAAATCTTTGGTCCTTTTAGCCTTTTAGTTTTGTCCCAAAACTTTAGTCCTTTTAAGAAACCAAGACACAATAAATGGTACTTTACCATTTATACCCTTACAAAAACAAAAACATTCATTAAATGAAATTTTCTCTTTCTTAATAAAGTAAGAGTAAACATGACAATCTTTACTATTTCTTAATCCATGTACAGAACTCTAAAAGGACTAAAATTTTGGGACGGATGGAGTATTCGGATTGAGCTGTATTTGCTCCGTCGGAACCAACTACTTTCTATGAGGTTTGTCCATTCTTATTTGATTTTAACTCATGGGAGTACTTTTCAATTGTGGAAATTAATCGCTGCAACATATCCCAAGTGTTATTTGCCTAACTTTTTATTCCGGATCAACAACCCCAGCACGTTTCTTGTTGTCCATGCAGTTTTTCAGTTCTGCAATAAAAGAACATAGGTGAAAATGAGATGACTAAATAGTAAATACAGATGTTCCACATTTAGTGACAGTGTTCTCTGTCACTGTAAGTCAGATTTCGTGTATTTTAACTAACAAACCGGAAATTATAAAGAGCGTGTTCTGATGAGAAATAATGAAAATGTGGTCTATCTACTTTTTTTTCTGATTTTAGTGACAGCTTTATCTGTCACCATAAGTTAAATTTCTTCTATTTAGATTAAAAACCTGAAATTTTAACAAAGGTGTTATGGTAAGAAATAATGAACTGGATTAGTTTAAATGAGATCTATCTACACATTTTTAAATTTTAGTGACAGTTTTGTTTTTCACTATAAGTCAAATTTCTTGTAACTCGGATCATAAAGGGTAAAATTATAAAACAAAATTGATTTGTAGGGATAGAGGTATAATACTAGGGGTGAGAGGAAAATTTTCCGTTCTTAGATCCCCTTATCTTGTTTAGTTCATTAGTCTTTTTCTTAAAAAAATTCAGAGAATTTTAGCATGCTCCAAGAGTTAAATACAAAAGTACTTTTCTAAAAGAAATTGTGTATTCGTCAAAGATTTTTTTTTTAAATTAAGTTTCGTATTATTTAAAACAAAATTACTATATATAAATACTAAGAAAAAGTATAAATTAGTAAGGAAAAGATAATTTTTTTTGACACAAGAAAAAGAAAAGAAATTATCGAATGCACATCTTAAGGGTATGAGTTAAAATAAATATTTTCATAGTTTACGGAGGTAGAGATGGATAATTGTAAGGGTATGAGAAAATTTCTTCCATATGTGGTGTCAATCTAGAAGGCCCAAATATTTGGGTCAGCCCAATTGAAATGGTTATGTTGTTGAGCTGTATTTCACTTGCAAATATTCTGAGAACTCAAATGAAAGTTCACATGATATTTTTTATTTTATTTTTACGCAAGCAAACTCGAGGCATTTTATTCATAATAATAGTGGTGATACAATTCGGAATAACATTGAAAGTAGCGCATGAAGCATGGAAAAGAGCTGCTCGAACGAGAGCATGAGCGCTTCCGTTTGCTTGACGTCTAGTAAAAACAACTATAAAATTGTTATGATTTGAAAGTATGGTTCTATAATCATCAATAAGTGAACCATATTCTGAATTATTATTTTTTATTGTATACATCATCAACTACCACCTTGCAATCCATATCAAATATCACTTTGTGAAATTCTACCATTTCCATCCACGTCATTGTTTGTTGAAGTCTCCATGCTTCTCCTTCAGCCGGAGTCACTATATCATCCATATGCCTTGTTGTTGCTGCCACAAATTGTCCCTTTTCATCTCTAATGCCATTCCAACAGTTGAAAAATGAACATTGTTGTGTTCATTTAATGTGGGAAAGTTGAATCAATATGATAGGAAATGGAATGGGATGAACACACTAGTCATGTAGGAATTGGAACTAAGAAGTGTGATTGAAAACAGTGGGAAAAAGTCCCACATTGAAAACAACACACTCTTTAGTAGTGTTTATATATCTCAAAGTGACTACTTCAGATGTGTCCCAAAGGATAGCTTGTTTTGTGAACGGCGGACCTCGCATTATCCCAGAGTATCACACAAATGCTCGCCACCGTTGGTTAGTCCGGGCATGGGTGATGTATTATTTTTTAGTCACGAAATTAATCAATTTTGTTGGTTGATTATTCAATGAGTTTTTTGACGAAAACTCATTCTTCCTATCAAATCCGTTTTTTTAAACGGACATTAATTGAGTTAGCCTGCGTTAATTGTTGTCTTCCATATATCAAAATTTATTCTTCTTTCTAAACACACAATTCTGAAAACAAAAACAAAAACTCTTCTCTCTCTCACGAAAAATCTTCTTCGTCAATTTTTTTTTTTGCGTTGTGTTTCATTGGTTCGATACTGACATTGTTGTATCAGTACCGATATTGTTGTATCGGTAACAATTGATATGTTGTATCAATTTTTGAGTGATTTTGTTGAACCATTCAAGAAGATGTTTATTCTCTGATCATTACAGTGCAGTGATTGATTGATTCATTTTGAACAAGGTTGTTTTATCCTGGGGACGGCGCGGTTGGTTGGTGCCTGCTTTGCATGATTTAAGAAGTACCGCGAAACATATTAAAGAGATCGACCTAGTACGCGACTCAGCCAATAATTCTCTTCGATTCTAAATTATTTTCGAAATATTTTTCAATATCAAAACAACACCAACTTGGTTACTAATGGTAAACAAGGCTGCATTTATGTTTGATGTTCTTGTGGCGGTTTACATCTACTTTGATGTTCTTGTTGCTGCCGGTTTGTGGTAGGTTGAGCATGCCCATGAGGACGGGAACTCTGCCATGCGTGGAGCATGTTGTAGGCGCGACACACCACCTGGTTGACATTATCGTATTGATTCTCCCATAGCTTCGTATTGCATTTCTTCCATATATTTTTTTTTTGAAATGGCAAAATGTATTAAGGCACCTCCCTATACAATGCATTTCTTCCCTATGCTCCAATCAACACATGATATCAGTTTTCAATTCAATTTAATTAAATATTCATTCAAACTTTTCTTTTTAACAGAAATATCATTCAATTTTAATTTTCTGATATCTTTATATTTTGGCAATATGGGAATTAATTTAATGTGTCACAACCATGAGGACATAATACAATGGTAAAGAATTAATGCTTTCATACATATTTTTCTGTATATTATAATGCTTTCATATTTCAATCGGTGAAAGTTTATAATAATTTATAATAATAATCTAACATCTGAATTATTTCCAGTCGGTTGTTACCCTTGTCACTATGTTTTTTACGGTGGTGTGCAAGCTTGTGAAGTTGATCCAGGCTGAAATTAAATAATCAACATACAAATATTAGTAGTAAAATATTAAACATAAGTGATATATACAATATAAAACGTAACCAAGAAAAAAAAACAATATAAAAATATGGTTTTCCTAGTTTTTTATATAGAATTTTTTTCCTGCTTACGTCAATAATATAATTTTTTTAATAAAATATTTTTAACTTTGTGTACATTTAAATTTTGTTAACAAACATTCTCGTGAGGTTAGCTCAATTGGTAGGGGATATTGCACTATATGTACAGGAGTCTGGGTTCGAACGTGAGACACTTCAATTTTTTTTTGACAACCTACACACAAGTTATTCACCTTTAAAGTGAATTTTCTAGTCACTAGGTTACTTGACAAAAAAAAAAATTAACAAACAGTTAAATATTGTCATATTATCTCGATGATCGGAAACACTTAAATTTATTTTGATCAAGAAACACTAAAGATTTAATGAGATTAAGGGATTTTACGGTAAATATAAAATTATTTAACACGGTAAAAAAAAAAAGTAACATTGAACTCAATCACAATTTATTTATTGAGTGAATACCCATTTTAATTTGATCTCTCAAATTTTTAGCGGGACAATTTAGTCCCTGACAAAAATAAAACTCAGATTAGTCTCTATCATTTTCATATTTTGAACAAACTAGTCCTCGATTCGTTATAATACAGGGACTAATTTGTCCCTCACATGAAAATGTAAGGGACTAATTTGTCTTTTATTTTTGTCAAGGACTAAATTGTCCCGTCAGAAATTTGTGAGAGACGAAAACGGGTCTTCACTGTTATTTATTTTTGGTCTAGATTCAATCACAATTTTAATTTGAGCATATTGAATTTAGGGTTAAATATGTTTTTGGTCCCTATAGTTTTGTCGAATTTTGTTTTCAGTCCCTGAAGATTTTTTTCACACTTTTTAGTCCCTGAAGTTTTGTCCGTCACTGTTTTTAGTTCCTACTTTTCATTCAACTCGTGCATATCATTCGAAATTTAAATTTTTTTCTGCGGTCATGTTTAGTACATTATATGAATCTCTCTTACAAAAGTTTAATTTTTTTTAACAAGAGATGAATTAAATATGAATTTTTTAGTTTTCTGCATATAAAATTCATAAATAATTCATGTTATGTTAAAAAATTCTCAATTTTTATCGGAGATGTTCTTATAATATTTTAAACATGAATACAAAAAATCATTCAAAAATGTAAAAATATACAAGATATACAAGAGTTTGATTAAAAGTAAGGACTAAAAACACTGGCGGAAAAAACTTCAGGGACTAAAAAGTGCTAAAAAAATCTTCAGGAACTAAAAACGAAATTCTACAAAACTATAGAGACAAAAAAATATATTTAATCCTTGAATTTAATGGGCATATACATTGATACAATGTAAAATAATCTAATGTAAGAAATTTTTTCCTTAAATGCGTTAAAGTTTATGAAAATCAAATGTAAAGAATTCAAATTCCAAATAGATTAATACTATACACTAAACACTAAGAATTAAGTTAATTTCCTTACCACACATGTATGAACATCATCACATCCACACAATAGCTTTCCATTGAGAAAGTCTGTTGCCTGAAATGAGCCTCCTCCCTCACTCCTCTGCATAAAAACCCCTCAAATTATAAGAATATAATGATTTTGAATAAATTATATAAAGGAATAAGTGATTAAATTTGACTAAATGAGAACCTTGTAAAAATCAACAGCAACAAAATTAGCCCAACGGTTACCAGATGCACCATAACAAGTGTGCAACATGTTAATGAGTCCACCAGAATTATCTTCACATGAGAGTGGTTTTAATGGAAATGACCTAAAATAGTTTACCAACACTAATGATTTGCTTGTGTCATTAAGAGGAGGTGATTCTGCCCTGTTTGGACAATTTCCATCTTTCATTCCACCATCTCCATCTACAATATCGCAAAGAAAAATTATTGTGTTAATTGAATAAAATTACTAATAATGAAATCCTTGTAACAAATGTTATAAAAACCAAACCGGACATCAAACTGACAAGATGTGTACGTCCTAATTCAACTCGAATTTAAACCGTTCGATGCAAAATAAAATCGCAATTGAGACACCAAAAATAAAATAACAATGTACGTACAATGGTAGGAAAATAGTTCGAGGTTTAACTGGTTGAACCATCTAGTTAGATTGTTATAAAAAGATTGAGTGTAATTATATATATATATATATATATATATATATATATATATATATATATATATAATACGGTGTAAAAAGTCTTGGCGAGAAACATGTAAACAACTACTTTGATCGCTAAAGGTATTAGATAATCTCATTGTTATTTCTAAATGTATTAAAATTACAAAACATCTTTGAGTTTATCTTTGTACAAACTCATTAGCGAAAGACATATTCAAAAACCTTGTTGATTATAAAAGACACATATAGGAGGATCAAACTAACTAAAAAACACGTTCATGCATTAATAATAAATAAAAAATATAGAATATAGATGGATACATATATTAAGAGATTTGATTGATGGTGTTTACTTACACTGATTTTCAACCATGTAGTTCCATTGATAAGCAATACCTTCACTTTGTTCCTTAGCTCTTTTAGAAGTGAACACTACTAATCTTTGGTTTTTGGCAACCATATCACTCACTAGAGGCCAATTTCCACCATTTTTTGGCATGCTAGCCAATGGAAACCAATACTTCTTAAGACCAGCTTGGGTAAAGACCTTTGTCAAACCATTTGGGGTACTAACATAATCTTCCAAGATAATTGTAACAATTTCGTTTGGATTTGCAGATAAAAATGCTTCAATTTCCTTCAATGTGTCAATAGCTGGTTCCTAATAGTTTAACATAAAGTTAGTGATTGGAATTTAAAAATTTCAAACCTTTTTCTCATTTTAAAATACATCTTCTACGGTCGATTTTATGGTGCAACTGACTAAAGATTGTTAGATTAAAAATGTGTGTTTTAATCTAACAAACCGTAGTCAAATGCAGCATAAAACCGATTACAGAGAAACAACTCCTTATATTAAAAAGAATAGACAAAAATAAAATAAAATGAAAGACCAACATAAATTATGTAGATGACTTTTTTTACATACAAATGCAGTGAAGTCATGACATTGGCCTCCAAATGAATGACATAACCACACATCTCCATCAAAATCATATGTATCTAACATTAGTGCCCGAACTCCATTCTACAAATTAACCATATTGTTGAAACAAAATTGAGTTAAATTGACATTGTATGTAAGCATCCTAAAAATTGAAAATTAATGTGTATATATTCCCTCATATGTAATGTAATAAAATATAAGTAAAACGGCGCTTTAAAAGTCAAATGTATTTAGTTTGAATTTTGAACCAAATACAATTGACTTTTTAAAGTTTGTTTATATTTTATTACGGGGAGTAATTAAGTATCGAATAACATACATTTAGTTGTTGAGTGATGTTGTCTTCTTGGTTGATTTCGGTAATTCGAGGCACACCCGTGTGAGATGGCTCCCCTTCAATGGAAAATGCATTATGTGTTGTCAAAAATGCATATTTGTTGAATGGTAGAGAATTATTCTGTCCCAAAATAAATATAGAATCAATTAACATGAGATCAAGATAAACACTACTAATTTTTGTTGTCCTTTTCACTTCAAAAGAAAAATTGTCTTGTATTTGGCCCACCAACCAAACATGACTTTGGATTATGTATAATGTGAATGCATGTTGTCACAAGCATCTTAGCCGTTCCATCAAAATCGAACATTTCAAACTTTAATTTTTTTTAATCTAAAAATTGAATTTAAAATTTATTTAGAGTTGTTCTTGCACACAATCTAAAATCGACAAAATAGGGGGATTATTACTTAGATAATGTGAAATGGCATAGAAATAGTTTATACTTTCTAGCCTACCCAAACCAAACAAGAAAAATGCAACCCACCAATAAAAAGTGATTCAATAAGTATTAATAATCGGACCCCGATTTGCTCAAAAAAAATAAAATAATCGGACCCCAATTGACAGTTGTTCACATAATTTCAATTAGTAGGTGATTTTAGCTTTAGAAAAGTGATTTAACAACAATCATTTATGTGGTGCAGTTTGATCAAATTCACACACATTTTGATTTTAGCTTTAGAAAAGTGATTTAACAACAATCATTTATGTGGTGCAGTTTGATCAAATTCACACACATTTTCAATTTCAGTCGTTCGTTTTTTATCGGAAGATTGTCCTTTCGGTCAACAACCATGGTTGTCATTGTTGGATGTTAAACAATCTTTTAAGTTTGTGTGTGTTACAATTTTCTGAGAAAACTAAGCAAAATCCCAAAATGTAATAATTAAAAAGATAAGGAATCTTACAATGAGCTTGAATTGATCTGTAACAGATGATCTTACACACCTTTGTCCTGAAAATCCAGTACATGAGAAACAGTAGAGTCCAGCTCCACAATCTTTATCAGAATTGCACTCATCAAGGAGCTAATAAATAAAAAAAATTAGTAATTTGAAATCAATTAATAAATGATAACAACAATTAATTAACTTGATAATGTTGTATAGAGTTGAGATACATACCCTGCAACTTCCATTAGAACAATCAGCAGCAACGTTGTAAACAAATGGAAGAATTAACATAAGCAAGAACAAAGGAGAACCCATGTGGACAATGATGAAAGAAAAGGAATTAACCAAAGATAATATATAATTTATAGAATAATGAATGGTATATTTATTTTTTGTTTTGACTGAGAAAGCAAAGTAAATTCATAGAACTCTATCTATATTCATATGATAGGTGACTTTTGTCAATTGGGTATATTCTCGGACCTTTTAAGCCAAGTTATAGGCAAAACCGTTACAATAGAAAGATTTTTTTCATAGTTGTCAAAGGTTTTCCACTATATGACTATATCCATATAAGGAGTGATTATGTTATAATAATGATAAAAAAGAAGAAAAATAAAACCACAAAAAAACTAAGAGACTCATTTGACCATTTTTGTATAAATTAAGAAAAAGTGTAAAAATAAATACGAGAATACAATTTTTTTATTGACTACTTCCGGTCAAAAAAATTGTCGACACACAAAATGAATCATTTCCCCTCACTGAATATAAATTTTAACCAACTTTCCTTATTTTATTTTATTTTTACAAATAACTTTCCTTATTTTTTATTTTTTTTAAGAAACTTTTCTTATCTAAATATTGATATATTTACATTTGCATTTGCATTTAATATGAATACTAAATGGAAGGAATACATTGATTTGAGTCTATCTATATCATGTAGTTATCAATTGGTATCTGCTATAGATATTATTGAAAGGTGTGAGATTCAAGTTTCTCTCTACATATGATGATGATGATAAATAATTATGTAAAAAAAGTATATATGACGATGATAAATAATTATTGGAAAGTTTAACAAATTGTAACAATTTTTTATTAAGTAGTATAGTGGTTAGAATATCACTTTTTAAAGTAAATAACTAGGAGTACCAGAGTTTAGTGAACCACTAGATTTGATCTAATGGTAAAGAATTTTGGTAGTATGCATAATGTCAATATGTCATAAGTTCGATCTTCACTGGCTCCATTATAAACAAAAAAAAAAAAATCAGAGTTTGAACATCAGTTCATGCATATTACATGCTCACGAGACCATATTTTAATGATTTTATTGGTTTAATAAATGCCGATTATCAATAAAGAAAGAAATAATTATTTTATAAAGAAAATATAAAATAATTAAACTACTATGTTTCGTAAAAAAGAAAAAATGATAACACCATATGCTCTCAATAATTAAAATATATCACTTTTTGGAATAACAATAAAAATTACCTTCCTTTATAAACAAAAAAATAAAAATAAAATTACATTCCTTTAATTTAAAGATTATTCAATGCGTTGTTTAACCTCTGATCACACATGTATGTTGACACATAATGATGGTATATTTTTATGGATTTAATAGTAAAAAAAATAACAAGTAGACATCTCACGTCATGAAAACACATTGTCATATGTCAACATGTGTTGTCAGAGATTAAAAACAAAATTTTTAAATATAGGAGGTAAAGTAAATGGCAAAGCACCTATTAATCCTAAATAGTTTAAGAAATTATTGACAAATTAAACCAAGTTAAAACTAAATACTTGCTCTGCCAATTTGCAAGGAAGGAAATCAGGGGGAATGGTGCGCTTGGAGGGTTTGCTAAAAGTAAAAGTATGGGTGTTTCCGAGCTTGTAATGATTTTACTGTTGAAATTTGTGAAGTGCTGGATAGATCAAGTGTCCGTTTGTTTTACCTTTAAAAAAAAAAATTTGTACTTTTGGAAATATATTTTGTAAAATCGTTATTCAAAATATTACAAGTTTTTTTGTATTCGTTTTTTCTAAATTGAAACACTAATTTTGACATCATATAACATAAATGTACATTATTGAAGTTCAAAACATAGACAAAATCGCAATTTTTTCAAAAAGTTGTATTTTAAAAATGAATTTTGTGAAAATCTATTTGAAATAGCTTCAAAATTAAGTGACATTTTGAAATTTTGATATCCAAATTTTTTCCAATAAAATGAAGAAATACCTAAAATAACATTTTAAGAATAACTAATTAAACAAAATTTTCATTTGAAGCTTTTATATAAAAAAAATTTGTAAATTTTTTTTATACAAAATTTTCTAACACTACAAAATCTATTTTTAAAAAAATCCAAAACAAACGGCCAATGTTTTGCTCGTCAATTGGAGTTTTTGTAGTGTTGAATTATGTCTTGATGCTAAGGATGTTGTGCATGTTATTAGCTCTGGGCGTCTAAAAGGAATGGCCGGTTATTCGTTACTCATGAAGATTCGTTGGTTATTGGCTATGGATAGGTGGAATTTTCGCATGATTATAGAGAGAAAAACAAGTGTGCGGATATCTTGGCAAACATATGTTTTCTTTAAATCATAATGTGGTGTTTTATGACGATTGTTCGATTAAAATTAGAGATATTTTATTAGCTGATAAGATAGCAATGACTAACCCTATAAAATACTCTCTTTGTGTCACAATAAATATCTCCTTTGAATTTTTCTCTATCGCAAATAATTTGTCCTTTTAGAATATCAAAACAACATTTATTTTCTTTTTTCAATAAATTATCATTATTTATTGTATCTCAATTTACCAAATTATCTAACTAACGACGATTAATATAAATATTTTTTAGTAAACAAACTCATCTTATTATTAAAATCAGGTAAATTAGGTGGGAATGTTTCTGCACATTGATTTAAAAACATTTTCATAAAAAATAACAACTAAACATTTTCATCAATACATAATTAAAATTTAAGAACATTTTATGGTGCATTAATTTTTTAAAATGACAACTAAACAAATTAAATGGGAGATTTGTTTGGTAAATTAGGTGGGAATGGCTGTGGGAAAAAAGAAGTTATAGCAGCATTATTACTCTTTCCAAAACTTTTCTTCCTCCTCTTGCACTGCCAAAGCATGCTCAAGTTCAACCTCAACTTCACCCATTGCTGGTCTTTCATCTGGATCAAATTTCAAGCATCTTTTCGCGATATCCATGAACACTTCTAAACATGGTATTGCAATCAATCTCATGAGAATGGGATCAACAATCTCAGTTTCTAAGAATTTCTCCCAAAAGTTATCATCATCTCTAAACATATGGAACATTTCTATCTTGTTCCCAATCCTCAGTTTGTTGTTTGTAAATGCTACATCAAGTAGAACCATACCAAAAGAGTAAACATCACATTTATCTGTGACAGTTCCATATATGGCATACTCTGGTGCCATGTAATTGAATGTTCCTGTCAACAAGTTAAGAAAAAAAGAGTAAAGGTTAAAATTGGTTCGTGCCAAAAATTGCATATTTCATTTTAGTTCTTAAGAAATTGTATTTCATAATTATAATTACTACCCGAGAATGAAAATATATACTACTAGACCACATCTTACTAATGATACACAAGTTTTTTTTTTAAGATAAACGAAATGACAAGTCATTGAAAACTCACACACAAAATGAATGAATCGGAGTTTGAACTCCGATCATGACAACCAACCTAACGTATTTAAGATTGAGTTAGGATTTATGAACATACATTGATGCCCACAAGAATATTAACCACAAGTGTACATAAATAATTTGAAAGTTTACTCCGTAGATAAAAGAAAATAAATTACCGATTATTTGGTTGACTTCAATTGGTTTTTGCTTCAATTTAGAAAACTTCCCTTGTAAGGAAAATTCAAGTTGTCTGAGTTTTGGTACCATTTTGCTATCTAAAAGAATGTTGCGAGTTGTGATGTCACGGTGGAAAATCGGGCGCTTTGCTCCAGTGTGAAGGTAGTGTAGCCCTTTAGCAGCTCCAATGCATATTTCAAGTCTTTTTTTCCATGAGAGTGATTCCGTATACCGGTACGGGTGTGAACATAAGTGATCATAGAGATTGCCGTTGCACATGTACTCGTACACAAGATATGTTGCATATTTTTTTTCACAAAATCCAATTAAAGATATCAAATTCGGGTGATGAAGTTGGCAATGGAGTTCAATAATATTCTTCATCGACTCCCTCTCTGCACCTGTCAAAACCGACACTGCTATTGGATAATCAGATTCACCATTATGTTTGAGATAACCTCTATACACTTTTTTGAAATGTACACGCCCAGTTTGAATTAAACAATATTTACTGAAGTTATCGGTTGATTTCTTAAGGTCGTAAAATGAAAATTGATGACATGGCTCTTCTATAATCGTTGGATATTGTTTCTTGGATGAACTTTTATGCTTTGAATAATTTATAAGCATATTTCCCAAGTGATAGTCCTGTTTGATAGCCAATGAATATAATCAAGGTTCAGTCAGATTCATATGCACATAACAATCAAGTCTACATATTGCATCATGAAACATGAATTCCTTTTAGGGAAGAAGGGATGGTTTTAAATGCATTATACAATTAAGGGGAAAGAACTATTTTGATCGCTAAATGTGCAACTCGTTGTCATTATAATTCCTGACTCAAAAAAAAAAAAATACAAAATAGTTCTTAACTCTACAATTTGTTAGTCATTTTGGTCCCTAACATTAAAAATGACCGTTAATTTTACAAAAATGACTAACATATTGCAGAATTATAGACTATTTTGTATTTTTTGGAACCAAAATAATACGAGTTTAACAGGACCAAAATGACTATTTTTCCTATAATTAAACTAAAAGAAGTAAAACGAGGGAAACAAGTTGGGTACAAATGTCAGCAATGGCAAAATTGTAAGTATATATCAAATCATTTTCTAAGCTAAAAACTAATGAATTTTTGTATATATCAATCTACCAGTGAAGTTCAATACCACAAATCTTCTTAGTTAGTGGTAAATACATCATATCATAGTTTAAGTTGAGATCCTAAAAGAAATGAAAGATTTCATCTAGGAGAGAAATCAACACACAAATTTGAAATTTACCTGCAAGATCAACAACACTAATTAGCACAATGTTCCGTTGAACGAATGTAGCTTGAAAGCTTATTGTTTATAGAAATAGTGTGATTGGCTTGAGACTTATTGAATGAATTAATTTATTGAATTTCAGTATGCTTTCTTCCAACGTACAAATTTCAACGTTTTGACTTGAATTTTCTACACCTCCTTCCACGCAGTTAGGTATTGTTTTCTCTGTGGTTACCAAGGGGAGAATTGTCACATCACCCACCCAAATAAATGAATAACAGCTCATATATTTTAGCCATATATCTAAGGGAAGTTTTACCACAAACATTTTAAGCGGTGCATATTGCATAAGTATTGAATAATATTGTCTCCATGCATATAAGCCACAACTTTTCCCTCTTGCATAAGTACTCCTCCAAGTCCCATCTTCGAAGTATCACAATACACAACAAACGACTCCTTAGCATCAGGTAAAACCAACACAGGTGCAGTAGTCAACCTTCTCTTAAGCTCTTGGAAACTTTTCTCACAATTCGCATCCCAAACAAAAGTTTGATTTTTAATAGTCAACTGTATTAAAGGTAAAGCTAACTTTGAAAATTCTTCTATGAACCTTCTATAATATCCGGCCAATCCAAGAAAACTTCTAATCTCTGAAACGGACTCAGGCGTTCCCCATTGCAATACCGCATCAACTTTTGCAGGATCGACAACTATTCCTCCACTCGAAATCACATGACCAAGAAAACTTATTTCCTTTAACCAAAATTTACACTTCGACAACTTGGCATACAACTTCTTCTCTTTTAGGACTTGCAACACGATACACAAATGATCTCTATGCTCCTCTTCGGATTTTGAGTAAATCAAAACGTCATCGATGAAAACCACCACAAATCTATCCAAGAATGAATGGAAAATTCGGTTCATGTACTCCATAAAAAATCCAGGTGCATTGGTCACATCGAAAGACATAACTGAATACTCATAATGTCCATACCTTTTCCGAAAAGCAGTCTTTGGTATATCCTCCTTCTTCACTCTAATCTGATGGTATTCGAATCTCAAATCAATTTTACTAAACACGCAAGCACCAACTAATTGATCCATCAAATCGTCTATATCCTCGGAAGTGGATATTTGTTCTTAATTGTCACCTTGTTCAATTGACGATAATCAATACACAACCGCATAGTTCCTTCCTTCTTCTTAACTAACAACACGGGCGCTCCCCACGACGATACACTAGGACGAATGAACTTCTTCTCAAGAAGCTCTTTCAATTGTTTCTTCAACTCATTCAACTCTGATGCAGACATACGATACGGCGTCATAAATATCGGGCTAGTACCAGGTACCAAATCAATAGTAAACTCTACTTCTCTTTCTGGAGGCACGTCTGATATATCTTCCGGAAATACGTCAGGAAATTCACAAACAACTGGCAATTCCTCCATCTTGACTATCTCCTCTAACTTCAAGGATGCAAACAACGCAAACATCTCCACCGGCTCTTTCAAGGATTCTACAACTTCCTTCTCACTCATCAATTGGAAACTCTCCTCCGGTTTCGGAAATACAACGGTCTTCTCGCAGCAGTTGATATGAACCCGATTAAATATCAAACAGTTCATACCAAAGATTACGTCTATACCACTAAGTTGGATCCACACTAGGTCCATACCAAAGTTTCTATCAAATACAGTCACAGGAAAATCACGACACACTAATCGGGTAGTTACGGAACCACTAGCAGGGGTTTCTATTTCCATACGACCAGACATTTCTGTCACAGGGATACTAAGACGCTTCATGCAATCAACAGATATAAAAGAATGTGTTGCTCCCGTATCAATAATCGCAATTAAAGGAGTGTTATAGATGAAACACGTACCTCTAATGAGATTATCCACTTGATCCGCATTGTCCCCACTTAAGGAAAACACCTTCCCCATCGTCTTCTTTGGCTTCTTGCACGCTGGACTCTTGTGACCCTCTTCACCACAATTGAAGCAAGTCGGCTTCCAATCACAAACATCGGACTTGTGTCCCAGCTTCCCACAATTAAAACACTTGTCCCCTTTCTTTGGACACTCATAAAACTTGTGACCCATCTCTCCACACTTAAAGCATTGTCCATTGTTCTTCTTCTTTTCACCACTACTCTCAACAACTTTCTTCCCTTTGTCACCATAAGGTTTTCCACGGTCTCTCCCCTTTCCTCTTTTCTCAGTCATCGCCTTGTAGTAACTACTCTTTGCCTTTCCGTCCTCATAAAAAATTATTCTCTTTGCCACAAGAGTTGAAAAGTTTCGAATCTCCGAAAAACCAATGAGATGCTTGATGTCAGGACGCAACCCACTTTCAAAATGACACACCATGTCATGCTCAGCTTCCGCGGTGTTGTAATATGGACTAAAAGCACACAACGATTGGAACTTTGCAGCATACACCGCAACAGACATGTTCCCTTGCTCAAGTTTCATGAACTCCACAACCTTCTTATTCTTAACATCTGCCGGAAAGTAATTCCTCAGAAATTCCCTCTTAAACATTTTCCAAGTGACCATCATTGCACCAATTCCTAGCCTGAGCTTAGTACTCTTCCACCACTGACAAGCTTCCTCCCTTAGCACATACGTTCCCAAGATAGTCTTGTTCACCTCGGAACATCCCATAGCTTCAAAGATGATCTCTAGTTCTTCCACTCACTTGATAGCAAACTCTGGAACATACCCTCCAGTGAACAGTGACGGTTTGTGCTTCAGAAATCGTTCCAACCTCTTCTCATCCTCTCTTACAGGTTATTGCCTCTTGCCAGAAGGTTAGCCCATAGCAGCCAAAGTCTCTGCGATCTGAGCGCTAGTTCTTCTAGCCATGATTCCAGAACAATCAATCCAACGACACACTTAACAATTAATATCCATAGTGTTACCTCTACACATGTCGAATATATATGGGTAATAACTCCTAATTGGTTCCACATGAACCAACCAGGCTCTGATACCACTATTGTAATACCTTAACCCCTTAAACGCGTATTTATTAATATATAAACAAATAAACACCAAACAATTAAGGCGTTACATGAAAAATTCAAACGAAAACAAACATGCAAAACATTCATCATGATTGTAAAAGGAAAAACCACAGCGGAATACAATTCGATTACCATATATTAATCATCATGATAATCGTAGCATATTCAGAGGATAATAGTTTATACAAGCCATAACATATCTTAATCAAGTTATAATTACAAAATAGCAAGGCCATAAAGTCAACGAGTCATAAACGAGTTCAAGCGATTACCCCGACTCGATGTTACAACTATCAGAGCAACACTAATTACAACCCATTCAAAAGATAATACTAAAGGAGTAGCCTAACTAACTCCTCACCAAAACGTATGCTAAGTCTAGCACAAGCTCCTAATCTCGAGCGAACTCCTCAACCTGGTGATCTGAACCACCCAACGGTTCATCAATTACACAAAACAGAGAGTTAGTAATCATAATCAATAAATATAAGTGTAAACAAAGGCTTATACTTAATAAATCTTATCATGCATAAACTAACTCTCAACAAGCATACTCATATGTAAATTCATTCGAATAACGCATTGCATATCAATTAGAATCAATGATTAATCACATAATATCATTAATAATACTCACACAACACACACGATGTCACATAACAATCATCACATAATGTTCACTTAACCCTAATGCAATCTAATGCTAAACACTTATGATATGTCACCCTAGACATACTAATGCATGTGGTACCGGTCATTCTTTATTAGAGTATTTCACCTCTAATATCCATTCTTTATCGGATAAATATAATCTGACATCCTTCTTTATTGGAAAATTCAATATCCCTAATAATTCATGAATGCATGCATGTTTTCATGAATATACTGACACCACATTCATTCAATAGCATTAAGCTATTTCATTTTATAATTCGAACCCTATCCATTATACTTTCTTTATTAAGATATCAAATACCTTAATATGCTTTCTTTAGTATTTCTCTAAATACCATCAACAATTAATAACAATCCTCAACTCATTCACATACATCAATTCATTGAATATATATGAAAACATCCAAACATATAAGAAAAATCCATAAACCAAACCTCATCATAAAAAAATAACTTTGGAATCGGAATCTACGCGAAAAATCGAGTGAAATAGGTTCCGGGTACATAAACCGTCAAAAAGTCAACCAAAAGTCAACACTTGGTCAACCCTGGTCAACAGGCGTGCGCGCCACGCAAAAACTCGTGTGTGCCACGCAGCAAGTCAATAGCCAAATGGCCTGTATTGCGTGCCACGCCAGGATGGGAGCGTGCCACGTACCAGTTTTGCTGAAAAATGCATTTTTGAGCGCAAAAACACTTATTTGACCCAAAAATCACTTATTTCAACTCTAGAAAATATACCAAGCATGGGTTATGTTCATACATGTTCCAAAGCACTTAAAAGTAACTTATTAACACAAATAATCACTTATTTTTCATGGATCTTGACATATTTGCTTAAATTCATAAACATTCCCTAAATCCTTACAAACATCTACACGTACTCATTTTTACCCATTAAAATCGTCCATACTACTAATCCTTAGTATATTTAACATGTTATGAGTGTTAGATTTCATTTTCATTTAGAAAAATTCTCCCAAAAATCCACGAAAATGAGTGGAGAAAGTTTGGGTTCGGAGAAATCGACATTCTCCCTTTTCTCAAGCCACTCACAATTATGAATACTAACTCTCTTACCTTAGCTAGACGATTCTCGGATCTTGCTCTTGATTTTCGGATCTTTCTCTCTTGCCCTAACACACAAAGCTCTTCCTTCTCTCTACTCTTCCAAAAGAACATAAATGTGAAAAGTGACTTTCTCTCTCTCAAAATAGTATTTATAGCTCTCCCGATTTCATGAATCATTTAGGCCCATTAGCACTCAAGCCCAATAGTCTCATAAGCCCACACTCGTGTAATTCTCATAAACTCGTCTAATTAACTAATACTCTCGCCTATTAATTAATTATCGTCCACAAAATAATAATAATAGACATAAAATAATATAACAAGTAAATATAATACGAATAATAAAATCGGGTCGTTACAAAACTTGATGGCATAACTCTTCTATTACTATTGGATTGTGCTTCCTATGCTTCCATGTCCAATGGTAGAAACCCAAATATTTGAGAAACATTATTTTAAGCTATCAACTTCAGAAACTATATAACCTGTGTAGTTGTCAACCTTCAATCTTCATTGCTATCCTTACCTGAAATGCATCAGAAACTAATAAGAAATCGAGTATTCAGGTTTTCTATATTCTACTTGCTAGATCCAAATTGCTGAAAATGATCAAGTGACAATTACGTATCTTTTCCACATCAATTAGAATATGGCAAAATGAAGATTATCAATACTATCCAAAAGAAATTTGGGCTCATAAAATTGTCTAATATTCACTACTTAACGGTTAACACCAGTTGTGTCAATCTCTTCTCCCTCATTCCTATTAACAAGGAACAATGTAGTTTCAAACTCTGATCCACTTTCGTTTTTTATTCTGAAAAAAATAAAAATGGAACCATGGCTTTTGATAAATAAAAAATCCTATATCTGCGGAGTTTGTTGTATCCCATGTGGTATATGTGTCATTCACCCGTATCATGTATTGAATGTGTGTCATTTAACCGTATCCTAAAGGTATCGACCATATTATTTTTTTAAAAAGTTAAAATTCAATTGTTGGATACTTCGTCGGTATGTATCATCAGGCCATATCTGATATGTGTCAGACACGTATACTTTGACAATTTTAACAGGACTAGAGCTTCAGAGTCCAAAAGTAACTACAAAATTTGGTTTAACTTGTTTCGGTACAAATTTGTCCTTTATGACAACAGATTTCTTTTCCAAATTCTAATATAAAAACATATAAAATAGATAAAAACTTCAAATTAGATAGATTTTATGAAATGAAACAGATGAAGCAAATTAAAATACAAATTTTGCAATAAAATATAGTTACAGAGGATAAATGAAGCAGTTGATGCAACCTAGTTAGAGTCCAGCTGAAGGAAACATAAAGTTTTCCAAAGAGTCTTTCATATGGTGGTCTTTTCACTAAAATGCCACACTTTCAAATCTAAAATATCAAACTGCCACATTTTAAAGAAAAAATTTCAAACTGCCACACTTTTAACTTTTCTATATTACTTTCATCACCCCCTATGACGGTATTCTACACCAACTATTTTTTTTTTTTTCCTAGCCACATGAAGTGGCGGTATTCTTCACTTTTTCAAAAAGAATTTCTCAACCATAACATATGGCGGTATTGTGTTGAAACTTTTTTTTTTAATTCTTTTTTCTTAGCCACAATAGGTGGCCGAATTGCGTAGAAATTTATTTTTTTAATTTTATTTTCTCAGCCACCTAGTGTATACTAATTTAATTGATCATGCATGTGGGACAACTTGTCCTTTTGGGTTATACTCTAATTTTTTGTTGTACTTCAATATTTTAAAATCAAAATAGGACTTCAATATATTTTTATAGTACAATCAAAGATATAAATTGAGGAGTGCATTTATGAACGTATAAGGGGTGATCGCGGTTCGGTTCGGTTTTGAGCATAAAAGTCATCCTAACTGTGGGATAAAAATGCATGCGGTTCGGTTCGGTTGATTTTAGAAAGTCATCCAAACCAAACCAATGTGGTTAGGGTTGGTTCGGTTTGTGCGGTTAATCGCGATATAAAATATATGACGATATTACCAACTTGTTACAAAATAAACATAGGAAATTTTAATTTATTTATTGTTTACATGATATAATATGCGTAAACATAAATTCCATATATATAAGAACTTATTTTTAATATCAATAGTATAGTTTTAGATCGCGTTAAATGATATGTTTTGACAGCCTACTGTTTTATGGACTTAATTTGGGTTGTGCTTGCTAAGTTTGACTATGTAATATGTTGATTGCTACTAGTTGATAGAGTTAAGTTATGTATTGCGGTTTGGTTCGGTTTTATAAATGCGGTTTTTTGCGATTTCGGTTTGAATTGGTTCGGTTTGCGATTTTACTTTTGGATTGGTTCGGATACGATCACCCCTAGGATATACGGTGTCTCAAATAATCTTATTGTTGAAAGGCATCCCAAGCACATGTATTATCTTTTCTAAAAAGAAAGGCAGCAACACTGATTTTTTAAGTCACACCGTCACCAACACTGATTTGAAGGAAATTGGGATGAATGAACAAGTTCCATACCATAACAATTAATGAGTGTGACATGAGACATTTTAATTTAGAAGCAATGGTCCACTCACACACTCATATACCACTAAAACAATAAATGCAAGTATGCATGAGAGATTCAAGTTTTCTCAGATAATTCAGATCAGTTTCGTGATACGATCGACAAGAAGAGTACCTCTGCATACTACTTATGCAGGAGAGATTATTGTATTTACAAAGTTTAGAGCTTAAATTAAAGCGAGGGTGATAGTATAATGACAAATTCCACAGTTTATTCCAAAAACAAATGTAATCATATTGGGTTTTTTTATCATAATATTACAACACAAAATATTACATAACTAAGTATTAAAAAACTTGTTTTTTGTATGTATTAGAGGATAAGAATTTCAATTTTGTTCTCCCTTTTCACCCTTCCACCTCACTTTGTCCAATTTTATAACAGTTTCAAAATCAAACACGATATAATAAAATTTGTCCTATAAAGTCCCTTATTTTTTGTAAGCACATCAAAGAGAACCTTAAAAGTTATAAATTTGAAGATCACTTTACTTCAAAGTAACCTAAAATTTACATGATCCATCCAACAACAAAAAGAATCTGGTTGTGAACAATGAAAGATTGATTAATATAACTGATCAACCTGAATTAAAAGATTGATAAAAATTTACCTGGATGAATCATTCATAAGGCGCTATCGTGTTTGATGAGCAACATTGATTAATGATTAGCAATTTGCAAGCATGATCAGTTTGAACGAACGAAGCTGGAAAGCCTTGCCGACACTGATTGAATTGAAACTTAAAGAATAACAGCAGTTGATGAAAAATGAAAAATGTTATGTGAACATCTAATATCAAACAAAAATATGACAAAATGTGTCTTTTGGAGTGAGGTAAATCTAATGACCTATGAAGTCCGGATACGTGACACGATATCGATACGGAAATTTTTTCAAAATCTCCGATACGATAATGCCGCGATACGTTATTTAAACATTAAATTTAAAATTAAATATATAAATGCACAATATATAAACATAAAAAAAATTAATAATGATAATAAATTAACATTCAAATTATTCAAACTGAGCAAACAAATGACGATTACATAAGTTAATAAGTATTACCCAAAAAGAACATAACTAGTACTATAAAAAAAACATCATAATATCTTAAGTTATATAAATAAGTACTACATGATTGCATGGGGGATGCCCCTCTTAGAATTGAGTTTTGGGCCTAACTCATTGGTATACAGAGCTGGTTCAAAATCCTAGCCGTCATGACGGCTAACCCTAATTTTCAACAGTACACTGTTCACGCGCGGTACTGTTCATCCGAGAACACTATTCATTCCGCGCGCACTGTTCATCGCATAGTCGTTGGAACATTTTTTTTTTGGTTGTTTGTCTGTTTGGTTGATGGTTTAATTTGATGGATGTCCAACAAACTTCCGCTGCAGCCACTTTGGCTCATTTTGGTGACTCTACAACTTGTCTATCTCACTCCGTGGGATCATGGGTTTTAGACTCTGGTGCTTCTGATCATGTTACTGGTAATCCATATCTTATCTCTAACTAGTTACCTCCTAGAATACCTCACAACATCACTATTGTTAATGGTTCTAAAGCACAAGTCACTGGTATTGGGAAATCTTCACCTTTGCCATCTTTACCCTTGAATTATGTGTTATGTGTACTTGGTTCACCTTTTAATCTGATATCAATTAGTAAACTTACTCGTTCACTCAATTGTTCCATAACATTTTGTGCCGACTCTTTCTGTATACAAGACCGGAGTACGGGAAAGACTATTGGAACAGGAATTGAATCACAAGGTCTCTATTACCTTAATCCCCATTCATCCACCGTTTGTGGTGTTTCTGCATCTCTGGATATCATTCATCGTCGTTTGGGTCATCCAAGTCTGGATAAGTTAAAGGCATTGGTTCCTCAACTTTCACATTTAAAGACTCTTGATTGTGAGTCTTGTCAGCTTGGTAAACATGTTCGGGCGTCTTTTCCCAATAGTGGCAATATCGATACTATGATATTTGATATCGTGCATTATGATATTTGGGGTCCTAGCCGCGTACCTTCTAATTTAGGATATCGATACTATGTCACTTTCATTGATGATTTCTCGCGATGTACTTGGATAAATTTATTGAAGGATCGTTCGGAATTATTTAGTGCATTTCAGACTTTTTATTCAGAGATAAAAACTCAATTCAGGAAAACAATTAGAATTTTGCGAAGTGACAATGCCAAAGAATATTTTTCCACACAGTTCAACTCCTTTTTGGCTTCTCAAGGTATCAAACATCAGTCAAGTTGTCCACACACACCACAACAAAATGGTGTAGCCGAGCGGAAACATCGTCATATAGTTGATACAGCTCGGACTTTATTGATCAATGCTCATGCACCTTTAAAATTCTGGGGAGATGCCGTTCTCACTGCTTGTTATTTGATCAACTGCATGCCATCCTCAGTATTGAATAACGAGATTCCATATTCTATTTAGTTTCTTAGCAACTCTCTATATTCCATCCCTCTTCAAGTGTTTGGTTCCACTTGTTTTGTTCATGATCTTTCTCCTGGTCGTGACAAATTGTCTGCACGAGCTGTTAAGTGTGTATTTTTGGGATATTCTAGAGTTCAAAAAGGGTATCGGTGTTATTGTCCTTCTACACATCGTTTTTATGTCTCTGCAGATGTTACTTTCTTTGAAGATGTGCCTTTCTTTGCAAGACCAGATCCAACAAAGTCTACTCCGCATGTTCTACCTATTCCATCATTTGAATTCGAAACATCTGTCATTACTCACAAACTTCCACAACTACAGACTGGTCCTGAGTTTAAATGTTATGGTATTACTTATGAGCGTAAACGTGTTCAAGTTCCAGATATTGTTCCTACTGATTCTAATGATTTAATTGAAGAGACTGCCCCTCCTCTTTCAGATGATTCAGATTCTGATCCAATTCTTTCTCCTACTGTAGTTTCACATAGTCCTTCTGATGATTTACCTATTGCTCTACATAAAGGTAAAAGGTCTACTGCTAATCCTCATCCTATTTATAATTGTTTGAGTTATCACCGCTTGTCACCATCCCACTATGCCTTTGTTTCTGCTATATCTGCTATCATTATTCCTAAGACTGTCAAGGAAGCATTATCCCATCTAGGACGGCGACAAGCAATGATTGATGAAATGACTGCATTGGAATCCACTGGTACATGGAAGCTTGTTCCGCTTCCACCTGAGAAATCAACAGTTGGTTGTCGGTGGGTTTTTGCTATTAAAGTAGGCCCTGATGGACAGGTTGATCGTTTGAAAGCTCGATTGGTAGCAAAAGGATACTCTCAAATTTATGGTCTTGATTATAGTGATATTTTTTCTCCGGTTGCAAAGATGGCATTTGTTCGTCTTTTCTTGTCAATGGCTATTATGAAACATTGGCCTTTGTATCAACTTGATATTAAAAATGCCTTCTTGCATGGAGACTTAGAAGAAGAGATATACATGGCGCAACCACCTGGCTTTGTTGCTCAGGGGGAGTCTGGTCTTGTTTGCAGGTTGCAAAAATCGTCATATGGTCTAAAGCAGTCACCTCGTGCTTGGTTTGGAAAATTCAGCAAGGTCATTCAACAGTTTGGCATGATTCGTTGTGAAGCAGATCATTCTGTATTTTTTAGACGATCATCGTTGAACAAAGTTATTTATCTTGTGATATATGTAGATGATATCGTTATTACTGGTGATGATCAAGAAGGCATTAAAGACCTAAAGCAACATTTATTCAACCACTTTCAAACCAAAGATTTAGGTCGATTGCGTTATTTTCTTGGGATTGAAGTAGCTCAGTCAAAGGATGGCATTGCAATCTCTCAAAGAAAATATGTTCTTGATATCTTGGAAGAAACCGGGATGCTTGATTGTAAACCCGTTGATACTCCTATGGATCCTAATGTAAAGCTTCTGCAGAATCAGGGGGAGCCATATCCTGACCCAAGTAGATACAGAAGGTTAGTTGGAAAACTGAATTATCTCACCGTGACAAGACCAGATATTTCGTTTGCTGTTAGTGTTGTGAGTCAATTCCTAAATTCACCTTGTGATAGCCATTGGAATGCTCTAGTTCGAATCTTGAGGTATATTAAAGGGTCACCTGGAAAAGGACTTGTTTATTCAGATAGAGGTCATACTAATATTGTTGGATATTCAGATGCAGATTGGGCCGGTGATGTGAATGATAGAAGGTCTACTTCAGGTTATTGTGTTTTAATTGGAGGAAACTTAATTTCATGGAAAAGTAAAAAGCAAACTGTTGTTGCAAGATCAAGCACAGAGGCAGAGTATCGTGCTATGGCCCACACTACTTGTGAGCTCTTATGGTTGAAGCACTTGTTACAAGAGCTGAAGTTTTGTGAACTAGGTCCTATGGAACTTATGTGTGATAATCAGTCTGCATTTGTATCTTTCTTCAAATCCAGTTTTTCATGAGAGAACTAAACACATAGAAGTCGATTGTCACTTTATTAGAGAAAAAATTCTTTCTGGCATCATTAAAACCTCTTCAGTGCGCTCAAATGATCAGTTAGCTGATATCTTCACTAAATCTCTACGGGGGCCTCGGATTGATTATATATGTAACAAGCTGGATGCATATGATATATATGCTCCAGCTTGAGGGGGAGTGTTGATTATTATTTATTATAATAGATTTAGTTTCCTATTTTAGGATTCTCTCTTGTATATAAGTTTGAACCTCATTGTGAAATACAAGTTAATCATTATGTTATTCAACTGCCCCTATGCAAGTAGGATCCTCTGTATTATGTTAAAAAGTACTTAATTAAAAAATTACTGACAAGTTTAGGGATCCAATTACATATTTTGGTAGTTCGAAAACCTATTAAAAATCTCCAAATAGGTTTATAGATGATGAATAATTTAGCAAGTGTACTAAATGTCGTCAAGTAGTAAAATAAAGATCGTTTTCCACAGGAATTGTGATAAATCAACAATTGTAAACTGAAATCATACTTATGTAAATTGACAATAATATAAAGGGGGGAATTTTTCTAGGGTTTGTTGGAGAAAATCAACTTTGAAATTAGGGTTTGACTTTTAGAAGGAGAAGCGATTGGACCTTTTCGGTTCATCTAATTACTATTGTCTTGGTAGTTCATGTATTTTAACAATTACCAAATTAGTTTCACGATTTGATTAAAATAAATAACTATGTTCAATTTCTTGATAACATAGTCCTCTCCTTTGATCATAAACCCCGCTAATCTCTTAGGGTTGTTTATGATCCGGGAGGAAGTTGCGCTTTAATCTTTAAATTCTTAAGTAACTCTACGAAATCTCTTAAGGAGAATCACTTGAATAATTATTCCTAGGTCGATGATTCGTTCCTATTCTCATAGTAAAACAAACTAATTAAATCATCACACAATTGATCGGATTATGTAAAGCATTAGATACAAGGAATAATTAACTGAAACTAACTTCGTAATTAATTAAAATATCATATGAAACTACATGGTTCAAGAACAATAACAATTAGAATCTCCTAAGATCCAATCATGGAAGTTTAGCTAGACATAATTAAAGAGTAAATTACATCAACAAAGGTGAAAGAAAGCATTACAATAAGTTCTCTGATCGCCTTCAAAAGTATGCCGTTTCGCCGTCAAAATTCTGTGTCGTTTTTGATTCAGAAAATCAAATATATAGGGTTAGGTCGCGTGCTGGCGCCGCGCGTGAAACATCCGGTGCCGCGCGCCAAACAACAGATGAACCGTCTTTCTTTGAATTGCTCTGGCACCGCGCGCCAATATCCCTGCGCCGCGCGCCATTTGGCAGAAGACATCTCTGGCAATTACTTTTTCTTCAAATTCTTGTTTCTTTCACCAGTCTTGTACCTGATGTAACTTCTACTAACTATTGCATAAAAACATACTAAAAACATCCTAAAACTGCGTCAATAAGTCTTGTAACTAGAGCAAAAACGTATACTTATGTAGAGTCATCAATAGACATATAAAATTATACTAGTAGTAGTAAATCCTTAAATAAATTCAACAAAAGGGCCCAAGAAAACAAACACTGAACACCAACTATGAACCATAAAAGTTCACAATTTAAAACTCAAGCTTCCAAATCAGAAGAAAGGACGATGACGCCTGTTGCCTGACTGCAAATGAAGTGCAAGGATTTGTAAGAATGAATTACTAGTGTAAACAAAATTCTAACAAAATGATTTCATTTTCATGCCACAAGATTATAAAAGTTCAGAGAATATCATATTGGAAATAGTAAGGTTCGTGTATGTTTTCCATTGAAAATAAAAGCATTTAAGTCATAGGTTCATGTATGTTAGATTCATGTATTTTCTTATTCGCTTGATTAGAAAATAGTAACATGTTAGAAACGTGAGGTTGAGACGATAAAACTCATAGACATAAGAAAGATATACAAAGCATACTCTGAAGGCAACATTTTGTATCGATTTAAAGAGAATCAAATGAGTTACATATGGTTTTATTTATAGAAATTGTTGCGCTAAAAAGCAAAGCATATGTAGCTAGGTATTTGATCATTTCAAATTGCATGCCTAGTTTAAATATCAACACATAAAAGAAAGCATAGCAAAATGAAAAGTAGAGTAGATATAGTCAAAGAAAATAGAATTTTGAGAAAGTTGCATGTACCTGGTATTTGATCAATTCAAATTGCATTGCAGGCCTAGTGGAAAAATACAATGGATGGGACATGTTGAACTTTGTGGTAATCCTCTCCGGCAATTCCAAGCCTGTTTTTGAATGATTTAGGCATCCATCTGAACTCTAACTCCCTTAGACCAGCAACAAATTTTAGTCCATCAGGAACAGTCTTTAACTTGTTGCAATCAGATATACTCAATCGATAAAGATAAGACATAGCTTGATTCTCAACCACCCATTCCTCTAAATTAGAAAAGCCGCGGATTACTAGAACTTCCAGTTTAGGAAAACCATTTGGTGAACATACCATTTTCTTTCCAACAAACATTTCCCAACAACTTAGGTACATTAAATTAGGAAGCCTCTCTAATGTTACCATTGGATCTTCCACAAGCTTACAGCCCCACAAAGTTAACTTTGAAAGTTGCGGAGAAAATAGTTGAGCTTCTGGAAGCCTTTCCATTCTTCCCTCTACATGCAATTTGTGAAGTGAAGGACAACCTAACACCAATTTTTCAACATCTACTACTTGATCAGGGAATGAAAGCAAGTCAGTTTTTAAGGACAATGATTCCAAACATTCCAACTTTTTATTACAGAAACTGAAACTTTCGGCGAACTTTTGAAAATATCTTGGATCATTCAGTACCAATTTTCTGAGCTTTTTCAGTTTTAACAAATCTTGTACATCACATTTACTAGCTGGAAAGTTTACTAGTGTCTGTAAATTGATCAGATTTTCAAGTTGCAGGATGCCAGAAACATTTCCACACCAATTAGGAAGATATAAATGTCTCAACCGTTTCAATTTCCATATTATATTTGGAATTTCTACGGTAGAATCCCAACTTACTTTATTGATAGTTTGTAAATTTAGGCTCTGCAGATTTTCCAATTTACCTAATGAAGATGGAATAATTTGTAAATAGGTTCTTTTCAAACTCAAAAACTTCAACCAAAACAAGTTTCCCACTTCTTTAGGCAATAATTGTCCCTTTGATCCCTTAACTCCTTCAAGATCAAGAACTCTAAGTAATTTGAAGCTCTCAAAAACAGCTTTAAGTAGCTTCCAACTTTCAACTCTGCATTTCTTATCATGGATGTATACAAGAGATCTGAGGTGTTGATTCACTTTCTCGTTAGGCGGAATCAATTTATCAACATGTTGATCTAAGAAAAGTGCAAGCCTACGAATTCCACCGGTTTTTCTTGCGTCTAATAATACATTAGATGATGATGATACATCATTGATGCTATTACTATTTTGTTGTGATCTACCACTAACACAGAGAAAGTGTTCCTCTTTAGCCTTTGACAAACCCATATCTCGCATTAGATCATGGAGTCGACAAGTTTTAATCTTTCCTGTAGACCCGATCTGACCAACTTGAACCATGCAACGGCTAATTAATCTACCGAGGTAACGCTCGGCGACATCTTCCATTGTTTCATCCCTTTCAATCTCATATTGAGATGAAATAAAACCTTCTGCCATCCACAACTGAATTAACTTATTTTTTGGTATCTCAAAGTCTTCCGGAAATTGACTTAAATAGAGAAAACATGGTTTCAGTTGATAAGGCAAGTCATGGAAACTTAAGTCTAAAACCTCATTCATTCTTGCTTGCCTTTCAAGTACCTCTCCTCTTATTAGGTATGAGGTTATGTGTTTATGTATCATTTCCCATTCATTAACGGTTTCCTTTGTAGCTAAAAGACCTCCAAGTACAATGATTGCCAAAGGGAGACCAGCACATTTTGCAACCATATTCCTGCCTAATCTTTCAAACTCGTTGCAAATTGTGAATTCTGCAAAAGGTATATGCTAGTATTCAAGTTAAATGAAAACTAGTACTATAAATAAGAATGCATGAATTATTCCTGTAGGTGCATGCAAACCCATAAACATAAAGTTTTGACATATTGTCACGTTTCCCTATAAGTTTAGCAAAAACTTAAAACAATACAATTTTGTGCGTAAATCGGGTATCCTCTGCACACAATTACATAGAATAATCACTCGAGTCAAGTAAGATCACAAATGGTGGAAAAGTTATCCCTCAAGAGTTCTAATATTGTTGCATTCATTTGCAGGACTGGATTCAAATACAAAACCTCTAATTAAGCAGAAATAGATCAAGATCACCTCATCCACTCGCAAAGTAACTTATTGTTAAAGAACAAAAATCTTTTTCTTTTACATAAGGAAATAGTGGGGCAAGGACAATCTTCCAACTCAATTATGACCCCTCCAATATTCTTTAAGTTTAAGGGGGGGAGGGAAGATGGGTTTGGACAGTATTTTAATATAGTAAGTGTTTACGCTATAAACGTTTGATTATGTTGTTTATCCAAACCAGACTTAATTGCTTATGTCTATTGTTCTCAATCAATTGTTGCTACCCTTAAACATCAAGTTCTACAACTACTTTTTGTTCATCAATGAAAAATTTATTTTCAAGACATTTCTAATTAGTTACCCGGATCATCTTTTGTTGGAAAAGCTTTCTTTTGAAACAATGCCCAGCTATCTTCTGCATTTAAGAACCCCGGTTCATGAAGCAAGCCTTTGGGATCTACATGTGATGATATGGCTTTATTGCGTGATGTAAAAACTATCTTACTCTTTGTATTTTTTGTGGGGAAAGCTGGACTTAAAATATCCCAAGCGTCATTGCTCCATATGTCATCCAAGATGATCAAACACATTTTTTCCTGTTGAACTTTGTACAACTTTTTTGCCAATTCTTCGTCTCTCATGTTCCTAATCTCATCTCTCTCTTCTTTGGAAGGGGAAGTAGTAAGCTGAAGTAAAATTCCCTCCAAAACATCTCTTCTAATGCATTTTTGAGATATATAGGCCCAAGCAAAACACTCAAAGTGGCGCCTAATGGAACTATAATGATAAACATTTTCAGCCAGTGTTGTTTTACCTAGACCTCCCATTCCACAAATGAAAACCATTGGACAATGTTGATCTTGATTTAGTAGCCACTCAACTACTTTCTTTATATCTCCATCCAACCCTACAATGAACTCCTCCACTACATGAGAATAAGACCATCTCAATTGTCTCCGTGTCTCAAACACAAAGTGTGATTCTTCATTGTCTCTTGTTGTTGCAGTCAAACCATAAGTTTGTAAGCTTCTTGTAAGGTCAGCTATTTGAGAGTTAATGGATAAAATCTTGTTACCAACTTTGTGAACATGTCTTAGTTTATAGAAAGGAGTCATTGCACTTGATGATGAAATTTTGATGGCATAAATTTCAATCACATCCTCAGCATCATAAGCTAACTTTTTGATCTCTGATATCCAATTCTTTATAGTCTCACCACCTTCATCCTGCTTTCTTTCAGCGTCTCTTAAGAAGCACTGCATCATCTTTAATTCATTTTGCAATTTTTGAATTTGGTCACTTACCCCACTTAACAAATTGGCCTCTTCAATCAGTAGGTCACCAAGCCTTTCAATTGTAAAGGACACAATTGAGTCAACCATTATCATTATCCTGTATCCTGTAAAAAAGTTATAATAACTTAAGTATTAAATTAGACATATACACTTAAGTGGCTTAGGGACAGAAGGAAAGGTAAGAAAAGAGAGAACTCTCGAAGTAGCTCAAAGAAAAATCTACAGCCATTTAAAACAAGTAATTGATTGCAAGAAAAATCTAGAGAAATTAAGGTTTATACAGTTCATAGGGCTAGAAAAATCTAGGGATGTTAAGTTTGTGCTTTCTTATATCTTCATTTTGTGATGTTTCTTAAAATTTCTATAATATTCTTCATCATAAAATTGAATGTGCATCAATTAATTGATTTTTCATGTACACAAATTCTAGAGAAATAAATACTTTCCTACTTATCCCCCTCATAATATTTCATTTTAACGAGCTACCAATGTAAATCCCTATAGTTTAGCCTAGTATTATTTGATATAATTGTATACAATTTTTCTTCTTATAGTTCGCAGATCTTTATTCTATGTCTCGTTAACCCTGTATATATTGTTGGCACTTCAAAGAAATAAGAAAGCATAAATTGTTCCCTTCCAAAAATACATTTCTTCATGGTATAAGAGGCATGAATGGTTCTGAGAAAGAAACCCTCGTGCAAGTGGCAAAGTTCGTAAACATGAAAGGCAATCCGCTAGACAACAAAAGTGAAGAAAAGAAAGATGATTTGCCAAAATGTGTGCAATCAAATTAAGGAAGGAGAACTCTATCTTCTTATGATCTAAACTCAAACGATAACCAGGGAACTTTATCACCTAGGTACAAATTTGAGGAGAAACTATGAAGGATGTGTTTGTGCCATGAAGACGTTTTTGCATACATGAATAAAGTGGGGGTTCGAGGAAGGAACCATCACAACACTAAGGGAGGATTCATCCGAGATAGAATAATGGTGGACCACCTAGTCTATGTTGGTGTCGTCAATTCTAAACACCACGAAGCCTACCTTTCAATCCAACAAATCATACTCGGAAAATGCAAAAGATTTGTAGGAGGACATCAAAGAAACATTCTTAGTTGTGAATGGACCTAGAATTAATCTAAAAACTGAAGTCTGATTTGTGGTAGGACATCAAAGAAATATTCTTAGTTGTGAAGGAAAAGCCAGTGAACAAGGTAAACCACCGCAATGTATTGGGACTATTTGAGGAAGAGGTGGAACAACACATGAAAATATTGTCCAAAGTGTTGGTTGGACTGACTACTGAGCGATAACAACTGCTAAAGAATTTGTTGAATAGTCAGAAAACAAATTGCAATGAGAGGATGATAGGTGCATTACTGCATCATGGATTATTGATAGTGGAACTTGAAACCACATGACAGGAACCTGAATAGCGAGCATGGCCTGCCTGACATTCAGCTTCCTATTGGGCCTTCTTGATGTTCTATGCACAAGAGCAACAAAAGAAGGGATTGTTGTGCTAGAGGGAGGCTTGAGACTAACTAAAATTCTATGTGGTCCAAAATTTGGACGAATTGAACTTCGCTGTTCAATTCACTAACAAATTGTGTGCTGCTACACAGGACTGGACTCGAATCTTGGTGTGTTCTTGGCGTGTATCTGTTTGTACTTTCTTTTCTCTGTGCAAGCCTAATAGTGTGTACCGACTCCATTTTGGGAACCTTTTCACGGAGAATTGTTCAATAAAACAGTTATTATTCAGTTATAAATCTGATTTGGTATCAGGTTCTATCAGTTGATTGGCATGGGTGAATGCAAGGATGGCAGATCTGATATAGGCTTATCTTACTTAGGAATTTGTTAGGCAAAACATTAGGGATTCTATGTCTCCTGTATATATTGTTGGCCCTTGAAAATTACGAAGCACAGAGACTCCTCAGATTAGGCGTAGCTCAGTATCCAACACCAACACATATAATTACAAAGCTGTCATTTTTTCAAATTATTAGTGGCGACATGTCATATTCTGTGTCATGTGTCCGTGTTTGTTCAAGTGTTCCATAGCTTGAAAATTGTTCCATTCCAAAAACAGATTTCTTTATATTTCAAACTGCAATATGGAGATAAAACTGAGAACATATTAAATTAAATTTTGAACTTCTTTCTGTACAAAAATCAGCTAAAATTGGAAATAAAAAATTATTTAAGTTAGAAAAGTGTTGAGAAGATGAAAGGAAAAAAAGGATCTACCACAATAATCTATTCCTCGGAACAATAAATAAAGCTGAACTTAAAGTGTAATTTTGTGGTTGAATTGCAAAATAAACAAGGTAAATCCATGCATCACAAGAAGCATACAAGCGTTGACTAAAGAAAACATTAACGATTGAAGAATATAATCAATCACCTTCAATCCGTGTTCGTTCTTCTTCCTCACAATGGAGTGTGTAGAGCAGATGTGTGTATCTTTGCAGGAGCAGGATGGTTCTGAATTCTAAAGCGCGTTTGTCATTTTAGATAGATAACTTCTACAAAGAAGAGGGCTTCTACTAGTGTCCAATTATTAGTGCATATGGATTCTCTACATTTACAAAAGAAAAATCACACAGAGCTTTTCAATATTAACGTCTAGTCTTATATATAAACAAAAATTTAAAAAAACATATTATTTAAGAAAGTATGTTAAATGCATTGATTGAAAAGAAAAAATACTTTGTTTTCAATTATACTCTTTTTGAAAACGGTAGAACATTGCATTTATTGGTTGAATCATTATTTAATTTAAGGACAAAATTGGAATAATAGCATAAAGCATAATAATTGAAGTAGACTTTTGCTTATATTTGAGACTTTTAATTTTTTTATTTTGTTGCTTATATTTGAGACAAGAGGGAGTAAGTGTTAGAGTGTTGATAGGAGATCAGACTGTTTAAATTATATATCATCAAATGAATTACAAATATCTTGTCATTAATTCTAAATCAGACATTCTAAGTGAGTAACAGCATCACTTAATTACTACACTAAATCCATTTCTATTATTAATACTAGCGGGTCAGGCAGCCTGCGTCTGCCTTATGTCAAAAAAAAAGTCTTATGTCATATTTGAATTTTAAGATAGAGTAAATTTGTCCAAATAAAAATTCAGCCCAAACTCCTCTATCCTCTTTATATATTGATATAGATTCCCTTTAGCCGGCCGACAGTTATCTTTCGCTATCAAGTTCGGCACCAATTAACACTAGATCAACTAATTATTGGTTTTGTTTTATCAATAATGAAAATACTTTTCTTAACGTTTTTTAACTACTGCTTCTTCTTTATCACAATATAAGTATAAATTATGAGTTAGTTTACAAAATTGTCTTTCATTAATATAGAGAAAAGATAAATTGTAGAATTGAAATAAAACATAGTAATAAATAGTTAAAGGTAGAATAGGAAAAATAAATTCATGGATAATATAAATTGGGAACCGACTTACGCTCCAGTTTGGTACGGAATGCGTATCATCATACGAGGTTGCTATGTTGAAGGAGTATAATAATGAAGTCAAAGTAGAAAATTGAAGCTTCGCATTTTCATTTTGCTCGAAGAAGATGCTACCGAAGTTTCATTTCATCAATTGATTCTCAATCAAGTCAACCACACCACACCACACCACACCCTTTTCCAGGGAAACGGAATCAAGGCTGTCAAACTTCAATCGTTCAACAGAGCACCGTCCTAATCTGTGCTGCTCACGATAGCGCTTCCGGATTGATTGATCTTGCAGGTAAAATTTCATTTATGTATATTGAGTGCTTTTAATTCATGTAGAACATTCATAAAGTTTAGTTTCTTAATTAGTATATAGTGATCTTCAATTTTTGTAACTCTAGTACAACTAGAAGATGGGTTGAATTATGATTATATAAAACCAATATGATGAAGTCATACAAAACCAATAATATCAAAAAACAGAAATACCATATATTGTGTTGAATTACATCTCATCCAAAAACATGCTAACAAATGCAAACCGAAGTTGGTCTATTTTGTGATTACTTGGGAATTGGCTCATATATTACAAGAGGGTGAATTTAACTCCGGTTACTGACATGACGTTTTCGTTGGTGGGTAATCTAAGTATATCAGCTTTTTCTGTGACGATCTGTCACAGAATGTAACAGATAGATTAGTACTATCAGGAGCAGCAACCACATTAACTTTCAGAGTAACAATGAACATCAAAGGCTATAAAGCACGTGCTTATCAAAAAAAAAAAGGTCTATAAAGCATGTGAATGATTCCAAATTCACAATAAATATAAGAAAATCAGATGTATAATGTAGCTAAACCTATATAACATTTTTTCCAACTTCTTTTAGTTAAATTATATGATGCATTTAGCCCTGCCCCTTCTTCCCAAAAAGGCTGAAGGCATTCATGTTTCATGGTGCAATGTAGGCTTGGTTATTATGTAAATATGAATTTGAATCTTGATTATATTCATTGGCTATGAAACAGAACTCTCCCCTTGGGAAATATGCTTGTAAAATATTCAAAGCATAAAAGGTCATACAAGAAAAAATTTCCATCGTTTATAAAAGAGCTATGCCATCAATTTTCTCTGGAAGATCTTAAGAAATCAACCAATAACTTTGATAAAGATCGAAAAATTGGAGAATCACAATACTATATAGTGTACAAAGGTCATCTCAAACATAATGGTGAAAATGATTATCCAATAGCATTAATGCGGATGAGAAATATAATCGACGAATGGCAGTTCCAAAAGGAAATTGAACTACTTTGCCAGCTTTGTCACCCGAATTTGACATCTTTTATAGGATTTTGTGATGAAAAAGATGAGAAAATTCTAGTGTATCGAAAAGATGACATTGTCAATGGCTCTCTCAATGATCACTTAGTTTCAAGGGATATGGAATCACTGTCATGGAAGAAAAGGCTTGAAATATGCATTGGAGCTGCAAAAGGACTACACTACCTTCACACTGGAGTAAAGCGCTCGATTTTTCACCGTGACATAAAGCCTCACAACATTCTTTTAGATAGAAATATGGTGCCAAAACTCTCGCAACTTGGACTTTCCTTACAAGGGAAGCTTTCTAACTCGAAGTCAAATACAATTAAAGTCGAAATCGTTTCTGGTAAGAAATTGCTGCGTGTATCATTAGTAAGATGAAAAGTGTTACATTTTATGAACTTTTATTTTTTTTTAAGTTTTATCTCATTTTAATGTGAATTTGAGTTTTCCTAGACATGTTAAGTTAAATCCTAAATGCTTTTGTTGACAGGCACACCTGGTTATGTGGCACCAGAGTATATAGATACCTCAACTTTTACAGATAAATGTGACGTTTACTCTTTTGGTATGGTTCTACTTAATGTAGCATGCACAAACTACAACCTTACGATCATGGAGAAGATGGAAATGTTCCGGTTGGAGGAGGAAATTGCGTTTTTAGAAGACCATAATGAGGTTTTAGATGAGAATGTACTTACTGGAGATAACTTTTGGGACAAATTCCTAGATGCTGAGATTATTGATCCCATTCTCATGAGATTGATTGCAATACCATGTTTGGAAGTGTTCATAGATATCACGAAAAGATGCTTGAAGTATGATCCAAATGAAAGACCAACAATGGGTGAACTTGAGGTTGAACTTGAGCATGCCCTGGCAGTGCAGGAAGAGGAAGAAAAGTTTTGGAAAGAGTAATGGTATTGTAACTTTTTTCTCAACCATTTCCACCTAATTTACCAAACAAATGCAGCATATGTTAATTCTAGTGATGACAATGAAGACAAGGCAGTTACTTGAGGGAGAAGTTATCAAATAGTTAGTTAGATTGACAGCTAGTTTGTTATTCTTTTTCTGTTAGTTAGTTTGGCAGTTAGAAGTTTGTCATTCAACTTCATGAATGTGTATAAATAATACTGCTATGCCTTGTACTCATTAGATTGTGATCAATAATTTTTCTTCTTCCAAAATACAGTTTTCAAGTTTTTCTTTGTTCTTGTGCACCATTGTTGCACAATCAGAGTTTCTTTGCAGATTGTATGAAGCTAAGCTTCAACTTTCACATGGTATCATCGACCTGTGGATTTTATTCCTCTTGATTGTTCCGCTGCGATCACATTTCTCATCAATTTTCTTTCTATTCTCTTGATCTGTTTTTCATCATGGCTGGTGAAAGTTCTGCGAGCAGCATCCATGGAAGCTTTCATGGTGGCAGTGTCCATGGCGGTTTATTCACAAACAACGCCAACAAAGGTTATCAAAATGATACTCTTAATCCATATTTCATGCATCCTAATGAAAATCCAGCGCTAGTTCTTGTTACACCTCTTCTTCATGGTCCCAATTATCATTCTTGGTCAAGAGCTATGACCGTCGCCATTAGATCCAAGAATAAGCTTCGTTTCATCAATGGTTCTCTCCCACGACCTTTGGATGATGATCGTGATTCTATGGCATGGGATCGGTGCAACACAATGGTTATGTCGTGGCTTACCAATGCAGTAGACCCAGAAATTGCTCAAAGTGTTATTTGGATGGATGTTGCTGCAGAAATATGGAAAGATCTCAAAGCTCGTTTTTATCAAGGTGATATCTTTAGGATTTCTGATCTTCAAGATGAAATTTGTAACCTCAAGCAAGGTGATTCTACAATCTCTTCTTATTACACTAAACTCACACAATTATGGCAAGAATTGGATAATTTTAGGCCAATTCCATCTTGTGACTGTGATATCACATGTCAAGCTATTACAAAGATTCGTTCTTATAGAGATGGGGATCAAGTAATTCGTTTTTTGAAGGGTCTAAATGACCAATATTCTCATGTTAAGTCTCAGATTATGTTGATGGATCCTTTACCACCTATTAGTAAGGTCTATTCTTTGCTTATCCAGCAAGAAAGACAAACAGTTATCCCTTTGAATGAATCTAAACTTTTGGCTATGTCCAATAATCAGTATCCTAATATGAACAATAATCAAAATTATGCTAGAGATAATCAGTCCTATGCTAGAGGTTCTTCTTCACATAGAGGCAGAGGTGGTGCTTCCAGAGGAGGTGGTAGATCTAGCTATGGTAGAGGAAAGAATTCTAAAGTGTGTACTTACTGTGGTATGACCAACCATGTCATTGATGATTGTTTCAAGAAGTATGGATATCCACCTCATTGGAAACAAAATGGTAATGACAATGGAAATGCAGTGGTTAACAATGTATCCAATGGTAATGATGAAGATGCTCAGTCAGAGGCACCTGGGTATCAGCAAAATGAACAAGCTCCTGGGTCATTAATGCTTACTCCTGAGCAACACCAAGCTTTGTTAGCACTACTCCAAGGGTCATCATCAATGTCATCTCATAGTGTCAACCACATTACCTCAAACCCTCATTCCAACACAGGTATTGTCTGTACCATTCCCAGTAACACCAGGCTAGAGTCATTTATTCTAGACACAGGTGCTACTGATCATGTTTGTTTTTCCTTAAAATTCTTTCGATTCATCAAAAGAATTAAGCCCATCCTTATAAAATTACCTAATGGATCATCCATTCAAGTATGTTTTGCTGGTTCCATATCTTTTAATGACTAATTCCATTTATCTCATGTTTTATACATTCCTGAATTTTCATATAATTTGATTTCCATTCCAAAATTAACCCTTACACTTACTTGTGAACTCATGTTTGATAAATCTCACTGCATCATACAGGACTCTATCTCCAAGATGATGATTGGCACAGCTGAATTGAGGCATGGATTGTATGTGTTAACTTCACCATCTGTTACCTTGTCCAACACTCCACCTAGTCACAACATTAATGCTGTTAGTTCTACTCATGTAAATAACCCAAATGATCATCACATTTGGCATCTTAGATTTGGCCATGTATCTGATGAAAAATTACTACAAATCAATAAAAATTTCCCTTTTGTACAATTTAAATCTTCTCATGTGCCTTGTGACATATGTTTTTATGCTAAGCAGAAAAGATTGCCATTTCCCAATAGTCAACACATTTCTAAATCTGTTTTTGATATAGTACATATGGATATTTGGGGTCCTATAGCTATACCTTCAATGCTAGGTCATAAGTATTTTTTGACTGTTGTAGATGACAAAAGCAGACACACATGGGTTTTCTTAATGAAACTAAAATCTGAAGCCTCTACACTTGTTAAGTCTTTTGTAAAAATGGTTCAAACACAGTTCAACATTACCATCAAAACCATTAGATCAGACAATGGTAATGAATTCCTTCTTAGAGATTTTTATCAAGCCAATGGTATTTTACACCAAACCTCATGTGTGGCTACTCCTCAACAAAATGGCATTGTTGAGAGGAAACACCAACACATCCTTGCAGTTACTAGAGCCTTATTGTTTCAGTCTCATTTACCTAAGAATTTTTGGGCTCATGCTGTCAACCATGCCATTCATATCATAAATAGACTACCCTCACCATTCCTTAACCATCAATCCCCATATCAAATTCTCCATCAAACTTTGCCTGACATTTCCACCTTGAAAGTGTTTGGCTCTCTATGTTTTGCCACTACCTTAAAAGCCAATAGACTCAAACTTGATTCTAGATCCAGAAAATGTCTTTATCTAGGATTCAAACATGGTGTCAAAGGCCATATTCTATTTGACATCCATTCCAAAGAAATTTTCCTTTCTAGAGATGTCATATTCTTTGAACATTTATTTCCTTATCAAACCCATCCTGTCACTTCTTCTAATTTTTCCACCACTACTCCCATACCTGAACCAGCCTACCTTGATGATCTCTTCCACTATGAAACATCAAGTGTACCTACAACCACCTCTTCAACACCTATCGATACACATGTATCTGACCCTAATACACTTTCTCAAACTCATAATTCCACCAACAACTCTCCACATGGTTGTTTCACCCCCACTGCCTTGCCTGACAAGTCACCTCTCTCCACTACCTTGTCTGACAAGCCAACCTTCTCTCCAACCTTGCCATCTCCTCCCATACCTCCTAGACATTCTACTAGACTCACACACCCTCCTACATACCTACAAGATTATCATTGTAACCTTCTCACTGATACAATCCATGGTTCACATTCAACTGCTGACCTTTCTTCATCTACAAGTAAGTATCCCATATCTTCATTTTTATCTTATCATAATTTGTCTCCTACACACACACACTACATTTTGAATCTTTCTACCATTTCTGAACCCACTTCATATGAGGAGGCATTGAAAAGTGAACATTGGACTAGTGTTATCAAAACTGAGTTGTCTGCCTTGACAAGCACTAATACCTGGGTACTTGCTCCATTACCTGCACACAAGAGAGCTATTGGATGCAAATGGGTTTTTAAGCTCAAACTCCATGTTGATGGGTCTGTAGAACGTTACAAAGCACGACTTGTAGCCAAAGGTTTTACTCAAACTGAAGGGTTGGATTACCTTGACACCTTCAGTCCTGTGGTCAAAATGACTACTGATGACTTCACGACATTACTATGTTTCTAACCACTTTACAATTTATTTTAGTTAGTATTTGCTATGTTTTCCGTAAGAAATAAGGAGAAAAAGAATCATGACAAGTTGGCTCTAAGCACGAAGATTTGAAGAGAAAACAAGATGAAAAGTTGAAGTTGGCGCACCGGTGCAGGCTGTATGGCGCGCGGCGCCCAGAAGAGCCTAGATAGTCCTGTCGATTCTGACTAGTCGCGCCCGGCGCAGACGGGGTGGCGTGCGGCGCCACTGCGTAACCTAGGTCTATAAATCGAGTTTTTCTTCACAATTAGGAACACAGAATTTTGACGGCGAAAAAGGCAACTTTTGAGATCAAGTCCCAGAGCTAGTTTTCCTTCTTGTAATGAATTCTTTCACTCTTTTTATTGTTTATGCTTTGATTATGAGTAACTAAACTCTTTGATTGGATCCTAGGGGATTCTAATTATTAATGTCTTGAACTATGTATTTCTTATGATTTGTTAATCGAATTACGAAGTTAGTATTCATTCAATTGTCTCTTAATCTTAATGCTTTATACAAAGTCGTGAATTGTATGATGATTATAATTGCTTGTTTACTAAGACATTAGAAACAAATTGATTGACCTAGGGATAATTGTTCAATTAACTTGTACTTTAGACATATTGGTTTGTTAATTGAGAATTCAAGGATTAAAGGGCAAAAACCTAAATTGATTATAGGTCATCCTAAGACATTAGGGATTGATAATCAATTTGGAGGATTATGTACCAAGACATTGGACATAGTTATTTAATTTAATCGAATCATGAAACTAAGTTCGTAGTTTGTTAACAAGCAAGGAATACCAAGACAATAGTAATTAGATGAACCGAAAAGGTCCAATCGCTTTCGCATCTTGAAAGAAAACCCTCTTTTCTTGCCGTTTATTTTCTTAAGTTTGAAACCTAAAAAAATCCCCCCAATTTATTTTATTGCAAGTTTACTTTCGTATGATACCAATTACTCGAATTTGATTCAGAACAATCCATGTGGATACGATAATTTACATACTTACTTTGATACTTCATCAAATGGCGCCGCTGCCGGGGATTGTTGATTGAATCAACAAGGCAATTGGACCATACGATAGTTAATTTTTCTTTTATTTTTGATAGTGAATTTTTCATTTATTTTTCTGTCATTAATATTCCAAAAAATAAATAAATAAATAAATAAATAAATAAAATTTTAATTTTCGCTTATTCTTCTTAATTGCAGTTGCTGCTAAAGGTATTGTTGTTTTTGTGCATGCGAGGTAACGCACAGGAAAAACTATTGTACGATCCTGAGATTGAGAAAACAGCAAAGAAGCACAGAAAAGCTGCAAGGTTAGCCCGAGAAACTGCTCGGCTAACTAATACAGAAGAGAAACAAAGCGACACCGAGGGGTCTAGTCCAATCACTTCGGACGACGAAATCCGTACGATGGGTGACGAAAACCCACCGCCGCCTCCACCTCCAGTGAGAACATTGGGTGACTACGGGCAAAATAACGGAGGGAATGCTAATCTTGGTTTCCAACCGGTCAACCCAGTGTCCTTCGATATCAAGAACACGGTGCTCAACGCTCTCAAGGAAAATCAGTACTCGGGGGCTGAATCACAATACCCAAATCTTCATCTTGAGCACTTTGATGAGGCATGTGGATACACGGACCCACCCAATGTGTCAGAGTCCGATAAGAAGCTGAGGCTTTTTAAGCTATCTTTGATAGGGAAGCTAGAGATTGGATTGACACTTTACCTCCCAACACCATCGCAACATGGGATGAGCTCGCTATCAAATTCAAGGAAAGATACTTTCCTATCCACAAGTTTCTAGAGAGGAGGAACGAAATCACATCTTTTGAACAAGGAGAAGCTGAATCCTTGTATGATGCACGGGAGAGATTCAAACTCTGTCTGAAGAAGTGCCCAAATCATGGGCTTGATAACACCACACAGATGCAGCACTTCACTCAAGGTTTAAGACCTCAAACGAGAATGCTTTTAGACGCATCAGCTGGTGGATCATTAAGAAACAAAGTGGAGAGTCAAGCTAGGGAATTGATAGAGAATATGGCTCAAAATGAGTATCGAGTTCAGAATGACCGGGGTCCCAAAAAGAAACCGGGAATGTTGGAACTAGACACGGGGACTGCACTCCTAGCTGGGCAAAGTAAAATGAGTAACAGCATTGAATCTCTTCTGAAAATTTTTACTAACCAATCTGTTTCTCAAGCACAGGTTAATGCTGCTCAAGGGGTCACTTGTGATTTCTGTCACCAAAATCATGCAAATGGTGAATGTTTCCCTGCAGGTTCCGAGGAGGCTAATTATTTAGCAAACTTCAGAAAGGGCAACCCCAACAACCACCCCCTCTCCAATACATATAATAAGGGGTGGAGAGATCATCCAAATTTTGGTTGGGGTGGAAATACGAGTCAATCTCAGCAACAGACTCCTTCCCCACAAAACAGTCAACAAAATAACTCTTCTCCTTTGGAAGACACGCTGAACCAATTTATCAAGTTCACTCAAGGAGGGTTCGAAGCTATGAGAATCAGTCAGGACCAGTTGAAAGCCACTCAAGCTCAGATGCAAGCAAATCAAGACATGGCCAATAAGCATACTGAAGCTTCTATTAAGAATTTGGAAACACAGATTGGTCAATTGTCACAACAGTTTTCGGCTTCTCAAAATAATGGTTTCGACGGTACCCCCAAAAATAACCCGAGGAATGAAAGTTGCATGGCTATCAACCTGAGAAGTAGAGAAGTTCCTTCACCGGAAGTTGTGACAGAGAAGAAGAATGAGTTGAAGGACGAAGGAGTGAATGAGAGTCAGGGAGAAGTTGAAAAGGAGTGGGAGATAGTGGCTGAATTAGACAAAGAGAGAGACGAAGTAGTTGAAAAGCGGAGTGAGAAGTTAGTTGAAAAGAAGAAAGATAAAAGTGTGGCAGCCCAAGAAGATAAAAAGGAGAAAGAAAAGTCAATCCATGCTAAGTTACCATGTCCGCGCAAAAAGAAGGCTAAGGAAGATGATCCTACACAGTTTAAAAAGTTCATGAAGATGTTTTACAGCCTCCAAATGAACATTCCTTTTGCGGAAGCGCTAGAACAAATGCCCGTCTATGCCAAATTCATGAAAGAACTCTTGACAAAGAAGAGGAAGCCACTTGATGATGAGACGGTTAACATGACCGAAGAGTGTAGTGCAATAATTCAAAAGAAGCTTCCACAAAAGAAGAAGGATCCAGGAAGTTTCACCATCCCATGCTCTATCGGGAACTTGCATGTTAGAAGAGCCTTATGTGATTTGGGTGCAAGCATCAATTTGATGCCCTTGTCCATGATGAAGCGCATCCCAGGTGCAGTAGCAAAGCCAACAAGGATGCAATTATCTCTTGCCGATCGATCAATTACACATCCATATGGAATTCTGCAAAATGTCTTGGTGAGATGTGCTGAATTTGTGTTCCCGGCCGATTTTTTGATTTTAGATATGGAAGAAGACGCTGAAGTTCCTCTTTTATTGGGTAGACCATTCTTAGCCACCGGGAGAACTTTAATTGATGTTGAGAAGGAAGAGCTCATGTTCCGTTTAGATGATGAACAGGTATGCTTCCAGATGTTTGAAGCCACAACATTTGGGGGACCAGTACCCGAATGCTTCAAGGTGGAGGTGCTAGAGGATGTGGAGAATGATGAGCAAGAAGAAGAGTGGGAGCGTGACATTGAACTATTCCTTCAAAACTTAGATGAAGATTGTAAGGAAGGAGAACCACTGAGTTTAGAAGAAGCAGTGCTTGCGGAGGAATTGAAAAAGGATGTTGATGCGTTGGTTTGGAGTTCTGACATAATAAATTCTCCCCTATGCTGGCACAAGAAGACTACGAAGGCAGAATTCAGGATGAATATCAATGCTTACTTGGAAGGAGCAGACTGGAAATATCCTCCCTAATGAGGGTGTCGGACGTCAAGCCTCGGGACGTTAAACAAGCGCGTGACCTATAGGTCACGGACCGTCAAGCTATTGACGTTAAACGAGCGCTGATTGGGAGGCAACCCAAGGTTAGTCTCACTTCCTTTTGACTTGAATTTAATTTTGTCTGTGATGAATGTCTTGGCTATTTGAAAACTTGCGCACTATTAGAATGATTTTGTTTGAATGTTATTATAAGTCAGCTAGGTTAGCATCATGATACATGAATTTGTGACTCCCTTAATTGATTCCGTGCATATTTGATTGTAATTAGAAAAGTTGAGGAAATTTCTCAAACATTGACCACTCGATAATCCGGCCAAGCCGTGAGAATTTGAGCCCAAACACATAAAATTTTCTTGTTATGAGAGATTCCACAACTTAGCTAATTCTCCAGAACTTGCTTTTGTTCTTTTAATTGATTGATTGCTATGAGTTACACACCGAGGCATGTTGTTTGTACCTTGAGCCTTTTTGAAGCCACCTTTACTTATATTATATCCTTCGTTGAACCCCATTTGAGCCGAAAGAAAAATGTTTTTTTTTATCACCCAAGTTTGAAAATATAAAAAGAAAAAAAAAAGATGATTTTCTTGGAGTTAGATCACTTTACTTATGATTCGAGCACAACGCTCATCATTAAGTTTGGGGTTGCTTCTGGAATAAACAACAAATTAAGTTTGGGGTGGGGTACTAGAGAACTACAAAAAGAAAAACAATGAACATAGAAAATAAAAATGGTGTACACAAAAAGAAAACACCAAATGATATGAAAAAGAAAAATAAAGTTTGATAAATAAGTTCTCTAGTATGACAACGCTTGAAATTAATGGGGGAAATGTTTGAAATAATCCAATCTTGTGAAATAGGTGATCTTTGAAACTCCAAGTTTTTCTGCTTACCTTCCAAAAACATCTACCCTTAAACCTAAGCCCCGTTATAAACCTCAAGTCCTCTAAAGGTGTGAATTCTTATGCATGTTGATTGATTTCTAGAATGTTTGCAAGCCTATGGTAGAATGGCTATGTTGTGTTGATTGAGTGAAATTTAAACCATCTTTAAACAGGAGAGAATGTGAGGGAGTGAAGTGATTAAAGTTTGGTCAATATTTGTGAAAAGTTCTTGATTTTTCGTTATAAATCTATATGCGAGTAAATTCTTGATAGGGATGATCATTGAAATGATAATTGTGGGTATCTAACTTGATTGACTTTGATGCTTTGAATAAGATTGTTGATGATAGTGCCAGGTTTTCCGATGGATGAAGATATTCCTTGAGGACAAGGAAAAGTTCAAGTTTGGGGTTGTGATGACTTCACGTCATCACTATGTTTCTAACCACTTTACAGTTTATTTTAGTTAGTATTTGCTATGTTTTCCGTAAGAAATAAGGAGAAAAAGAATCATGACAAGTTGGCTCTAAGCACGAAGATTTGAAGAGAAAACAAGATGAAAAGCTGAAGTTGGCGCACCGGCGCAGGCTGTATGGCGCGCGGCGCCCAGAAGAGCCTAGATAGTCCTGTCGATTCTGACTAGTCGCGCCCGGCGCAGACGGGGTGGCGCGCGGCGCCACTGCGTAACCTAGGTCTATAAATTGAGTTTTTCTTCACAATTAGGAACACAGAATTTTGACGGCGAAAAAGGCAACTTTTGAGATCAAGTCCCAGAGCTAGTTTTCCTTCTTGTAATGAATTCTTTCACTCTTTTTATTTTTTATGCTTTGATTATGAGTAACTAAACTCTTTGATTGGATCCTAGGGGATTCTAATTATTAATGTCTTGAACTATGTATTTCTTATGATTTGTTAATCGAATTACGAAGTTAGTATTCATTCAATTGTCTCTTAATCTTAATGCTTTATACAAAGTCGCGAATTGTATGATGATTATAATTGCTTGTTTACTAAGACATTAGAAACAAATTGATTGACCTAGGGATAATTGTTCAATTAACTTGTACTTTAGACATATTGGTTTGTTAATTGAGAATTCAAGGATTAAAGGGCAAAAACCTAAATTGATTATAGGTCATCCTAAGACATTAGGGATTGATAATCAATTTGGAGGATTATGTACCAAGACATTGGACATAGTTATTTAATTTAATCGAATCATGAAACTAAGTTCGTAGTTTGTTAACAAGCAAGGAATACCAAGACAATAGTAATTAGATGAACCGAAAAGGTTCAATCGCTTTCGCATCTTGAAAGAAAACCCTCTTTTCTTGCCGTTTATTTTCTTAAGTTTGAAACCTAAAAAAATCCCCCCAATTTATTTTATTGCAAGTTTACTTTCGTATGATACCAATTACTCGAATTTGATTCGGAACAATCCCTGTGGATACGATAATTTACATACTTACTTTGATACTTCATCAACTACCATCAGGGTACTTCTAGCTATTGCTGCCTCTCAACACTGGCCTCTTTATCAGTTAGATGTAAATACAGCTTTTTTGCATGGTGATTTAAATGAAGAGGTTTATATGAAACCACCTCCTGGCCTTGATCTCTCTCATCCTAACTTAGTATGCAAGTTACAGAAATCATTATATGGACTTATGCAAGCTAGTCGCCAGTGGAACACTAAACTTACTGAAACTTTGCTTGCTTCAGGGTATGTTCAATCCAAATCTGTCTATTCTTTGTTCACCAAGCACTCTACATCTGGCTTCACTGTGATTCTAGTCTATGTAGATGATTTGGTCTTAGGAGGGACTGATGAACATGAGATCACTGCAGTTAAGACCCTGCTTCATAATAAGTTTAACATTAAGGATTTGGGTGTACTCAAATACTTCCTGGGATTTGAAGTTGCTAGGACAAAACAAGGTATTTCTTTATGTCAAAGAAAGTATACTTTAGATATGTTGAGTGATGCTGGGCTACTTGGTACAAAGCCTTGCTCTACACCTATGCAGCCTCATCAACAGCTACACAAAACCTCTGGAACAATTTTATCTGATCCTACAGCCTATAGAAGACTTGTTGGGAGATTATTGTACTTAACTCATTCAAGGCCTGAAATTGCTTATGCTGTAAGCAAGCTAAGTCAGTTCTTATCTGCTCCTACAAATGAACATATGTTAGCAGGTTTACATGTTCTTAAATATCTCAAAACTAATCCTGGGAAAGGCTTATTTTTTCGATCAGATTCATCTCTAAAAGTCAAAGGTTTTTGTGATTCAGACTGGGCATCATGTCCTGACACTAGAAGATCAACCACAGGTTATTGCTTCTTTCTTGGAACTTTTCTAATCAGCTGGAAAAGCAAGAAACAAAATGTTGTATCTAGGTCATCATCAGAAGCTGAGTATCGGGCACTAGCTCAAGCTACCTGCGAAGCTCAATGGCTATTATATGTTTTGAAGGATCTCCAAGTTAACCATAATTTTCCTATAGTTCTCTATTGCGACAACCAATCTGCTCTTCACATTGCTGCTAATCCAGTCTTCCATGAGCGTACCAAACATATAGAGATTGATTGCCATGTAGTTCGAGACAAGGTTCAACAAGGAATTCTTCATTTGCTACCCGTTTCTTCAAAAGACCAGTTAGCAGACATTCTTACAAAATCACTACATCCTGGTCCTTTTACAAGTTTGGAAAGCAAGCTTGGATTGATGGATATACACTCCAGCTTGAGGGGGGGGGGGGGGGGGGGGGGGGGGTGTTAATTCTAGTGATGACAATGAAGACAAGGCAGTTACTTGAGGGAGAAGTTATCAAATAGTTAGTTAGATTGACAGCTAGTTTTTTATTCTTTTTCTGTTAGTTAGTTTGGCAGTTAGAAGTTTGTCATTCAACTTCATGAATGTGTATAAATAATACTGCTATGCCTTGTACTCATTAGATTGTGATCAATAATTTTTCTTCTTCCAAAATACAGTTTTCAAGTTTTTCTTTGTTCTTGTGCACCATTGTTGCACAATCAGAGTTTCTTTGCAGATTGTATGAAGCTAAGCTTCAACTTTCACAGCATAAAATGTTTTTAATTATGTATGTACTACCTCAGTCTCACCACTATGGATTCTTCAAGTTTCGTACGAAAACTATCCGGGAAAGTTTATGCACAACAAGTGTCTCTTTTAGATTTTTCACACTTTTTAAGGAAATGATATTCATGTGTTGATTTCAATAATAAAATGAGTTTGTTTACTAAAAATGCTTTTATATATATTAATGGAAGTTAGTTGAGTAATGGAAGTTAGCTACTAAAAACATTTCTTCACCTCGTGAGAGGAACTATCCGACGCACAACCTTGAGTTAGCCGTCAGGGACGGAGCTAGTAGGGGGACCAGCAGAGGTCACGGTCCCCTCTAAATTTTTTATAAAATTTTTTATACTAGTATTTTGTTATACTATTGGTTCAATTTCATGTTTACTCTCCCTTCTTTTATTAAACTTATGCATATGGTCCTTCTTTATTAATCAAATATTTTGAGCACTATTATAAATTTGTTGTAAATTTGATCTTAGCGACTGTTTTTCCCCTAAACAATAATCTTTTGTTTACTAAAAAATGTGGCTTATTGCCTCAGTATTGAATTTAATGACAAAATATCTCTTTTGAGACTAAAATTCTTTTTTTTTTACACAAAAAATTACAATTTTTAAGGCAAAACACATGAGTTAAGACTAAAATTATAATAAATGTGAAAATGGAAGACCTAAAAGTTTGACTTAAAAAAATTGCCTATAAAATGAAGATTCACTATAGTAACTTTTGATTTATTTTACAATTTCTTGTATATGTTATACTTTTAAATTTTAAATTTTTCTTTAGTGAATTGGACTTTCAAATTCGGCCCCCCTAAACTAAATTTCTGGCTCCGTCCCTGATTGGATAGGGTTCCAATTATAAAATGAAAGAGCTTAATGCTATTGAATGAATGTGGTGTGTCAGTATATTCATGAAAACATACATGCATTCATGAATTATTAGGGATATTGGATTTTCCAATAAAGAAGGATGTCAGATTATATTTATCCGATAAAGAATGGATATTAGAGGTGAGATACTCTAATAAAGAATGACCGGCACCACATGCATTAGTATGTCTAGGGTGAAATATCATAAGTGTTTGGCATTAGATTGCATTAGGGTTAAGTGAACATTATGTGATGATTGTTATGTGACATCGTGTGTGTTGTGTGAGTATTATTAATGATATTATGTGATTAATCATTGATTCTAATTGATATGCAATGCGTTATTCAAATGAATTTACATATGAGTATGTTTGTTGAGAGTTAGTTTATGCATGATAAGATTTATTAAGTATAAGCCTTTGTTTACACTTATATTTATTGGTTATGATTACTAATTACTCTCTGTTTTGTGTAATTGATGAACCTTTGGGTGGTTCAGATCACCAGGTTGAGGAGTTCGCTCGAGATTAGGAGCTTGTGCTAGACTTAGCATACGTTTTGGTGAGGAGTTAGTTAGGCTACTCCTTTAGTATTATCTTTTAAATGGGTTGTAATTAGTGTTGCTCTGATAGTTGTAACATCGAGTCGGGGTATTCGCTTGAACTCGTTTATGACTCATTGACTTTATGGCCTTGCTATTTTGTAATTATAACTTGATTAAGATGTTATGGCTTGTATAAACTATTATCCTCTGAATATGCTACGATTATCATGATGATTAATATATGGTAATCGAATTGTATTCCGCTGTGGTTTTTCCTTTCACAATCATGATGAATGTTTTGCATGTTTGTTTTCGTTTGAATTTTTCATGTAACGCCTTAATTGCTTGGTGTTTATTTGTTTATATTTTAATAAATACGCGCTTAAGGGGTTAGGGTGTTACAATTTTCTCTAGCCAGAATTAAGAAATCGACCAACAACTTCGATAAAAATCGAATAATTGGAAGTGGGAGTTTAGGTATAGTGTACAAAGGTTGTCTTCAATTACATAACGATACTATTGATACTACGGTTATAGTCAAACGAGTTTATTCTATTACAGACAAAAAATTAAGAGAGTTTAGGAATGAAATTGAGTTGCTGTGCCAACTTGATCATCCAAATTTGGTCAATTTATTAGGATATTGTGACCACAAAAACGAGAAGATTATTGTGTATGACTACAATTCCAATGGATCTCTCTATAATCTCCTTTGTTGTAAACATAGTAGCATGAAACCTCTTACATGGAAACAAAGACTAAAGATATGCATAGGAGTAGCATGTGGACTACACTATCTTCATACAGGAACTAAACGCACCATCTTTCATTGTGACATTCAATCTCATAAGATTTTATTGGATAGCAATATGGTGCCTAAACTCTCGGATTTTTGGATTTCCTTGCAAGGTCCTTTGTTTACTTCAATGCCAAAACCGAAGTCCATGTTAAATGATAACATTGTTGGTAAGTACCCTTTTCAATTCTCTATCATTTGTTGTATAATTATTAGACCTCTAAATTGTAAGTATCAGTCAAATCATCATTAAACTTTTATAAATTGACAATTACATTACTAAAATTATAATGAGTCAATCAAATGGTCTCTCTTTTAACACATTATTAAATGAACACATGTTCTTTCACGGTGGTTCTCACATCACTTGAAATTGACATGAAATATGAATTTAACATGCTACATGGTATTTTGTAGATGATATAGTGTCATTGATGTGAGATCTACATACAAAACCATGTGTTCATTTAATGTGGCATGTTATTTCTAAATGTAGAAGTTAATGGAGAGATCATTTTGCGTGATATATTACAATATTAGGTATGTAATTGTTGTTACCGTGTCAAGTGTAAGTTAGAAGTTCAACATTAAATGAATCAAAGGAGTTTAAACAACATATAAATAAGATGATTTTTTTTCAGTGAAAATGTGATGCTCGAAACCCATTATAATAATTTTTTCACACTCTACTTATCACAAAATTGTGTGCAGAGGATACCCGATTTACGCACAAAATTGTATTGTTTTAAGTTTTTGCTAAACTTATAGGGAAACGTGACAATATGTCAAAACTTTATGTTTATGGGTTTGCATGCACCTACAGGAATAATTCATGCATTCTTATTTCTAGTACTGGTTTTCATTTAACTTGAATACTAGCATATACCTTTTGCAGAATTCACAATTTGCAACGAGTTTGAAAGATTAGGCAGGAATATGGTTGCAAAATGTGCTGGTCTCCCTTTGGCAATCATTGTACTTGGAGGTCTTTTAGCTACAAAGGAAACCGTTAATGAATGGGAAATGATACATAAACACATAGCCTCATACCTAATAAGAGGAGAGGTACTTGAAAGGCAAGCAAGAATGAATGAGGTTTTGGACTTAAGTTTCCATGACTTGCCTTATCAACTGAAACCATGTTTTCTCTATTTAAGTCAATTTCCGGAAGACTTTGAGATACCAAAAAATAAGTTAATTCAGTTGTGGATGGCAGAAGGTTTTATTTCATCCCAATATGAGATTGAAAGGGATGAAACAATGGAAGATGTCGCCGAGCGTTACCTCGGTAGATTAATTAGCCGTTGCATGGTTCAAGTTGGTCAGATCGGGTCTACAGGAAAGATTAAAACTTGTCGACTCCATGATCTAATGCGAGATATGGGTTTGTCAAAGGCTAAAGAGGAACACTTTCTCTGTGTTAGTGGTAGATCACAACAAAATAGTAATAGCATCAATGATGTATCATCATCATCTAATGTATTATTAGACGCAAGAAAAACTGGTGGAATTCGTAGGCTTGCAATTTTCTTAGATCAACATGTTGATAAATTGATTCGGCCTAACGAGAAAGTGAATCAACACCTCAGATCTCTTGTATATATCCATGATAAGAAATGCAGAGTTGAAAGTTGGAAGCTACTTAAAGCTGTTTTTGAGAGCTTCAAATTACTTAGAGTTCTTGATCTTGAAGGAGTTAAGGGATCAAAGGGACAATTATTGCCTAAAGAAGTGGGAAACTTGTTTTGGTTGAAGTTTTTGAGTTTGAAAAGAACCTATTTACAAATTATTCCATCTTCATTAGGTAAATTGGAAAATCTGCAGAGCCTAAATTTACAAACTATCAATAAAGTAAGTTGGGATTCAACCGTAGAAATTCCAAATATAATATGGAAATTGAAACGGTTGAGACATTTATATCTTCCTAATTGGTGTGGAAATGTTTCTGGCATCCTGCAACTTGAAAATCTGATCAATTTACAGACACTAGTAAATGTGACGTACAAGATTTGTTAAAACTGAAAAAGCTCAGAAAATTGGTATTGAATGATCCAAGATATTTTCAAAAGTTCGCTGAAAGTTTCAGTTTCTGTAATAAAAAGTTGGAATGTTTGGAATCATTGTCCTTAAAGACTGACTTGCTTTCATTCCCTGATCAAGTAGTGGATGTTGAAAAATTGGTGTTAGGTTGTCCTTCACTTCACAAATTGCATGTAGAGGGGAGAATGGAAAGGCTTCCAGAAGCTCAACTATTTTCTCCGCAACTTTCAAAGTTAACTTTGTGGGGCTGTAAGCTTGTGGAAGATCCAATGGTAACATTAGAGAGGCTTCCTAATTTAATGTACCTAAGTTGTTGGGAAATGTTTGTTGGAAAGAAAATGGTATGTTCACCAAATGGTTTTCCTAAACTGGAAGTTCTAGTAATCCGCGGCTTTTCTAATTTAGAGGAATGGGTGGTACAGAATCAAGCTATGTCTTATCTTTATCGATTGAGTATATCTGATTGCAACAAGTTAAAGACTGTTCCTGATGGACTAAAATTTGTTGCTGGTCTAAGGGAGTTAGAGTTCAGATGGATGCCTAAATCATTCAAGAAAAGACTTGGAATTGCCGGAGAGGATTACCACAAAGTTCAACATGTCCCATCCATTGTATTTTTTCACTAGGCCTGCAATGCAATTTGAATTGATCAAATACTAGGTACATGCAACTTTCTCAAAATTCTATTTTCTTCGACCATATCTAACTTACAAATCCTTGCACTTCATTTGCAGTCAGGCAACAGGCGTCATCGTCCTTTCTTCTGATTTGGAAGCTTGAGTTTTAAATTGTGAACTTTTATGGTTCATAGTTGGTGTTCAGTGTTTGTTTTCTTGGGCCCTTTTGTTGAATTTATTTAAGGATTTACTACTACTAGTATAATTTTATATGTCTATGAACCTATTTGGAGATTTTTAATAGGTTTTCGAACTACCAAAATATGTAATTGGATCCCTAAACCTGTCAGTAATTTTTTAATTAAGTACTTTTTAACAGAATACAGAGGTTGTCCTACTTGCATAGGGGCATTCCCCAGCCAAGAGTTTTGGTACCAACAAAATCAAGAAACTGCACTAAATCATGAGCTAATGCATTTAGATTCCTACTACTGATATGTCTAACAAAAGTAATGTCAAGATTGTTCAGCAACATAACGTAGTCCAAGATAACAGGCTCCACTCTACAGTGCAGCCACACTTCAATTTACTGTGAAACACGGTCATCACTACTACTTGTGAAACACACATCACTCCCGCCAAACTTATTATCCTCCTCATTCAACACCAATTGCAACGCAAATTCTAAAGTCCCAACTACTTCACTCATTGACATCCGTTGATTTCCATCTTCATGCAAACAACTCAATACCATTTGACAATAACATTTCAAACACTCACTTGTTATAGAATCCTTTATGAATGGGTCCACCATCTCTTCAATTATCACACCTTCATTGTAACATCTTTTGAACATTACAACCAAACTTACATTTTTCGTATCCAAAGAATGATCCAAAGGTGGCCTTGCACATAATACCTCAAGAAGTACCACACCGAAAGAATACACATCAGACTTTAGAGTCAACCTATGACGCAAGTAGCATTCTGGATCCAAATACCCTATACTACCTTTTACCATAGTGCTGATATGACTATTCGATATTCCCGTGGGTCCCACTTTTGATAAGCCGAAATCAGAAACCTTAGCCACCCATTTTTCATCCAACAATATGTTTGTACTCTTCACGTCACGATGTATGATATTTTGCTTCGCACCTGCATGAAGATAATGCAATCCACTTGCTGCACCCAATAGAATCTCGAGTCTCTGATTCCACCTAAGAGGTTCAATATATGAACCATAGAGATTTTCACGTAGAGTGCCACGTTGCATGAAGTCATAAATGAGAATCATCTCAGTGTCTTCGTTGCAATATCCAATGAGGGAAACCAAGTGAATATGACGAAGTTGAGAGAGCAACTCGATCTCATTCAAGAACTCGTTTACACCTTGCCGAGAACCTGATTTAAGACGTTTTATTGCAACAGGTGTAACTTCATCGATGTAACCTTTGTACACGTTGCCGAACCCTCCAACCCCGATGATAAAAATATCTTCAAAGTTGTTTGTTGCAGCCCTTATCTCCGCTATTGTAAAATAGCGACACAGATGGGATGGTAAAGTTAATGAACCTTCTTTCTTTGTCTTCCATGAACTTTCCTCCATTTCAAGATGAGGTTCTGATCTTCTTTTAACAAAAATTATTATTCCCATTACAAATGCTAGCAAGAGACATGATAATCCCACCACAAAAACCATGACTATGGTTGACGTCTTTGACTTTTTTGATTGTTGAGTTGGTGATTGCTTTGGAGATGTTAGAACAATGTGTTTGTTTGGATTCAAACCAGCGAGATTGTTATTATTACTTATTTTGAAAATCTCTATTCCATTCAATATGACATCACGGTATAGTGCGTACTCAGCTGGGAATCGTTGAAGCTTGATCGAAAGACTAACTCTTTCAATTTGAGAGCTCCCTTCTTTTGAGCACATAGTTACAGCATAATCCTTATGAACAGGAACCAATCGACCACCACTCCAATAAATCACATCAGCAATTAGTTCAGCCAAAGTATCATCTATATAAATCTGAAAAACTCTATCACTTTTATTCTTGATATGCCAATCAAACTCACAAAAATATAACCTTACCATATAAGTAAAAGTAGAATCAACTTCAAAATTCCAAGTGACATTATAATCCTCTATCACATCCATAGTACTACCATAAGTTCTTGCACTTAAGTAAACTTCTTCTGGTGCAGTATAATTTGGAATGGTATTTTGTGAATAGTCTAGATGATCTCCATAATCACTTGATATACTATTTGGATATTCTTTCTCCAAGTAAAGAGGAAAATCATGTTTCCAATCACGAAACATACCTGTATCATCACTTGGTTTAACTTCACTTTGACCAACGTTGACTCTATAAACCATTTCCAAAGCTTTGTCATCAAAAAGTTGATAATCTGTGGTGTTAAAGTCAAGTGATCTGATCAAATGATCTGTGTCAATGGGGTTTGTGTAATAGAGAAAAGAAGGCATAGACACAACTTCGATTCCGTTAACAAAAGCATAATAAACATTTGATTGGTTTATGTTGTTTGGAATGAAAGTCATGTTTAGTTTCTCATTTGGTTTGATTTGGATGCAATATTCTTTCGTGATTTTGTCCTCATCATGATCTGGAAGCTGCCAAAGTAAAGGGTTGAAGTTTTGAAGAAGGGTAAGGTTGTTGTTTACTACAACAGAAAAATTTGCATTAGAAGGTTCAAAGTTTTGATAAGAAGTTGGGTAAAAATGAAGGCGAATAAAAACAGGGGAATTAGTGATGTTATTGATAGGAAAAGAGTATGTGAAATTTGAGAGAGATACACGTGCGCTTGTGAATGGAATTTGAGTATTTGAAAGGGAATTAGGCTTTGTATTAAAAGATTGGTTTGTGGTTTTTGGTTGTGTGAAGGTAAAGAGATTGGAGTTTTGAATATCATCACCAACCCAAAGTCGATTATCTAAGGAAGTAGTGTTTGTTGAGTAGCCACAATTGATGGCTAAATTGTAATCTGGAATGTATGAGTTAGCAACAAGAGGGTACAATAGCAAAATGAGAGATAGTATGGTCATTTTAGTGTGAAATTTTTTGTTTATGGAATTTGCCATTAATTGTGTTTGAAGAGAGTGAAGATGGGATGGTAGTATTTTCTTGTTGCGGTTTATAGGATGCTAGAAGCCTCGAAGTTGCATTTATTTATTTATTTTTGACTAATGCATTTATTTATATTATTTTTTTTGACAAAAATGCATTTATTTATTGTTAAAAACTTTGAGATGTAGGAAAGGAAATTTCTTACGAATCAACCAACACTAGTCTCCGTCAAAAGTTGAAAAGAAAAAAACAAAGACTTTGAAATGGTCAGAGGATGTCTTTAGGATGAAACTTATTTGTATCTATTGCGTGCAATCTGTTCAAACACTGAGAGTTATAAACACAAACTAGTACACTTGTTGCAACTTGAAACTCCCACTATGATCAGAAGAAAACACTTTCAGAAACTATTTCCACAAAAACAAAATTATCAACATGATGATTAAGGAATGTGTGTTAATAAACATGATGATCAAAGTAACACACATGTATAACAGAAACCAAATAGCAACATCGAACATCGATATTTGAAGCTGCTGATGCAAATGAGACCTTGAGCATCATGTGCATATTTTGCTTCAATGTGAATTTGCATTAGGAACACAACAGAAATAGATAATGAACATAAGAAAATATTAACTTGGCATTATGAATGGAATACAGAAGAAAAGGAACATTATGCAAATTGTTGAGTTTGTATTATGAAAAATTGAATGGAGTACAATGAAAAGCGGTAAAGAAAATAAACTTGAAAGACATAGTTTTTGAGAGCTTGAATTTATTTCCAGTTTAAGAGTTGGTTTCAGAAAATAAATTCCAATCCTTAAAACTATTATATGAACTTCTATTTATAGGAATTTCTAATAATAAGTGCCTATTGTGTTGCTAAATAACTTACATCTGAAATATAGGAATCAGTGTTGCCATTGTCGGCTTTTGACCTTCTGTGCTTTGTACTGATCTTGAACTCGTCTATCCGACACCACCATCACCTTGTCCGAAACATTTGCTTACTTCATTGATCGAGCTTTTGATACTCACTACCAGAACTCTTAAACTTCTCTTTGACACTATAACGACTATATCATAAATGCTTGTCGAATCAAAACTTAAATTCTCATGCTTCCTGCTGCAGTGCCAAAGCATGCTCAAGTTCAACCTCAACCTCGCCCATTGTTGGTCTTTCATTTGGTTCTATATTCAAGCATCTTTTCGTGATATCCATGAACACTACCAAACATTTTGGTGCAATCAATCTCATGAGAATGGGATCAATAATCTCATTAGCTGAGAACTTCTCCAAAAAGTTAGCTGGATTAAATGACTGATTTGTAAACCAATTTGTGTCCTCTAAGTCTAACATGACCATCTTATCAAAGATGGTATTCTTGTAGCTTGTGCATGCTACTTCAAGTAGAACTATACCAAAGGAGTAAACGTCACATTTGTCTGTGAAAGTATTGGTTAAGAGACACTCTGGCGCCATAAATGTACCTATCAACAAAAGTATTTAGTTTAACTTTACTTCTAAAACTATCTGCAGCCAAGTTATAAAAATACGGGTAAAAGATCAAAATTAGTTCATGACAAATTTACATATACCATTTTAGTTCTCAAGACATTTTATTTCATAACTAGTGCTTGAAAATGAAAATCTTATAACATGTCTCTAAAGAATGACTAAACCAGGGCATTTAAGGACTAGGGACTCACATTAACTGTCAAATTTTTATCATTCTTATTGAAAAAACTAAAGTACTACAATAAAAGGTGATCGGACTTGAAAATAATCGATAAAGAGTGGTGCCCTAGACATTATAAACTGATTTTGAAAATATGAACTAGAACCAATATAAAAACATATTCCACGCTCTAAGTTCAATAGTACTAAGTGTGAAGAGGTGTATTTAGATAAACTCAAATCCTATATTCTATTTAGAAAAAGGGCTAATGCAGTCCAAAAACACCATTTGTGACATCTGACATCCCAACTATGTTTGCACCTCAGAGACTACCGTACTCAAAACCTATATTAGAAAGAGATAAGACATAAAAAAGAGTTAATAAAAAGTAATACTCAACAATTTCTGCTAGAAGTCTAGAACTAAGTTCAGCTTTTACTCTAAACATAAAAGAAAATAACTTACCACCAATGATGTCGACTTTAATTGGTTTTGGCTTCGATTTAGAAAGATTCCCTTGTAAGGAAAATCCAAGATGCGAGAGTTTTGGTACCATACTATTATCTAAAAGAATGGTTTGAGGCTTTATGTCACAGTGAAAAATCGCACGCTTTGCTCCAGTGTGAAGGTAGTGTAATCCTTTTGCAGCTCCGATGCATATTTCAAGCCTTTTCTTCCATGAGAGTGGATCCATATCCCTTAAACGTAAATGATTATAGAGAGAGCCATTTAACATGTATTCATACACGATAATTTTCTCATCTTTTTCGTCACAGAATCCTATTAAAGATGTCAAATTCGGGTGATGAAGCTGGCAGTGAAGTTCAATTTCCTTCTTGAACTTCCAATCGTCAAATATATTTCTCATCCGTTTCAGTGCAATTAGATAATCAGTTTCACCTTTATGTTTGAGATAACCTTTGTACACTATACTGAATTCTGTTTGTCCAATTATTCGATCTTCATCAAAGTTATTGGTCGATTTCTTCAAATCTTCCAGAGAAAATTGATGGCATAGCTCTTCTATAACTGTTGGATATTGTTTCTTAGATGAACTTTTATGCTTAGAATATTTTACAAGCATATTTCCCACATGATAATTCTGTTTCACAATCAAGGTTAAGCTTCAGATGTACATGAGAACCAAGGCTACATTCATAATGAAACATGAATTCCTTAGAGGGAAGAGGGGGTGGTTGTTAATGTATCATATAATTGAACTAAAAGAAGTAAATTAAGGGAACAAAGTTGGAGAAAAAAAAAATTGTAATGATCGTCAAAATTGGGCATGTCCTAGGCCATTTTCTAAACTAAATCTGATGAATTTTCTTCTATATAACAAGCAAGGAGAGAAGTAGTGGTTTCTACATTTTGTTTAACTTTGCTTTGGTTGGCTTTCTTTATGTTTCATTTGTTTATCCTTTGTTATATTGATTTTGTGTGTTTGGAATCATTCATTTGGAATGTCGTTGGGATAACTGTTTAAATTTGTGTTCTTCTCTTTTGCATAAAATGCTTACAATGTAATCCTAATCCCAACAGGTTCCTTCCTGCTGAAACAACTGCTTAAGATGTTCTTCTCGTTTTTCTGTGTATAGACTAGCCCACCGAAACTAACATCAGGCAAAATCGAAACTGAGACCTTGAGAGGAGCACACTCTAAGGTCTCAAGCCAACACTTGGCCAGCCCAAGTGGGTTGCTACTAACAATATTATGATATTGTTTTTCATATCATAATTCAAATTCTGGATAAGTTCAGTTCACTTCATGCCCCTACCTGTTTTGCAGAAAAATTATAGAGTCTCGGCACATGTGACATAATATATAAATAGTCCAACAAAAAATCTAAGCTTCGCCCTAAACTAATCCCTAAAAATCTTAACTTTGCCCTAAACCAACCTCTAAAAATACCAAAAAAATTTGCCAAAGCCGAGGCAACTGCCCAGGCTTGCTGTCATTTACTTAATAGATCAAAATCCCTTATTACTTGCATCAATCTATTTATTATTAGTTTAAATGAAGAACATTAATTAAAAGTATATGGTATATATAAAAATGAAATTTTACCTCTGCAGGATCAATTCTGAAGCGCTATTATCATCCTTGATGAGCAGCAGAACACTAATTAGCTTAGCACCATGCTCCGTTGAATGAAATGAATTGATGAAACTTCCGTATGCATGGATCAATGGATAGTTTTTTCTTCTTAGAACAAAATGGAGAAGGAAAAGTTTAACTTTGTATTGTATTTTGACTTCATTTGTCTAATAGTACTACTCCTTCTTCAAGTTCAACGCAACGATAAGTGAATGGTCCCATTCCTTAAGCATTTCATACACCTAACAGGAAACTTTAGCCACGTCGTACTTGCGGTTTTTTTATTATAAATAAATGAAAAATCATTTTTTACATTTAGTGAATAATTGTTGAATATCATTTAATAAATTTAAAAAAGGGAGGGAGTGTTTAGTTATGGCTAATAAAATAAAGTTCAATTAGGGTTACATGAGCTCATTTCAATTGTTACGGATATTGCATATATTAATATTAGGTAGGAGTTGAAGTTCGAATTATAAACACTTCATTTATTCATATTTAAGGTGAACTTTCTTGCTACTAAGACTACTAGACAAAAAACAAATTAAATAGGTTTTGGTCTCATTTTTAATTTAAAATAAGATTTTAATACTCCATTTTAAAATTTAGATTTTGTGTCCAATTCTATTTATACTTTATCTTAAATTTTTATTTATTTGTAGACAAAGTTGTAAACACCGCTGAAATTTGTAGACATTTGTGAGGTTCTAAGTTGAAACTCAAGTAAAAATGTTTAACATAATAATATTGGCATTTATCAGTTGAGTATAAGACTTATAAACTCTGTCAAGTCTTTTTCTAAGAGTCATGTGCATCAATATAGTCTCACAGGAATCTCTAATTTGAAAATTAGAAAAAATAATAACGATGAAAAGGTCGGTGTTGGTTCAACTAGAATAAAATATATCAATAAAAAGTAATTTATCACAAAAATCCTAGGTTTGTGTTCTAGACCGAAACAAATGTAATTCTTTTGGCCTAAATGTAATTTTAATCTTTTAATTAAAAAATTAATTTTTTATTCCTATTTTGTCGTATTTTTTTTTACATAACATTTTTCATTTTATAAACAAAGGGAATTTAAGCCTAAAGTATTTTACTTAGGTTGTGAGCACGTGTCTCTCACTGCGTTGAATTGAAGGAGTAGAAGTCAAAGTATAGAAAGCTTCAGTTTCATCAACTGCTGTTATTCTTCAAGTTTCAATTCAATCAGTGTCGGCAAGGCTTTCCAGCTTCGTTCTTTCAAACTGAGCATGCTTGGAAATTGCTAATCATTAATCAATGTTGCTCATCAAACATGATAGCGCCTTATGAATGATTCATCCAGGTCAAATTTTATCAATCTTTTAAATCAGGTTGATCAGTTATATTAATCAATCTTTCATTAACTGTTCACAACTTAGTTATGTAATATTTTGTGCTGTTCTACCTGATACTTAGGCTCTGTTTGATAAGACTTCAAAACGAGCTTATAGCTTTTAGCTTATGTTTGGTAACGGTCATTTTGTTATGAGCTTATAGCTTATTTTACTAGCTTATAGCTTATTTTCAAACGCTATTTCAAGTAGCTTATAGCTTATAGCAGCTAACCGCTATTTTTACCAAACAGAGCCTTACTTTTTACAAATCAAACGGACCGTAAACGTGTACAACTATCCTGCATAAGTAGTATGCAGAGGTACTCTTCTCGTCGATCTTATCACGAAACTGATCTGAATTATCTGAGAAAACTTGAATCTCTCATGCATACTTTCATTTTCATCTGGAAACAATTCTCCACAATTTTGTTTGCTGTCAAATAACTCAATTAATTCTCTTTGCTGCCACCATATGAGAGACTCTTTTGGAAAACTTTATATTTCCTTCAGCTGGACTCTAACTAGGTTGCATCAACTGCTTCATTTATCCTCTGTAACTATATTTTATTGCAAAATTTGTATTTTAATTTACTTCATCTGTTTCATTTCATAAAACCTATCTAATCTGAAGTTTTTATCTATGTTATATGTTTTTATATTAGAATTTGGAAAAGAAATCTGTTGTCATAAAGGACAAATTTGTACTGAAACAAGTTAAAGCAAATTTAGTTACTTTTGGACTCCGAAGCTCTAATTCTGTCAAAATTGTCAAAGTATACGTGTCTGACACATATCAGATATGGCCTGATGATACATACCGACGAAGTATCCAACAATTGAATTTTAACTTTTTTAAAAAAATAATATGGTTGATACCTTTGGGATACGGTTAAATGACACACATTCAATACATGATACGGGTGAATGACACATATACCACATAGGATACAACAAACTCCGAAGATATAGGATTTTTTTTTTATCAAAAGCCATGGTTCCATTTTTTTTTTTTCAGAATAAAAAATGAAAGCTGATCAGAGTTTGAAACTACATTGTTCCTTGATGATAGGAATGAGGGAGAAGAGATTGACACAACTGGTGTTAACCGTTTTTTTTTTTTTTTGAATCAACTGGTGTTAACCGTTAAGTAGTGAATATTAGACAATTTTATGAGCCCAAATTTCTTTTGGATAGTATTGATAATCTTCATTTTGCCATATTCTAATTGATGTGGAAAAGATACGTAATTGTCACTTATTTTGATCATTTTCAGCAATTTGGATCTAGCAAGTAGAATATAGAAAACATGAATACACGATTTCTTATTAGTTTCTGATGCATTTCAGGTAAGGATAGCAATGAAGATTGAAGGTTGACAACTACACAGGTTATATAGTTTCTGAAGTTGATAGCTTATAATAATGTTTCTCAAATATTTGGGTTTCCACCATTGGACATGGAAGCATAGGATGCACAATCCAATAGTAATAGAAGAGTTATGCCATCAATTTTCTCTAGCCAGAATTAAGAAATCGACCAACAACTTCGATAAAAATCGAATAATTGGAAGTGGGAGTTTAGGTATAGTGTACAAAGGTTGTCTTCAATTACACAACGATACTATTGATTCTACGGTTATAATCAAACGAGTTTATCCTATTACAGACAAAAAATTAAGAGAGTTTAGGAATGAAATTGAGTTGCTATGCCAACTTGATCATCCAAATTTGGTCAATTTATTAGGATATTGTGACCACAAAAACGAGAAGATTATTGTGTATGACTACAATTCCAATGGATCTCTCTATAATCTCCTTTGTTGTAAACATAGTAGCATGAAACCTCTTACATGGAAACAAAGACTAAAGATATGCATAGGAGTAGCATGTGGACTACACTATCTTCATACAGGAACTAAACGCACCATCTTTCATTGTGACATTCAATCTCATAAGATTTTATTGGATAGCAATATGGTGCCTAAACTCTCGGATTTTTGGATTTCCTTGCAAGGTCCTTTGTTTACTTCAATGCCAAAACCAAAGTCCATATTAAATGATAACATTGTTGGTAAGTACCCTTTTCAATTCTCTATCATTTCTTGTATAATTACTAGACCTCTAAATTGTAAGTATCGGTCAAATCATCATTAAACTTTTATAAATTGACAATTACATTACTAAAATTATAATGAGTCAATCAAATGGTCTCTCTTTTAACACGTTCTTAAATGAACACATGTTCTTTCACGGTGGTTCTCACATCACTTGAAATTGACATGAAATATGAATTTAACATGCTACTCCCTCCGTCCCATATTATAAGGGAAAAAAAAAAACACACTTATTAAGAAAATCAAAATTTTAGAATTTGAAATATGGTTTTGTGGGTTTTTCTTGAAATAAGTTGCATGGGAAGATGTAAAAACAAATTTGATTGGTTGTTGTTTATTGAGAAAATGAGAGAGAGAGAAAAAAAATTGCATTTAATTTTATAAGAATAAGTAAAAAACATTCTTGAAAGTTGTTTTTTCCCTTATAATTTGGGACAAAAAAAAGGATCATTTTTTCCTTATAATATGGGACGGAGGGAGTACATGGTACTTTGTGGATGATATAGTGTCATTGATGTGAGATCTACATAGAAAACCATGTGTTCATTTAATGTGGCATGTTATTTCTAAATGTAGAAGTTAATGGAGAGGAGAGATCATTTTGCATGATATATTGCAATATTAGGTATGTAATTGTTGTTGCCGTGTCAAGGGTAAGTTAGAAGTTCAACATTAAATGAATCAAAGGAGTTTAAACAACATACAAATAAGATGATTCATTTTCAGTGAAAATGTGATGCTCAAAACCCGTTATAATAATTTGTTCACACTCTACTTATCAATAATCGTCAATTTAAATCGAAAACTATTTTTAGTGATGCTCATAATTTGTCCATTCACTCAAATTATTGAGAAAATATTTAAGAATTAATCAGTTAATTTAACTAATTAATATTTTCTCTCGTATATACAGGTTCATATGGTTATGTGGCTCGTGAGATTTTAGAAAACAATAAAGCAACATATAAGTGTGACGCTTACTCCTTTGGTATACTTCTACTAGAAGTGCTATGTTGGGAAAAGTTAGAAAATGTTAAGGGAAAGGGACTCCCAATCGAAGATAATATTGATGAGAATATAAAAGGAAACATTGCACCAGAATGTTGGGAAATATTTGTGGATGTAACAAAAAGATGTTTAAAGTATGATCCAAATGAACGACCAACGATGGGTGAAGTCGAGGTGCAACTTGAACTTGCTCTATCACTGCAGGAAAAAGCGGATAATAACAAAAACACCAACGTTGATGATGATCATTATACACTATCATCTACAACCATTATTGATGAATGATGGAATACTTATTTAACAATGTTCAAAATTTCTGACAAAACATGGTGCTCAAAATCAAGATTTCATGAAGTTTGAATATCCCCTCAAACAATATTTAGTGTGACTGTTCTAGCTCGTAGTCCTTGTACATTTGTTATTTCTTTTTCTTCCATCTCTACTAATAAGAGTAATGGTATTTGGAGTTCTAAAATTGAATTATTTTATATACAATCCAGCATTTTGGAAGTTAGGATTGATCTTTCCAAAATAGGAGCTTTTTATGGTTAATTAGATAGGAATGGTTGTGAGGGAAAAGTTATAATCACCATTACTTTTCCCATCATCTGCTTCCTTCTGGAGTGCCAGAGCATGCTCAAGTTCAACCTCAACCTCTCCTATTATGGGTCTTTCATTTGGTTCTATATTCAAACATCTTTTCATGATATCCATGAACACCACCAAACATTTTGGTGCAATCAATCTCATGAGAATGGGATCAATAATCTCATTAGCTGAGAACTTCTCCAAAAAGTTAGCTGCTTCAATTGACTTTTCTATAAACAAATTTGGGTTCTCTAACATTTTCATCTTATCAAAGATGGTGAGGTTGTAGTTTGTGCATGCTACTTCAAGTAGAACCATACCAAAGGAGTAAACGTCGCATTTATCTGTGAAAGTACTCGTTCGGACATACTCTGGTGCCATGTAAAACAATGTACCTGCCAACAAAAAGCATTTAGTCTACCGGATGTAAAACAATAGTTAATTTGAGTGTTTACTCTAAAAATAAAAGAAATTACCAATAAGGATGTCAACTTTAATTGATTTAGGCTTCGATTTTGAAAGCTTCCCTTGCAAGGAAAATCCGAGATGCGAGAGTTTTGGTACCATATTGTTATCTAATAGAATAGTTTGAGGCTTTATGTCACAATGAAAAATTGTGCGCTTTGCTCCGGTGTGTAGATAGTGTAGACCTCTTGCAGCTCCGATGCATATTTCAAGCCTTTTCTTCCATGACAACGATTCCATATCTCTAGAACGTAAATGATCATAGAGAGTTCCATTTAACATGTCATACACGAGAATTTTCTCATCTTTTTGGTCACAAAATCCTATAAAAGATGTCAAATTTGGGTGATGAAGCTGGCAGTGGAGTTCAATTTCCTTCTTGAACTTCCATTCGTCTGATATATTTCTCATCCGCTTCAATGCTATCGGATAATCAATTTCACCATTATGTTTGAGATAACCTTTGTACCCTATACTGAATGGTGATTTTCTAATTATTCGAACTTCATCAAAGTTATTGGTTGATTGCTTAAGATCCTCCAAAGAAAATTGATGGCATAGCTCTTCTATAATTGTTGAGTATTGTTTCTTGGATGAACTTTTATTCTTTGAATATTTTGCAAGCATATTTCCCACGTGAGAGTTCTGTTTGTTAGCCAATGATAATCAAAGTTCAAATTCAGATGTACATAAACAAGCATAGATTGCATCATATAAAATGAATGTATTTTAAGGAAGATGAGATTTAACTCTCGCATAATTTACATGCAAAAACTTGATTTTTGATGTAATGGATAGATAAACAAAAGTTTCCACAAGCTAAACATCTATTTTATCTCAAGGAGACAAGGACGATGATGGAGAAAAACTCTCGGAGGTAAGGAATGGCGACGAATTGTAATTTGAAAACATTGGATGGGAAGCGGAAGAGTACTCCCTGCCTCCACCTTGTTCATGTTGAGATTTCTATGTCTTTCTGCAAATACAAAGGAAGGACGAAGACATAAAACATGTCGACCTTAATTAATAAGATATTTAGGTTCATGATACTACTACCAAATTTGCTAATGTCAATTCACCATTCAAATGAAAAACAAAAGACGAGTCATTTTAAATAGTTTTAGATGAGATGGATTTGGAGGATCATTGGGACGAGAACAAACTTCAAAGCTCAAAGGATACTAACTCCTGAGTCTATGTTCTTGCAAAGTGTGAACCAACTCCCAGTCCTCACCAATAGACCAACCTCTCTTGGCATTTGTGAGCAAGTTTTTGGATGAGGTCCATCGAGAATTGAATGGAGTTTTCCCGTTTCAACACAAATATATGGTATTTATGGATTTAATGTATATTTGAAAAAATCAAGTTCCACATTGATTAATAATATGGCTAACTAGGGTTTATAAAGGGTGATACTCCTCTTATTACATACTAGTTTTGTAAGGATGATTTAATTTAGACCCGTATAAAAATCTAATATTGATGATAGTAATACAACACAACATTTCATCATATCATATTGGTTTTTATATCATCATAAATTCATAATTCAACATATCTTAGTTGTACCCTGTACTAGAGTTACAAAGTTGAAGATCATTTCAAACTAAGAACCTAAAATTTATGAATGTTTCATGTATGATCCATCTATCCAACAAAAAGAATATGGTTGTGAACAATGAAAGATTGATTCGTTTTTAAATGTTTTACGAATTAAAAGCGCTATATATCATAAATTAAATGTTAATTACCTCTAAGATTAATCTTCAAGCACTTCAAATGAAATCAATTATTAATTGATCAAATGAAACTTCAGTATTCATGCTTCTTCAAGCGAAATGGAAGAAGCTTCAATTTTCTACGTTGACTTCATTTTTCTGCTGCTTCTTCAACACAATGGTCCCATTTCTTAGCTGACTAATTCTATGGACCTGAATATGCCTAATCCTACGTAATTTTTTCGTGTGAAAAAATAAAAAGATACACGTAATTCTTAATTAAAAAAAAAGAAAAGAGATACACATAATTTTACGCTATTTTCAGTCATAGTCATTGATTTAACAATTTTTGTTAGGATAAAACTTATTATTTAAACATGTTTAATAAAATTAATAATTTATATTTTAATAAAAAGTGATTTATTAAAATCACAAATTTTTAAGTTTAATTTTTCAACAAAAACATTATTCATTTTTAGTTCCTATTTTCATTTTATAGGGATCGGTTGTCAAAAATCGAAAGTGTTTTGGAACCGATACACAATGTTTTAAAACTCAAACCGCTAATTGATCTGGTTAAAGCAGTGAGTCACTGATCGGACCGCATGACGGTTGACCGATAGATAAGTTTTTTAAAATATATTCATGACTTAAATTTCATAAATAATGTAATAAAAATTATACTTGAAAGATTTCATAAATAATTTAATAAATTTCAATTAACATAGTGAAAAGTGAAGTGCACACCAACTGTTTGATAAAAACACTCAGTGTGATTTTCATTGTTTTCAAATCAAACCTTTCATTGAACACCTTGTGTTCAAGGTGTTCGATAAAAGTTCCAAACCATATTTCTCTTTATAGCATTATATTTGGAGCAATTAAAATATTTGATGTACATTCATATATGTGTGTGCTGGGACTTAGATGATAATGCTGGACATAAATATCCCAAGCCTCATTGTATTTGATGGTTTCAACTTACATGCCTAGTTGACAAATACAATAGATGTCGCATGTTGAACATTGTGGCATCCATTTGATCTCTAACTCCCTTAGACCGGCAACAAATTTTAGTCCATTAGGAACACTTTTTAACTTGTTACAATCACATATACTTAAACTATAAAGAGAAGACATGGCTTGATCCTCTATCACCCACTCTTCGAAATCATAAAAGTCGTGAATCGCTAAAACTTTTAGTTTCGGAAAACCATTTAACAAGCATACCATTTTCTTGCCAACAAACATTTCCCGACCACTTAAGTACTTCAAATTGGGAAGCTTTTCTATTATTACCATTGGATCTTCCACAAACTTACAACCCCTCAAAGTTAATTTTGAAAGTTGTGGAGGAAATAGTGTAAGCTGTGGAAGCATTTCTATTCTTCCATCTACATGCAGTTTGTAAAGTGAAGGACAACCTAGCACCAACTTTTCAAAATCTATTACTTGATTAGGCAACACGAGCAAGTCAGATTTTAAGGATAGTGATTCCAAGAATTCCAACTTTTTACTATAGAGATCGAAACTTTCGATGAAGTTCTGAAAGTATCTCGGATCATTCAATACCAATTTTTTTAGCCCTTTTAGCTGTAACAAATCTTTGAAGTCACATGTTCTTGCTGGAAAGTTTACTATTGTTTGTAAGTTGCTAAGATTTTCTAGTTGCGGAGAAATTTTTCCACACCTTTTAGGAAGATATAGATGCCTCAATTGTTTCAACTTCCATATAATGTTTGGTATTTCTACTCTTGAATAGCAATTCACCTTATTGATAGTCTGCAAATTTAGGCTTTGCAAATTTTCTAATTTTCCCAATGAAGATGGAAGGATTTGTATGAGTTCCTTTAAGACTCAAAAATTTCAGCCATAACAAATTTTACCAACTTCTTTAGGCATTGTTTCCCCCTCTGACCCCTTAACTCCTTCAATATCTAAAACTCTAAGTAACTTGAAATTCTTAAACACACATTGAAGTGGCTTCCAACTTTCCACTCTACAATTCTTGTCATGGAAATATACAGATCTAAGATGATGGTTTATTTGTTCATTAGATGGAACAAATTGATCAACCTGTTTATCCAATAAGAGAGCAACCCTACGAACTCCACTGACTTCTTTTGCATCATTAAGGCTATTATTTGGTTGTGAACTATCGATAACATAGAGAAAATGCTCCTTTCTAGCCTTTGATAAGCACATATCACGCATCAAATCATGTAGTCGACATGTCTTAACCTTTCCGGTAGACCCTATCTTCCCAATTTGAACCATGCATCGGCTAATCAAACTATCTAGGTAACGCTCAGCAACATCCTCCATTGTTTCATCTCTATCAATCTCATCGTGAGATGAAACAAAGCCTTCTGCTATCCATAACTGAATTAGTTTACTTTTCGGTATCTCAAAGTCTTCATGAAATCGACTTAAATATAGGAAACAAGGTTTCAGTTGATAAGGAAGGTCATTGTAACTTAAGTCTAACACCTCAGTTAATGTCAACTGCCTGTCATGTATCTCTCCTTTTATGTATCTATGTATTGTTTCCCACTCATTTAGTGTCTCCTTCGAAGCTAAAAGGCCTCCAAGTACAGTGATAGCAAAAGGCAGACCAGAACATCTTGTAACCATGTCTTTTCCTAATACTTCAAACTCCTTACACATTTTGAATCCTGCAAAAGGTATATAGAGAAATTCAAAGTGTGATTCTTGATTGTCGTCTCTTATTGTTGCAGTCAAACCATATGTTTGTAAATTTCTTGTAAGGTCAACTATTTGAAAAGTAATAGATATGATTTTGTTTTCAACTTTGTCAACATGTATTAATTTTATCACCTTCATAAGCTAATTTTCTGATCTCTGATATCCAATTCTTTATAATTGTATCACCTTCATCTTGCTTTCTCTCAGTATCTCTTAAGAAGCATCGGATCCTCGTTAATTCAATTTACAAATTTTTTATTTGGCCACTTACCTTATGTAAAAAACTGGTTTCTTTAATTAGCAAGTCACGAAGCCTTTCAATTGTAAAGGACACAACTGACTCAACCAATATCATTATTTTGTATCCTGCAAAAAAGCTCTGATAAGGTAAGTATTAAGTATGGCATAAACACTATATATTTACCATGAATGCAAACTAAAAAAAAGAAGAAAAAAGTATATTGAAATTTGAAAGGGTCGCAAATTGTTTGTTACAACTACTAGGGCAGTTATTTTGAGAGGAAGGGATTGAATAATGTGTGTTAGAGAATAAGGAATATCACCTTCAATTCGTGTTCTTCGATTGTGGTATGCACTACTACTCTCTTGAGAACCTATGTGTGTATGCGTAGATATGCAGTGTTTCTTCTCAAATAATGAAGTAAATTACATCAACAATTATTTATCTTATTTATTTATAACAATTTTTTTTTTGTGGTAGTAACAAATTTGTTGTAAATAAGATAAAGATTATCTGTGTGGGCAATAAAATAAGATAAAAAATATTATAAATAAATACGATAAAAAATAAGTTTATGTTTTCCTATTTTAAAAATAAGTATTTTGATCCCTCTAATTTAATTTATTTTTAGTAAATTAGTCCCCTACTTCAATTTGGAGTTATTTTTGCTTAAGTGTGAAGATGTGGTATTACATATTTGGCCAAAACATTATCCATGTCATATATCAATAATTAAGTTTTTAAAAATATTAAAAGAAAATAATAATAAAATAATTTGAATTACAGTTATTAAATTAAAACTATGGATTAGAGGCAAATTTTCGTTAGGGGCGCTAGAGATAGAATATGCCTAAAAAATTGTGACTATGGATTAGAGGCGTAAGTATATTATTATCAAGGGTGTGTAATGTGTACGGTAGTAGAAGATGCAAAATGTACGTCGATTTGAAGTGGATTGGCGTGGTGAACTTTGTAGAATTTTGCATCTATGGCGGTTGCGATTTGCAAAGGAGGCTAAGGGTAAAGATTTTGAAGTAATTGGAGTATGGATGTTTGAAAGAAATAAAATCAATATTGCAAATTTTTCCATTTTGAATGTGTCCAGTCAATATGTGTAATTCTAGCTGTAGAGATTATTTACCTTTGTATTGCTATTTGAAACAAATGTTGGCATATGATCAATTTGTCCCAGCAATTGCCTATTATCATTGGGAGTGTTTGTTTCATGGAATTAAAATGCATCCCATCGTTAATTTTCCCACGAATATAATAGTGGGAATTTTATTCCAAGGAAAATTTAACAAATTTGTTTGCTTGTTTATTTGAATTCTTGGGAATTATTTTTTAGAGAAATACTCTAATTATTAAAATATCCTCACTATGTACCTGGCACATAAATGGGTACAGTATAGAAACGTGTGCATTGCAGTTGCTTAGGGGTAGAAATGGACTTTAGAAACACAAAGTCATCTCAACCGCTGGGAATAAATAATTCCCACCCCTTGTGGTGGGAATAAAAGGGGGGGGCGAAATTAGCTTACAAAAGTTGCCGGGAATAATTTTTTCCTTGGAACATTTTTGTATTAACGTGTACCAAACATAGGAATAAACAATTCCTATTATAGATTCCCAGGAATTTAATTTGTAGCACCGAAACAAACGCCTCCATTGTGATATGTTTAGGGTCGATCCAAGCATAAGGCAGCCCAAGACCTAACTTTAAACTTCTTATCTACAATGTATTATCTCCTTTCTATAAACCAATAATTGTTCACAAAGTTGGAAGGAACATCAATTGTATAAATTCTCAAAGTTTTAACCTTACAAGAGGTTTGCAAAATTCAACAACAGAAGGTTAGTTTGATCATATCAGACGATATATGGAGCAACGAGACATAGGATCTTTTAAGTCCAACCTTTCCATCAGAAAATACCAAGAGTAAAATCATTTTTATATCACACAATAAAGTCATTTCATCACATGTTGTTCCCAACGGTTTGATTCATGAACTAGGATTCCTAAATGCACAAGACAGTTGGGCGTTGTTTCAGGACGAAGCTTATGGATTAGAAAAGCTTCCTAATTTGAAGTACTTAAGTGGTCGGGAAATGTTTGTTAGCAAGAAAACGGTATGCTCGTTAATGGTTTTTCAAAACTGAAATTTTTAGCGATTCGCAGCTTTTTGAATTTAGAAGAGTTGCTTGTAAAGAATCAAGTCATGGATGTCTTCTCTTTATAGTTTAAGTATATGTGATTGTAACAAGTTAAAGAATGCTCCTGATGAACTAAAATTTGTTGCCGGTGTAAGAGAGTTAGAGATCAAATGGATGCCTAAATCATTCAAGGACATGATTGGATTTGCTGGTGAGGATTAACACAAAATTCAACATGTGCCTTCCATTGTATTTATAATTTGAAAACATTAAATATCACGTACAAGTCACTTTCTCAGAGTTCTACTTTATTATGGTGTTCTGCTTTCTTTTATGTATTTGGTTATATCATATACCTGGCTACATGTGCTTTAATTGGTCGGTTAGTACACTAATGTCTATTAATAGGACCACCCCAAATGTAACTCATTTTAATCCTTATTTTAATCCATACAAAATGTTGCCTTGTGGCTATGAGTATCTTACATATTGTTAATATTTTCTAACCAAACAAATAAGAAGTAGGAAACACTTTTTATCAATAATATTGTTGATAATAAATGATATGGGAAGAATAGGGAGAATTTTGTTTCTCAATGTCCTTTAGTGAATAAAGCACCCAGCAACCGTGATATTTCTATACACCCTTTGATTACATTTTTATTTTTTTTTTGTCAAATAGAAAAGAAAAAAAAAACAAAACATATATATAATATAATATCTCTGTTAACTAAGCTAAGAGATATTTTTTTGTCAAATAGTCTTATGGTTAAAAATTTCACGGGTTCAAACCCCGGCTCCTACATATATAATACAATGTCTCTGTCAACTAAACTAAGATCACGAAACGAAGTTATTTCGTTAACTCTATAATTTAATCTTAAAAATTTGTCCCGTAAGCTTAGCTCAATTGGTAGGACATCGCATTTTATATGCAGGGGTCGGAGTTCGAACCCCGGTCATCTCACTTATCCACCTTAAGGGTGAATTTTCTAGCCACTAGGCTACTCGACAAAAAAAAAACTTTGTATGTCATTTGCAGGCTAGCAGCAACCGATTGACTCAATAAATAAAATAAGAAAAATATTAAATAGTATCTTTGAAATATAGTTGAAGAAATCAAAATAGTAATATAATCTTAAAATGAGTGTATTTAATACATTACAATTTTAAAAACGGAACTTTTTATTGTTTTCTTAATCGTTGCTCGGAGATATCGTTCAACATGACCATAAAATAATTGCTTAAAAAAAGAAAACCATAAAATAAAATAATTTGTTATACCAAGATGCAATCTCGCTGAATACCAAGAAGCAATCTCGCATAAACAGATATTGAGCTGGTCTGATATCTATTTTTAAGCTAATTGTAGGAGGAATTAAAATTGTGTGATCAACCTATCTCATAAAAGTAGTTTAGCTAGTACTTCTTTCGGTCTTATATATAAAAAATCTCACATGTTGTTTTGTATCTTAACTGTTAAATATCATATTAAATGAATCACAATCACACGATTCTAATCGTATGACCCTTAACTATTTCCGCTGAATAAAAAAATGGACATGCTTTGAGCGTGGATACTTATTTTAACAACTAAAAAAACGTGGCTTTGAGCGTGACATACTTTTTTTTTGTATGAGTGGCATACTTTATTATATATTAATATTTAATTGTTATTTTTTGCTGTCATATCTAATATTTAATTATTATTTTTTGCTTTCATCTTTTGCTGTTAAATTTTTTAGAATTAATTTTCTAAACGAACTAATCCAAAAGTAAAATCGTAAACCGAACCAATCCAAATCGAAACCGCAAAAAACTGCATTTATTTTAAACCGCGTGGATCATTTTTCTTCTAAACCGCGCGGTTTGGTTTGGTTTGCGGTTTTCATTTTAGAAAACCGAACCAAACCGCAATATATAACTTAGTTCTATCAACTAGTAGCAATCAACATATTACATAGTCAAAGCAAACCCAACACAAATTAAGTCCATAAAACAGTAGGCTGTCAAAACATATCATTTAACGTGATCTAAAACTATAATATTGGTATTAAAAATAAGTTCTTATGTATATGAAATTTATGTATACGCATATTATATCAGGTAAACAATAAATAAATTAAAATTTTCTATGTTTATTTTGTAACAAGTTGATAATATCGTCATATTTTTTATATCGCGATAAACCGCACAAACCGAACCAACTATAACCGCATTGGTTTGGTTTGGATGACTTTTTAAAAACCAACCGAACCACATGCATTTTTATCTCGCGGATAGGATGACTTTTATGCTCAAAACCGAACCGCACCGCGAGCACCCCTCATCTTCAAAAAATCATTCAAAAACTGATATTATTTTTTAAAAAAAAAACTTGAGAAGCAAGCCCTCAAAATATATATCAATAAGAAAAAAAGAGATTACAAAATAGGGGGGGGGGCAAAACACTAGCAAAACCTAAAATAAGGCACTCCAAGACGGTTTCCACAAAGTGAAACCCAAATTAGCCTGCTTGTCAGCACAATGATTCCCCTCTCTTTCAATATGGGAAACATAGAAATTCATGGTGGAGATCAAGACTAAACAATTATCCCAACGATTGCTAAGAGACCAAAGCACAATTTTTGCAGAGGAGAAAGCAAGAACTACTAACATAGAATTAGACTCTAACCAGATATGAGACCATCCTTTGCTAGCTGCGGTTTCAATGGCAAGCATTGCACCTATCAGTTCATCATTCAAGGATGTGCTCACACCAAGATTAAGAGCATAGGCACCTAGAAAAGTAGAATCAGCATTTCTGAATATACCTCCACAAGCAAAAATGCCGGGATTGCCTAATGAAGCACCATCACAGTTACATTCGATCCAATTCAAGATAGGAGATTGTAAAATAACCTCTTTTATTCTACGAGCATTTCCATAATTCAAAAACTGATAATAACTTAAGAGAAAAGACTGATTAAAACTTTGTACAGTACTATTTTATAGGAATTATGAAAATAATAAAATTAAATAAAATCTAAATTTAAAAATTCACATTTTGTAGGACAAATCATATTTTACAAAACATGCATGTACCACTCACTCATCTATAAATTTGGGCTTTGTTGTGTTTAGCCATGCACAGAACACATTTTCTTTTCTCCAAATTGAAACACATTCTTTCATTCAATAAGTTCCATGGATGATGAAGTGAAGATCATACATCAATGTCAAGTGAGTCCTCCACAAGGATCTCTTCCATCTTCAATTACCCTTCCATTAAGTTACCTTGACCTCCCTTATTTTTATTGCCCCCATATCAAAAAAAAAAACTTCTATAACTTCCCCCACTCCACACAACATTTCCTTCAAACTTCACTACCAATTCTCAAAAAATCTCTTTCCCTCACTCTCCAACATTTCTTCCCTTTCTCGTCTAAAACCATCTTCCCTCCTAAACCTCAAACCCCTCACATTCTCTACTCTCAAGGTGACTCCATCACATTAACAATTTGTGAATCCAAATCAAACTTCAACCATCTCATATCCAATTCACCAAAAGATCTTAAAATTGCATACCCTTTTGCTTCCTTAATTTCACCACCAAGTATTTTACAAGATGGCGCATTGTTATCACCAACATTGGCAATTCAAATCACTGTCGTCTTTCCAAACATTGGATTCACAATATGTCTCACTTTTAGACATGAAGTTTGTGATGGTAAATCATTTCATCATTTCATTAAATTTTGGTCCTCACTTTCAAAAGGAAACTTAGAAAATTCTTCTCTTTCATCATTACCATTACACAATAGAGACATGATACATGACCCAAAAGAGCTTAAAAATAGTTTCCTAGAACAAATTTGGAATTCTCCACCAAATTTAGAATCTACTAATGCCCACAATAACTTGCTTCGTCATAGATTTATATTGACACGTCACCAAGTTGAAAATTTGAAGAAATGGGTACTTACAAAAAGTCAAACTATTGGTCTTGAAACACTTCATTTGTCAACCTTTGTTGTCACATGTTCTTTGTTTTGGGTTTGTATGGTAAAAACAAAATCACAAGACGACAAAAACAAAAGTATAGGTGATTGTGATTCCGACAATGATTTTGAAGATACTTACGGTTTTACATTTCCGATAGATTTGCGAAACCATTTTGAGATTTCAAAAAATTATTTTGGAAATTGTGTAGGTGTTAGTGTTGCAACACTTCCAAAGTGGAAGTTAGTTGGAAAGAATGGTATATGTGAAGCAGTTAATTCTATTGGAAGAGAAATTAAGAGTTTTAGTGATCCATTAATAGGGGTTGAAAACCTTATGTTTCATCAACGTATTAATGAGTTAGGGATAAAGTCACATAATATGATTCATGCTGCGGGGTCACCAAAGTTTAAGGTGTATGAAAATGACTTTGGCTGGGGAAAACCTTTATTGAGTGAAAATATTCATGTGGTTGATTCAAGGATATTGTATTTTTCTGATTCTAAAGATGAAGATTGTGGCATTGAAGTTGGAATGGTGTTAGATGGGGTTCAGATGAAAAAGTTTAAAGATGTGTTAGAAGCGCATCTTAGAGATATTGTGGGATCTAAATGAAATTATTTTGTGGGTTTTTTTAGGAAGCTTCTTATTGTATCGTTTCAAAGAGGGCTAGTTCATTGAATCGGGAGACAAAACTAAGCTTTTTATTGATCAAGAAAGACATTCTCTTGAGCTTGAATCGAAAAGTAGTTGTTCTCTAGGGTTGATTTGCTCTCGGTGACGGATAATCAGAGTTTTCCGATTGGTGCGATGTTTATCAAGTGCAAATTTACATACTAGAACTTGTCATTTCAAGTGTTGAGATGAAAGAAAACAATTTGGAGAGGTCCAGATTCAAATTGGGGTGCTTAGGATTGAGTTCGAATCTTTCAATAAAGTTGAGCAAAGCATTTTGTTTTTTCTACCTTTTACTTTGTTTCCGTTTTTGTCTTGATTTCGACTAAGGTATACTGTTGTAAACCTTAAGTCACGATAATGTACTTGAATTCTTCCGATTAATGAAACCATATCTTTGTTCGTGCTTAAATTCAAATTCAAATTTACCATGCTACATGGAGAGAAGTACGAAGAAAGAAAAAAAAAATTGATGTGACATTATCCAAATTTGTAAACTCGTTTAACTGAATGGTTATTAAATATAGTTTAGGGTGAGTGACTTACTTTATCGTAGAAGTCACTTTATTTTATAAACTAGAAAAAAATAATTACCTATTTTATATTTTGTTTTTCTGTTTCTAAAGATGAAGATGGTGGCATTGAAGTTGGGATGGTGTTAGATGGGGTTCAGATGAAAAAATTTAGAGATGTCTTAGAAGCACATCTTAGAGATATTGTGGGACCTAAATGAAATTATTTTATGGCTTCTTTTAGGAAGCTTCTTATTGTGTCGTTTACATGAATTTAAAGAGGTCTAGGTCATCGAAAAGTAGTTGTTCTCTAGGATTGATTCGCTCTCGGTGACAGATAATCAGAGTTTTCCGATTGGTGGGATGTGTATCAAGTGCGGATTTACATACTAGAACTTGTCATTTCAAGTTTTGAGATGAAAGAAAACGATTTCGAGAGGCTCAGATATTCAGATTGGGGTGTTTAGGAGTGAGATTGAATCTTTCAATAAAGTTGAGCAAAGCTTCTTTGTTTTTTCTACCTTTTACTTTGTTTCTGTTTAGCGTTGTAATTTAGCTTACCAAAAAAAGAGTTGTAATTAAATTCTTTCGATTAATGAAACAATGTCTTTCTTCGTGCTTAAATTTGAATCAAAATTCATTGTGCCATGTGGTGAGAAGGAAAAAGAAAGAAAAGAAAGAAAAGAAAAGAAATCTAATGTCGCGTGATACAATTTTTTTTTTAATGAAAGACATGATACACATTTAATCTAATGGTCGTTAAATATAATTCATGGTGTTAGAACTCAGGTTATTTTATGCATCAGACAAAAACAAAATCACCATTTTTGCTTAAGGACTAGCTGAGTTCAATCATTTGGTTATAGCTATGTGAACTTAGCATGATAAAATTAAATTATCACTACGTATCATTTTAGGAATAACAAATACTTTCACAATATGTAAATAAAAAGGTCTGCAAATAAGATTTCAAGTTTCAAATAAGACTACATTCAATTGCAATCTATTTCCTTCCTTTTCATGATGATACACAATCCACAGCAAAGCTAAAAAAATAATACAAAAAATCCAATTTAATCATAAAGAATGGAACTATTAATAATTTCCTAGTGTGTATCCAGCAATTATTTTCAGAATAATCTGTTAGTAAAGCTTTGCTGCTTCAATTTTAACCCTCAAGTCAAGACTGAAAAAAGTGTCAAACAGCAACTCCAGTGTTGAAGGTGTAGGGTTAAAATTATTGTGTAATTCTATAACAATATTACCACTCTAATTTTGGATTAATCAAATGTTGGAAGAAAAGCATGCAGACAATTGCATCTATTCGTCTTTTGCGCATATGCGTTCTGAAATAGAAAAAGAATAAAATGCTTTTAGGATAAGAAACATATTTATTAGAATTTAAAGTTTGCATATTTATTTTTAAGCTTAATAATCGGTAAAATGAGAACAGAAGCCCCAGCAAAAAAACCAAGATGTAATATTAAGGCAAAATTGTTGTTGCGGTCCTTTAGGCTATTTGGTTTTACCATATTAGTCCTTTAAAGGGCGGATCAACCTTTCGATTTGCATCGATTAGTAAAATGCATCCACAAAAAGAGAAAAATCAGCTGTTCCCCCAACCTCAAAAGGTTCCCCAAAATTGCAAATTCCATGAGAGTAAAAGCAAAGGCAAGAGGGAGGGACTTGCCACATAAGCATCATAACGGACATGTGGGCTTTTTCAAAGGTAGTTAAACAGAAATTGAGAAAAAAGGCAATGTCGTGCACGTTTTGAGACTTAAAAGACCTAGTTGGGATAAAAAAAAAACTTAAGACTAATCTGATGCAATTAAATAACATAAATGGTCCCGGGAGCAATTTTGCCTAATGTTGATAAAAAGGAGTAATTGCATTCACCTCCCTTGATATACGTCAAATGACAAACACACCTCATCTATTTTGTATAACACACCTCCCTCAACCCCCTCTATTTTTACAAGTTAGAGGGCTTTTGCGTGTCATTTAAACATACCTAAGGCAAGGTGAATGCAAATTTTCTAACAAATAGGGGTATCGATTGTTTGTTTGCAAAATAGAAAGTGTAAACAACATTTGGGCATACCTAGGAGGAGATGAATGCAATTTTCTCTAAATAAACTGTACTAAACTTGTAAAAGGAAAATGAAAAGGACAGAAGGATGATTGTCAGTATTCAGTAAGCTCATACAAAGAATCTAAGAGTCATTCAAACAATCAGAAGGATTGATGCTATAAGGCTTTGGTTCAATTACCCCTGATGTTCCTCTATGTTGAGATTCTCACGGTATATGAGATATGGCCTAAAAATTTCTTTATGTGGGAGGCTCTGCATTACAAGCCAGTTTTGTAAATTTGAGTTAGGTCTAACCTAAATTCTAAGATGGTATCGGGATCTAACCAAGATCATTGGGCCACCCCTACTATCGAGCCACTCGGGTGACAGCCCAGATGTCCAGTTGTGTAGGGTTGAGTAAGGAGGATGTGTTGAGAGTATTACATTGGATTAGATGTGACTTGAACATGTTTTATAAGTAAGAGGCATCTCTCAGCTCAAAGGTCAATTTTGTAGGGTTGAGTAAGGTCCGACCCAAAATCTAAGACACTAATAAATATCAAACACAAATAAATAGCATAAACAAAAACACCAGTGCAGATACACACAGAGATAATATAAACCAAGAGAGGAAGAGATCTTACTCAGATACTCATAAGTCAATATCATTGAAGTGCCCCATGCAGACATGCTAAAAAATCTTGGACCAAGCCCTCTATATAGACCTTTCCAACCATCTTCTTTGATTAAATCTTTAGTAACTTGTTTGATAGAGCTTCTCTTCTCAAGTCCCATCACCTAAAGTGCAGAACCATCCGGTCAGGAAAAAACTAAATAAGCACTAATCTAGATACAAAATATCAATAATTAAGTGAAACATAACTACACAATTAATGTTCATGAAATGCTATTTTCACTCTCTTCTTCCATTTTAAGTATTCCTTTTAGAGAATGAGGTCACGATGTAACTCTCTTCATCTTTACAAACTAAGTTCTACACTTAGAATGATAGAAAGGGTATGAACTGAAAGGAAACTAGTGTTGTCAATCACAGAAATAGCCGTTTAATCAAATTCTGCTACGCAACAGTGCTAATAGCCGCTATTTGACAACACTTTCTAAAATAAAAATGTATCACAAAACAATAATGATTTGTTTGACACTACTATATGCAAAAAAGGGGGGGAAACAACATGTTCAATGCAGCCCGTATGAGTAACAAAGAATAAATCAAAATTACTTTAGTAAACACAAACCTGACCTAAGAATAAGAAGTTGGATTCAAGTGATGGAATGGTTTCACATAATTTAGAACACAAGATATAAAAAAGTTAGTATAAAAAGCTCAAAGATTGGGGACTGCAAGATAATGGAAAAATAGATAAGAATAGTTGTCATGAACTATGCCTCCTGAAAGCTTAAATTGTCGGTGAAGACATGAATGGTTGGTTTAATATTACACTTCAAACATGCCCCCTCGTGCTAGACCCTACTGCATTTGAGCATGGACAGTGTACAAGTCCACCTAATTAACTTGAGCTGAAATTTAACTATAATTTAATTAGAAAATGGGGGAGGCAAGGATCAAACTTATGATACTATGTCATGAATCGACTATCCCAAAAGCTTAAGCTCTAATGTGAACACACTAAAATGTTTTTTATCATAATTTCTAACCATATTAAAGTAGACTTTTTTGTTTATGCTTTTTGTGAACATGGCAGTTGAATAATGACAAGATTAAGTCATGCCGTCATGAAGTAGAGTATTGCTCCAATACCTTAAAAGCAAACTTTCTCATTAAAAACAATTTTTCAAGGAAAGAAAAGAAAGAAAATAGAAGCGGCTTAGTAAAAAGCAAACTTTCTTATTTCTAAGCATCCCTTAGAAGGCACAGGTAATTGTTAAACTGAAGTTGCTTTGACAGATGGAAAAACACCTAAAATTGCCACTTCCAAAACTCCATAAGAATGTTATAAGAAACAAATACAGCAAATAGAACGCACAATGACAATCACCGAGGACAATGAACTAACGAGAAACGAGGTTGTGCAAACCTGTAGCCGTGTCTTGATAGTATCCAATGGGGTTGTAATGCAGGAAGCAGTTGCACCAGCAATAATACCTCCCGCAGCCTGAACTAACATAATCTTCGGTACACTTGGAGCAACTTCGTCATATTTTCCACCTTGATCCAACAATCTGTCCATGCAAACAGTTGCTAATTGTCTTTAGTATTAGAAAGTTTGCATAATAGTGTAGAAATAGAAATGGCAAGCACGTATACAAAAAATTCTTAACCTATTATTTATTAAAGTTAGCACATATACAAGAACGTTTATCAGATTTAAGCGATTTATTATGCCAGAGCTTTTGCAGCTTTGCGTTGTTATTGGAACACAACAAATGCCCATAACTCAAATTTATAGAAGACCTATAACCTGTATGAAATTTATGTGTACAACATAATTAACCTTAGTAATTGTCGTGTAGAAGATACCATGTAATCTAGTAAAGACTTACTTGATTAATACCATCTGAACATTATCAACACACTAGTACTAATCATGGCATAGCAGTCAAACAGTTCAACTCTAAATATAAAAGGGAAAAAAGTTATGTGTAATTTTATGAATCTCTTATCAAAGTTTTGATATATAAAGAAAGTCGGCACCAACTCTTTGGAGAGAGAGAGAGAGAGAGATTGCAAGGTATAAATAACAGCATTGGTAAAAGCAGACAAAGTGCTATCCGCATGTAGAAAGCTGAGCAAAGAGAGGGAAAGGCAGAGAGCCCCTTAGTAAGCAGTGGGATAGAGTGATGTCAAATATCGGTCATAGCGGATTGCGGTGAGAGATTTTTTGACAACGGCCTTGGTGGACATTGGCCAATTGGTGAAGGATGGCGGCGCCATGGCATTTTATAGCTTTTCGCCATGGTCCGCCATCCGTAATCAATAGCACTGTATAGAGATGGGGATAATTTTAAAGTTACAATTACTTGAGTGTTAATATAAATAAAAATAACTGAAAATGTCATGCAACTACTCAATATTAAGAAAAAATACAAGCATTACCAAGTCTTACCTCCAAATGTAGCGTTGGCTTGAACCATAACTTGCCCACCAAACTGCGCTAGAAGGTGAATAAGTAACAACAGAAAGACCAAACCCTCGATACAATCCCCGAATGCCATCAGCCTTTATAATCTTACGAGCAACATCCAGACCCCCACTATATTTGGTATGGCCAGAGTATCCTTGCACCATCAACTTTTGGCTAACCTGAATACCATCCAATGAGAATTAGTCATGTTTTGTGAAAGAAAATTTTATCAACGAGAAATTAAATGAGAACAAATTGACAGGAAAAACAAAAATAAATTCCTATTTATCTAAGAATCTGATATATCATATATGTCTCAATTGACGCCCTTCAAATGAAGCATCAGTTGAACATCATCACAAACACAAAAGGCATTTGTAGAACAATTAAACAGAAAAAATTTATGCATGTAAAATCCTGCATCATGTTCCAATTGAATGCACCGTAAGTATGCAGACAGAACACATACTTGCATAACCTCACTTTCCATACTTCTTCCACAGAAAAATTTCTGATATTTAAGCATTATAAAACCAACCATTGCATTTTAAGTATGTATACAACATCCCGAGTCCTAACAATATAAAATGAAAGCATCATCCATCAATTGACAGTAAAACAATAGAACTAGGAGTATAGCGTAGTGTTTAAAATAAAATTTAAACAACACTTCTGAATTCATAAACAAAAATGAGTTCAATAAACACTTATTTTGGATTGCAGCGCACGAGGTAGAAAATCAGCAAACAAATTCCAATATTTGCAACAGTGAAAATTAACATCAAAGATTGATAAGCAAAGAAGAACTAAGTTAACAATCCAGAGAAGAAGCACTGAATGTACCACCCTATCCATATCAACATGAATTAGATTTTCGTACCACATCAATTGGTACAAACACAGATTGAGCAAAAAGTGACGATGTCATGCCTGCAAATCCATTTGCTAAGGCAGCCTGAGTAGTTCCAGATAGTCCAAATGGTTCCAGCATTTTAAAGGCATACACCTTTGTAGTCTCTAAAACCGACATGAATATAACTCTGGCTGGTATTGCACCAGTGATGACCGTGCCAAACCCTTTATACAAACCAGGGATGCCATCTGTTTTAAGTAATCCTTTTGCAACAGAATAGGCATTTTTTTCTATAGAAGCCTTTGTTCCTACCTGCAACCTAGTTTTCACAACCGAAACCGGGTAAAGTGCAACTGTAACACCAGTAAAGAGTCCAGCACCAACGACATAGAACTTAGTTTTATCTAGCCTGTACAATTTAAGTGAACATAATTAGGATACAGAGGTTGCAGACAGATGCAAAATCAATCATAATAATACCATAAACTTATAGAGTCGCCATATCCCGAAGATATATAGTCACGTTTCGATAATAAGCAACTTAATTAAACACGACATATATGTGCTTTTGTATAAGCTATTTCTATAACAAAAGATAAAATAAAGTCAAACTGTTTTCAAATAACCTAAGTTGTTTTCATAGCTATTCTGTAGAGCTTAAACAATGTGAAAACAGCTTACAGACATGTCATAAAGAAGTTATTTCCATAAGCTCCCATAATCCCTTGTGCCAGTAGATACGTTCAAATAAGTCAATTTAATCTCAATTAAAGGGCAAGATAGCCTCAATATTCATAAAAAAAACTATCATCCACAGATAGAACATACAAAAATTGACGGGTATCTTAAAATCATTAAAAAAAAAAAATACTGAATAGAAAAACACAATTAATAATTCAAAAAGCAGAATGTAATCACCTTAAATATACACTATCAAACAATCTCAACTTTTTTCAATAATTCCTATCATATTTCCTATTTAATTAAGAAATTTATAAGCTTTTCAATATTTCAACCTATCAGCAGCTTACTCTTTTTGTTAATTTCCGACACCATAAAACCCTAAATCTCAAAGCCTTAATAAAATCAGAAAATAGATAAAATTTTAAATAAAAAACACAGAAAATCAAAAAGAGAAAGATAAAAGGAAGAGAAGCATACTTGTCCCAATTAATTTCGGTTTGTCCAAATGATTGGGCCATTTGATTGATGAATTATTGTTGAGAACAAAAACAAAATATCATAACCTAGCTTCGTTGTTATGTTGATGATGATGATGTAGAAATGAAAAAGTATTGAATTGAAGTATAAACTAAAAAGAAAAACAAAAATATGAAAATGTTGTTGAAGGCTGCGCCTACGCGATGTTGTGGGAAGCAAAAATTCGATTTTTCGATTCAGCGGATATTTTATTTCTTTTTTGACCATGTTCCATATTTTTTTGGGTTAAGACTAATGTTTTTTTATTTACTAAAAATAACTATATTTATCCATTGCAGTAATTGATTTAGTAAATGAGATACAAATAAAAATTCAACATTGCTATAAATAAAAAAGAGTGAATCTACCAACTATCTAACAACATAACACTTAATAGCGTACAACAGAAAAATATCTACAAATAATATGATAAAATTAGAATTATTGAAATGTTCATGTTTATGAATCTGCAACAATGTTGTAGAAATCATTGATTAAATTTACAATTGATTGAAGTTGTTGATCTTTCACTATGAACTAAACAAACACCACAACAAGACGGAAAATCAAACGTCGTACTAAGACGATGAAAAACAAAATGCCGCACTCAGACGACGAAATCACAACAACAAAAAACAATTAAAAGACTCTATCTACGTGAAAATCACTTACATTAAAAGCAAGAAAAAAAATGCATAGGACAAATTTTAGGTTAAAAATTATCTAAAATCACCCTCATCAATAATGGAAGAAGAAAGCTAAAAAAAAATGAGTATCCATTAGGAGTATGATATAAGGATAGAATGAGTACTTTGTTGAAATATAAGAGTATAATAACCAAGTCATTCAATTCAAGTGGTTAATAAGCTTCACCAAAAGACAAATCGTTCGGGATAACTCGAGTTCGATTCCTACTTACCTCGCGGCCTAACTCTGTATTACTAAGGCCCCCTTCTCTTAGGAACCAGAGTGTTATAAATATAAAAAAAATTAAAATATTGTGTTCTTAAGATATTAATAGTATATTTTTAATAATTTAGTTATTTTCTTTGCACAACAAAAAAATTAATTATCAAATTTAATGAACGTAAATAGTAGATAAATTCTCCTTAAATATTTTAAGGTGTAATAGTCGTTGCTGGTGAAATATATATATATATATATATGCACAAACTTAAATAAAGTATGCTTAGGTAAACTCACATAAGAAGAAAAAAAGAACATAAATTATATTGATTGACATTATTATTTTATTGTTTATATTTATTTTGATTTGTGTGTGGGTAAATTTTGTGTCTATATCTTTATGCACATATAAGATTACCTACTAGTATTAATTCAATAAAATACTTCAATTTTTTTTGGGTACTACAATTAGTCAATTACTACTTCATTTTTTTTTGTACAATTACTACCTCAATTTCTATTCACCAAAAATATTAGATCAATTTCTAATTATATAAGACATGTATAGACTTATAGATAAATGTTGAAATGTTTGTTATAATACATAAACAATAATATTTTAGGATAAAACTTTGATGGTGAGCGATGAATTATATAAGTGTTAAAATGTATTAGGCTTGTTAAGTAAAATATATGATGAGTTGATGTTACCATAAGTGCAAAGAGCTCAGAAAAATTTCTACATTTTGCATCAAGCAAATAAAACACTAGAAATTGTATGAATGCAAATATTGGCAATAAAATAAATAAAGTTTGTTTTTGTTCAATTTTTTTTTCAAGCCTCCAACGAGGAACCGATATAAATATTCAACATGTTGTTAGTAGTATGAACTAAAATGAGTTAGGAAAAAAAAGAAAAATAAAACACACTTAAAAAATGGGATGAGGAAAATTTATGTTTAAATATTTAGTCCATTATTCTTTTATTTTTTGGAATTTTGAGGACAAAATTATTTAAAAGGAGAGAAGAATGTAAAATTTTATTTTGTTTTATTAAAGTAGAGAGAAAAGAGGAGAGAATAAAATTTCTAGAATATTCACCTTTATTTATTTATTTTTCTAAAATGGAGCCCATCTACCAAAAAGTATTAAAACGACAACACTTCTAAAGAAACAAACCATTTGCAAAATCTTGCCATAGAACCTTGTAGAACAAACAACTCATAAAGTATATATTTTGGCAAACCAAAACCATTAGTATTTTAAGATATGAATAAATTGATAATTATAGCTGGCAATGGCTTTCATGTTCTTTTATTCTCACACACACACATCATAAGTTGACAATATATACAACCAAACAAGTTACATTACATGACATTTCTTTCCTATTATGTGCAACTTGTGGGGGAGGTGGGAATACATTAACGTGCAAGGAATTGTTTGGCTGCAATTGTTTGTTGTAGTTCACAAAGGACAACAATATTTATCAAATCACAAATTTCATTTGGTTCTGATTCTTATGAACTTTATTATATTTTCAGTCATTTAGATTTTGTTTGGCAAAGAATAGATAGAGGCTTTTACAGCGAATAAGGATTAAGTTATTAATTGAATTGCCTAATTGAAAATGGTTATTATGATCAAGGAAGGTAATTAAGATACAATCACCATAAGCATATGGAAGATGTATTTGTGTGGAGCTCAAGAAGTGAGAATTGGATTGTCTGCAATTGTAGATTCACGTAGTTATTTTCTAGTAGATAATTTTAGTCGTTGATTTGAAACTAAACAACTTAAATTATATACTAATAAAATTAAATTAAGAGATTTTAACCTCTCACAAATTTTTGACAAGACAATTTAGTCTCTGATAAAAATAAAATTCAAATTAGTTCATGACATTTTTTATATTGAGGACAAACTAGTCCCGATTCGTTATAATATAGGGACTAATCCATCCCTAATATGAATTTTTTTAAACAAATCCCCGATTTAAAAACATTAGATATTAATTTAAATTTTATTTTTATGAGTCTGAATTATCTATTAAAAAATTATGACAAACCCAAATAAATCTTCACTTTTTTTTGTCAAGTAGTCTAATGGCTAGAAATTTCACTCATAAGGTGGATAAAGTGAGATGACGGAAGTTTGAATCTTTACCCCTACATATATAATGCAACATTCTACCAATTAAGCTAAGCCTACATGACAAATAAGTCTTCACTCTAAAATTAATTATAAATAATCTCATTTTTTTTTAACCAATTACCACGCCTTGACATGTTTGATCATGGAACATAGTTTATATAAAGTTATCAGAGAGGAGCCTTATACAATTCTGAAGACTACAAAGTCTTTAATTTTGTGATTAAAAAACAAAACAAACTTGTAGAAGAGTTGACCAAATGGTTAAGGTTGCTTTCATGAATCTTCAGACTTAGTTGGTTTGATTAAGACAGGGATTTATCGATGAATATAGCTGTACTTAATTTGAATTCGTCATGTTTGTTCCATTTCCATATATTATAGAAAACTATTGAAGAAAGAACACATTAATATGTATATTAAAACGTTGGTAGGTGTAACTATTCTTTCCAAAAAATGTTTAAAAGATGTTTAACTATTCGACTAATTTATATATATATATAAAACACATATATATGTCCCTTTTGTTTTTTAAACCAAAGATACTCTCCTCGCGCAACTGCAGACACTAATCCCCTCGAGGTAACTGAGATTCATTAAGGGTTGATCTCTCCCAACAATTGCTTCTCCATATGCACCGCTTAGGGATCGAACCCAAGATCAAATGGTTAAGGGGCTAAGTATCTACCACTTGTATCACACTATATTGGTCAGATTTTGGTTCCCTTCATTTATTATTCCTCCATTTAGAGAGAGATAGACACAAATAAAAATTAGTGGGACCCATTTTTAATGGGTCTCACTAATTTTATTTGTGTCTATCTCTCTAAATAGAGAACAAATAGATAGATAAGAAATTGAGTAAACCTAAATTCATATTGGTCATATATGTCCATTTTAAAAAATACACCTAAGTTTTGTCCATTTCAAAATCTGACAATTTTAGTTTATTCATCATATTTTTAAATTTTTAAATTAAAAAATTAGTGATATGATATATTTTAAATAATGTGTTATATTATTATTATCTAATAATGAAAAAGATTAATATCGATTAAATTGTAAAAATGTCTTTTAAAAATAATTTAAAAATGTCATATTACCATATTTCAAACAAAACATTTCATGAAGGAACCAAAATTATCAAATCTAGCATCCAAATTTCGAATCTCAATCGTTTAATAATATTTATTAACCGAACTACATTTATGAGATTATGAAAATGAAATTTAAAAATAAAATAAAAATTAGAAAACGCCATTTTGTTAGAAACTTCATCAAAATTTAGTTAACCTCTAGTTATAAGTGAAAATGACATTTGGTAATTCAAAATTTAGTTGCAAAGTGAATAAAATTTGGTCAATTTTTGTACTAAGTATAACTTATCTAAAATACCAAAATACCATTTTATTCACTAAATATATGACAAAAGATCGTTCAATATTATAAAAATTTGTTTTATGTTACCATTGTATTGTTCTGTCTACTTACACTTAATTATATCAAATACACTCAAACTAAATACTCCTACATTAATAATTACTGAATCTAATATAAAAAACCAAATTTATTTATTAATGATAGTGAAAGAGTTGGGATCCTCTCTATTTCTCATTATTTTCATTTCCTCCATTAGTGTATAATTTTAGAAATAAAAATGTAAAAATGTGATATTAAGTGAGTCCAAATATCTTTTATACACCCCAAAATATTTAAAAACTTTGATAATGGAAGAAATAGAAAGAAGTGAAAATTGAGAGGATCATAACTCATGGTGGACCAGTCATGAATAACACTATAACGAATACGAATTTTACAAAATCCACCTTTTGGATTGAAAGTTTATATCATATAGGTCATTCATAGAAAAATTGAAAATCATTTGATATGTTAGTGAGACACATCAAGATTAACGGTTGTTAAATAACATAAATCTTGATGAGTCTCAATAACATATCAAATGATTTTCAAAAAATTTTAAAAAATTTATGGATGATCTATACGATATAAACTTTCAATCCAATAATAAATTTTATAAAATTCATATTCGGTAGGTGACTTGTTCACGCACCGTAGCATTAGCCTCCTAACTCATAGTCAAATAATGTAGCTTTACTAAACAGAGAGAATCCAACTGGACACAACAACACAATCACAATCCCACTTCCACTTTATTCCTAATTTCCACATTCTTCCATTCCACACACTCTCTCTCTCTCTCTCTCTCTCTTCCTTTCTTTATTTTCTATCATTCTTCTCTTAACTTCCAAGGATCCTGAAAATCAACTAAACCTTAATGGGTTTCTCTTTGTTATCAAAATCATCTCCTTTCATTTTGTTCTTCATTCTACTTTCTTCCACTTGCTTCACTTCAACAGGTTCACTATATTCTCATTTGTTCTATGTTTTTTGTATAATTGTTTCCATTTTTGGAATTAATGTTTGTCAAAGATTAAGTCTTTGTTATCTCAATTTGATTATGAAAGTGGGTTTTCTACAAATTTCATTTTTTTTTTAATTAAGTATTAGCTTTTTGTCACTTTTCTGATGATGACTATTTTGTTGCTAATTTCCTATAAAATTTGCATATGAAGTTGTGATTTGTGTTTTGATAGGAATTTATTTGGCATTTCAGCTTTTGATGTGTTCAGTATGTATGTGATATTTTCCACTTTTGGCGTTTGGAATGTGTTTTAAGTAATTGTGAGAATGGACTTATTTGTTGGCTTAAGCAACTTAGTGTCACAAAAAAAAAAACTTATTATTAAAAAACTTAGTTATCTGTGATAGATTAGGAAAACAACTTATAGCTTATATGGAAGCAAACTTAGCCATCTATGATAGATTAGGAAAGCAACTTATAGCTTATATGGAAATGGTTTGAATTTATTATCAAAAAAAAAAATGGTTTGAATTTATTTTATTATCTTATGATTGAAAAAGTTTTATACATAAACACTTAAATGATAAGCGTTTAATAAATTAAGTTGTTTATTCAAAAATGGAAAAAGTTGAAATTATGATTTCTTACATGAGCTTTTGTGTTTAAAAACTTCTATAATAAGGGAACTTTAGTATTGGTTTTTTACATAATTTTTAACTGTTTACATTTTTTTTTTTTGACGTGAAACTGTTTACATTTTTAAAAAATGAAAATTTTGATTTCATGAAACAACCGTTGACCGATTGACTTGAACAATGTGTTTGTTTGTATTCTTTGATCATAAATTGATATAATTGATGTTTTTGGTTTAAATTTTTTAGATGCTTATGACCCACTTGACCCAAATGGGAATATCACAATCAAATGGGATGTTGTGCAATGGACACCTGATGGTTATATGGTAAGTATACTTTCTTTTATAATATCAAAAATTAATATGAGAAGCAAATTATATAGTTGTACACTATTCATGATGTTTAAATGATTTTTGCTTCTTTTCTTTCTACTTCTTTGTTTGGTGCATTTTTTGTGATGAATCAATTCTTACTTGAATAAAAGGACCTATTTAGAATGACTTATACAAATTTATCTACTAATTGAAGTACTTGTGAGATTGTTTATGAGAGCTTATCTTTAAAGGATTTCGATTTGTATACTGCATAGTATTAATTATTGATTGAAGTACATAAGTGAGTTAATATAAATTAGTGGCCATAGCTTTTAAGAATGAGTTGTGTTTATTTTATATATCGTTGAAACAATTGAATTTGCAGGCTGTTGTTACGATGACCAACTTCCAACAATATCGACACATTGCTGCGCCCGGCTGGTCCCTAGGATGGACGTGGGCGAAAAAGGAAGTAATCTGGAGCATGGTGGGATCGCAGACCACTGAACAGGGTGACTGTTCAAAATTCAAAGGAAATGTCCCCCATTGCTGTAAGAAGGACCCTACAGTTGTTGACTTTCTTCCGGGAACACCGTATAATCAGCAAGTCGCAAATTGCTGCAAAGGCGGGGTCCTCAGTTCATGGGCACAAGATCCTACCAATGCAGTGGCGTCATTTCAAATCAGCGTTGGTAGGGCTGGAACTACAAACAAAACGGTTAAAGTCCCTAAAAACTTCACCTTGAAAGCACCCGGACCCGGTTATACTTGTGGGCCGGCGAAAATTGTGAGGCCTACTCAGTTTATTCAACCAGATAAACGTAGAGTAACACAAGCACTCAGTAAGTTAATAAACTTCTATGTCTGTTTTGCTGTTTTAAATATGTTTATTATCTAAATTCCCACCGTCTCCTACCAACTTCACACTCTTCATTAAACAAATTGCCATCAACTAGTTGAAGTTTTTGCTGTTTACGAAAATTTGCACTCGTTTCTAGTTCTGTTAGATTTTAAACTGACATGCTTTAATGGCAGTTGTCCTGAGTAGCTCTCAGCAGTTTGGCACAATTTACTTTTAAACTCTTTAGGAGTTTTTCATCCGTTTGTTAGAGTTTATAAAAGAATGAGAATTTGGAAGTTGTTTTGAGTAGTTTCACTTAAAAATTGGGTAGCGGCTTAAATTGGGAAGTTGTTTTTCAGTAGCTTCTCTTAAAAATCATTTTTGATAGATAATGTTTTTTTAAAATAGTGATTTTCATTAAGATAAATAAACACAAATTAACTTCAGCTTTTCTTAAAATTCACCAAATTATTGAATTTCTAAACCACTTTACTTTAAGTTGTAACAAACAGGATCTTACATGGTTTTGATTCATTGCAGTGACTTGGAATGTTACTTGTACGTATTCTCAATTTCTAGCGCAGAAAACTCCCACTTGTTGTGTTTCCCTTTCAGCCTTCTATAACGACACGATTGTACCCTGCCCAACTTGTGCATGTGGCTGCCAGAGTAACTCATCACAGTCGGGTAGTTGTGTAAAGTATGTTCTTTCACCAACCGTACTGCAATTTTCTTCTAGTTTTAAAGTTGTACACTCATATATTTCTTATCTTTGTGGTTACAGTCCAAATACGCCACATTTAGCCTCGGTTGTTGCTGGTAACGGAAAGAATAATCTATCACCTTTGGTACAATGTACCAGCCACATGTGCCCAATCCGAATCCATTGGCATATCAAAGTTAACTACAAGGAATACTGGCGTGTGAAGGTTTCTATAACTAATTTTAATTACCGTATGAATTACTCCAATTGGAACTTGGTAGTCCAGCATCCAAACTTCGATAATCTGACCCAGTTATTCAGTTTCGACTACAAGTCATTAAATCCTTATGGTTCAATAAGTAAGTGTTATCCTGACTTGTTTGATTCATGCTTATTTAGTATTGAATTTCTTAAACTCCTGTCAAACAAACTTTTCTTAAATTTGTCAAAGATAGGTAATGGATATATCAAATTTGGATGCGGTTAACCACAATTTTCACATGTTCATATATCAACTAGTAGTTGAACACCTGAAAGCTATGGTTAATCCATGTCTAAATTCGTGGTTATGGATTTCGACACATGATATATCCATTTATCATGTACTGCACTTAATTAACCACATATTTGATCACAATTACTAACATGAGTTGCTTTTACCAGATGATACAGCAATGTTGTGGGGAGTGAAGTTCTACAATGATTTTCTTAATCAGGCTGGCCCTAGTGGCAATGTTCAATCTGAGCTACTCTTCCGAAAGGAGGATATGTCACATTTCAGTTTTGAGAAGGGTTGGGGTTTCCCACATAGAATCTACTTCAATGGAGACAACTGCGTGATGCCACCACCCGATGCATATCCATGGTTACCTAATGGCAGTTCTCGGCAAGAGGTTTCATTGTTAGCTTTAGTAATGGCCTCCTTGGTAGTCTTAGTATTTTATTCATACATTTAAGGTTCCAACCTGTGGTTATACTTCATCATTGTGGCAATTTGGTTTCAAACTAGTTTGGCTTCATATTTGTGATGTCAATTTGGTTTTTGAGGCAATCAGAAGGACAACACCTAGGTGGCAAGTCAAGATTTTCTCGTGCATCCCACGACTGTTTTGAAGGATTCAGTATATATCGGTGGTAGAATTTACTGTTTAGTGATTTGTGTCTGTTATGATGCAATGTTACATCTGTAAAAATAACAAGTATATACAGTAACATAATGTGAAAATATAAACTTGATGACTTTTGTGTGCATTTGAAATGCTAATGGTCTTAATTTTTAATTGCTCTTCAATTATATGAAAATAATTTGACTTTATTTTTTATTAGTGAAATAGTTTATACATAAGCATTTATATGATAAGTGTTTAATTAAACTGAATATTCAAACATGACATTGTATTAGAGAGATAGAATAGTATTGTAACACAAGTATTTACATGAGACAAAAATCTTGGCTGAATTATATTCATCATTCTGTTACTAGTGCACATGAATCACACAACACATTCATAAGTCTGATGTTTTAAAAGAAAGCCATAGAGAGTCTTTATACCAGTATCACTTTTTACAAGGAACAATACCTGGCTTCAAAATTTCAACATGATAATCCAAACTTGTTTATGTACCAATTCACCAAACAGCTAGGAAGAAAAGAAATGAGATAATGAATGCTTGGAAGTTGAGAACATTCTTAGGAGAAGAATTAGGGAGGTAAGGGTAGGAATCAGGTGAAGGCATCATGCATTCTTCACCATTGAAGTAGACTCTTCTTGGAAATGCCCATCCATGGTTGAATGTGAACGTTTTTTCGTTCTTTTGAAGAAGCACTTCTGATTGAACATTTCCACTTGGTCCAGCTTCCATTAATAGATCATTGAAGAATTTCATACCATAGAACATGCCAGTGTCATCTGTATACAAAATATAAAAAAATTCACTTTAGCAATCGGTTTATAAACACAGATAGACATGTGATAAGTTATTTTTGTATGTGTATATTGAAATTAGTTCTAAATAAGCTCTTCCAACTGTAACTGTTCATGATCTATTTGCTGTTACTTACTTATGGATTCATAGGGAAGCAAAGGTTTGTAATCAAAGCTGAAAACTTGGGTGACATTGTTAAGATTTGGATGCTGTACTGCAAGAGTCCAAAGAGAATAGTTCAATCTGTAATTGAAATTTGTCACTGCTATCTTAACTCTCCAATAGTCCTTATAGTTAGTCTTCACATGCCAATGTACCCTAATAGGGCACATATGATGAGTACACTGAAGCAATGGTTCATTGTCCCTCTTTGGAGTATGTAATCCTACCATGTCCAGAAATTTGGAATTACCCCTGCATTACCATACCAACATATGAGAAAATATTCAGATTTTCTTTTAAGGTTGTCTAGTGTTAGAACTTGTAGACAATGTTTTAAAAATCGGATCAAAGATTAAACCGATGAGACCACCGGTTTATAATTGAAAAATGGTAAAATCAACCATAGTTCAACTGGTTCACTCGATTCAGCTCCAGTTCAACCAGATTGTGGTAAAACCGGGATCAAGCTAATTGAAAAAACTAACCAATTTCGGATTTAACCGGTTGAACTATGTAATTAGGTCTGATTTTTAAAACATTGCTTAGAAATGAAGCGTTCCTTAGTAGTTTTGAAAGATCAAAATTTACTTGACACAATTCTTCTTGTTCTGGCAGCCACAGGCACAAGAAGGACAAGGGGTAATAGTCTCATTGTAGAAGGATGACAAAGATACACAACAACTTGGATTCTTCCTTGCAAGAAATTGTGAGTATGTACATGTAACATTCCATGTCACTGCATGAAACAGAAAGAAAATGAAACTTTTAGAATTGTTGAATATGGGGGAAGTTTGGCGGGAATTTGATATGATGCGATGATAAAATATATTTTGCTATCCTTTAAGTTATTTAATCGTATCATATTAGTCCTTTAATTTCTTTATGTCCTACTACATAAGTCCTTTAAGTTCCATTATGTGTATATCGCTACCCTTTTCACACATTCTGTTGCAAACATACCTGTGAATTTTTATCCTAAAGTAGTTCCTTTAAGTTTCATAGCGGACACGTGTATTTTTGTAATAGAATATGTGAACTAGGGTAACGGTATACACATAATCACAATCGAACTTAAGAACCTATGCGAGACAAAAATAAAAATTTAAGGACTAATCTGGTACAATTAAACAACTTAAAAAAACCAAATGATGTATTTTGCCTATGCATATAGAAAACTTACTAAGTGCTTGAGTTTTGCGGCGCTTATCCGCGGTTAGGAAAGTGGTGGAAGGAACGATCTTAGCAGGACCACAAGTATAACCAGGTCCAGGAGCCAAGAGAGTAAAGTTCTTAGGAAGTTTCACAGTCTTGTTTGAAGTACCACCTTGTCCAACACTAATTTGGAAAGATGAAACAGCTGATGAAGGATCTTGTCCCCATGCTGCTACAACTCCACCTTTACAACAGTTTGAGAATTGTTGGTTGTAAGGTACACCAGGTAGAAAATCTACAACTGTAGGAGTTTTCTTGCAGCAATGAGGTACATTTCCTTTGAATTTAGAGCAATCTCCTTGCTCAGTTGTTTGAGATCCTACCATTGACCATATGACTTCTTTCTTAGCCCATGACCATCCTAATGTCCATCCTGGATTCATTATGTGTCGGTACATTTGGAAATTGCTCATTGTTACCACTGCCTGGTTGAATATGCAATTCATAAAATTAGATTATTTCTTTACATGATGAAAGATTATTTTATAATTTAGAGATTTGGCTCATCAAAAGTGAATATAGATCAAAGTAAGGATTGAATAGGCAAATTGAAGCTTGAAAGTCTATGTATCAGTTAAAATAGTCCCTCATTTTTGCGAATTGGTAAATAAATTCCCGAAATTATAAAATATCATTCAAAATAGTCCCTAACAATAAAAGTTTACAAAGAGACTATTTTGATTGACATATTATAATTTCAAGAATGTATTTCCAATTTGCAAAAATATGTGACTATTTTGACTGATGCTTGCCATTTTGATGACCTATTTTCCTATTTACTTGTAAAGTAAGTAATCTCTATCATTGACAAATTCAAGAGTTGATATTTCAAGGCACTCATAGTATGTTATACATGTACATCGATCTAATATTTATTTTGAACAAACATCGATTTAATATTAACCTTATTTTCTTCATCATAGATGATATTACTTACTTTACATTACACTACAAAGTGAGTGAACAAATCACTTTGGAGAAGTCTTATCTATAATATTATATAGTGACATTATATCAAAAAAGGATGCAGCTTTTACTTACCACATAGCCATCTGGTGTCCAAGACACAACATCCCATTTGATCGTTATGTTCCCGTTGGGATCCAAAGGATCATACGCAGCTATAACCAAAAAGCGTCCAAGAAATCAGTTGAATACAAACATGAAAACAAAATAGGCCAGAAAAATTTGAAGTGAAAGATAAACATCAACAAAAAAAGTAACTTTGTATCACCTGCATAAGAAAATAGCACAATGACACATAGAACTGATATATTAAGCCTCATTCTTTGAATAAGTGCCTGTGATATTCTCAAATTATGATAATATTCTGCTGGAATTAGCAACCTTACTTGAATAAGATTGGAGTAATTTCAGCTAAATGCTATAACCATGGAATTTAATATGTAATATTGAAGGAAAAATGGCTTAAGGAGAACTCTCTTTGAGGTTCATGGCTTACCTAATGGTTGTTAGGTACCTGCACATTTATATATTTCTATCAGTCTCATAGTGAAATATTTTTCCTTTGAATTTCCTATATCTTAAAGCAACAGCAATTGACCAGAATAAGGTGTGGAGTTTTGAGATACAAGAGTGAATATAACACTTCAATTGTAGATTTTGAATGCTCACTTGTTCTCTGATGAGTTAAGACTTAAGTCTCACCATACTTTATGAGTTTGCAGGAATATAACACAATTTTATTAAAAATATTAAAAGATTGTAAAAAATAAGCCTATGGTGATTTTATATATTTTCTTCGAAGTATCGATTGGTTTTTTGCTAATGACTAATCTCTGCCGAAGAATTTGGTTGGTCACATTTAATAGGGTCTCCCTTTCCAACCATATTTTTTAATCACAAAACTTGAATTCGAGACCTTGCATAAGTGATCTGATTCTAATTCCACTCAGACCAGGAATTAACACAATTTTATTAAAAACTTTTTTTTAATGGCAATTTTATTAAAAACTATTAGAAAATTGTCCAAGATAAACATACGATTATTTTATTCTTTTTTTGTAACAATGTTATTTGTGTGAAGTATCCGTCAACTTTGCTAATGATTAATATCTACCAAAAAATTTGGCTGGTCACCTTTTTTAATAGAATTTGGTTGGTCTCGAAAAAAATTGATTTTGAATGAATTCTTTTCTACAAAATTAATTCTAATTAAAAATGAGTAGAACTTAAAGTTATTTATCTTTGAATACATTCATATAAAAGTGAGTTAAATATTAAATTTGAGTTTAAAAATCAAGTGTAAAATAAAAAACTTCAAATCCTAGCTTTAAGTTAGAATTTATTTTAGAGGCAAAAATGAATTCTACCAAAACACATCAAAATATATCATAATGAATTCTACATCAATTTTGTACCATGTAAAGGTGAAACTTAAAAAACACATGTTAGGTAACATTCTCACTTCTCTACTACACCTTGCCAACTAACTTTTCTGCCTCTACTTTGAGTCAGAGACATGAGTTTGAATCAAGCAAGCTTAGTAAGGACAGTTTAGTAAGTTCCATTCTGATCAAAAGGACACTCCAACAACTGCTTGCATCTCTCCAAGACAATATCATTATCTCACAAATAACATACATAATACATACCAAATTTTGTACATTAACAAATGATCATCAATCATGATAACATTAAATAAAAACTCATGAATTCTACCAAATTTTGAGGTCTCTGGCCTCTACAACGACATCACAATCACAATTTAGACCACATCGGCTGCATTTTCCTGTAATGTAGAAGATTAGAGCATCACTAGAACCACGATTTAAAACCATACATCTCTCTATAGACTCTATTCATATTACAAGATTCACTCAATAAGACCAAAATTACAGCTTTGCTTGTGTAATGATAACTTCCAAATAAAGACCAAGATGAGAACTCTGAAGCTTCTAAATATCACAAGGGACAGAGATATTCATAGTCCTATAGCATCTAATCTACACTAAAATATATCTTACTTTGTCACTGAAATATGCTAAACCAGATTATGCACTTTAGCAGAGGGGAGAGGAGAGGAGGTAGCGGATTTTAATTAAATATGTGTTTGGTTCATAAGGGGAGAAGAGAGATTTGCAACTAAATTACATTTTTATATATTTGGTAAAAAAACATCAAATAAAATTATACCACATATTTGGTATAAAAACAAAAAATCATAACCACATATAAGTTGAGTTATATCTCTTCTATACAAATCAAACTATTTGTTGATAATAATTTTTCAATCTTAATAATCCATATAATCCAATATGACATTTATAAAATTAAATTATATATAGAACTAAAACATTTCATAGAACTAAAACATAACGATCTTTAAAGGCCCTACCAACCAGCAGAATTGAGTTTTTGAGTAAAACACTTGACATATGCATCTTCAATATTAAGAAGGAGTATTAATTGCAATGACATGAAGCTTCCAAGTAAAATAAAGTTTTAGTTTTCATAATTATTAGGCAATAAATAGTCAAATAATTGTTGCAATTACACATTTGATTCCCCTAAATTTTAGGCATCTATTATGTTTTTGAATGTACTAATTCCATATACTAGCCACATAAATATGTATACTTTGAGTCTTGCACATTACTAATTAGAATCTCAATTCAAGGTCAATTCGTCACATCACATGCCCACAAATCAATGTTCAATAGAGGCAACATTTGAAAAATTTATAATATTATGATAATATTTGAGGCTACACCTGAAGAGATTTTGAAAAGGTTGAGATAAAGAACTTGATTACAACTTATGTGAGAAGTAATTATTTAAAGAGATTGTCATTGCAAGATCCTTCCATAATTTTTCCCTAACTGATGTGTTATATTTATGTTAGACACATAGTGATAGGAATTAAAGAAGTTGTTGACATGTTTATCAGTTTTTGTTAATTGCATTATAGTCTTCTAATTGATTTATATGATTTGATGCAGATTTATTTTGATAAATGAGGTCTGTGAATTAATTTGTATGAGGGTTGATATATTGTGCCAATTGAGCTAAGCTAAGGCTCCTATATATATATATATTTGAATTGTCACTTATTACATGCCATATTTATCATGACTTCTGTCTCTCATTAGGAGTGTATTTGGATCGGTTTCGAGTGAATCCGATGTCCGAACCAATGAACTCTCGATTGGTTTGGTTTGGTTCGATTTTTAGTGTTTTTCAAAAATGAATCCGAACCAAACCGATGAGTTTGGTTCGGATACTTTAATCGATTTTATAGCGCATTTTTTTCGATGTATTTCATGCTATTATTTTTTTTCCGATATATTTTTTCCTATAAGTTCATCAAATAAGTTCATAAAATACAAAATACAATTCATTAAATAATTTCTTCATATACAAAATACAATTCTTTTCCCATAAGTGTTCATCAAATACATAGTACAATCATATTGAAATTAAGTTCATATGTTTTTCAAATAATAAAGTACAACAAAAATAAAATTTCAAGGTAACTTCACCATTAGTAAGATGTATTCCGGCAACGCTTGACATGAGAGGTTACTGTCTTTTGAGAGTTTGAGATAAATATATGAGAGCAGAACAACGTGAATGTGTTGTGTTGTTTGCGCAATATTGAGAGATGAGAACTGAGAGCAACATGAGGTTTTTTGCAGCTGTGACTGTGAGGAGACTGAGACTGAGAGTTTCTAAGTTAAGATTTGTATTGTGATGTGAGTATGCGCAAGATTTTTTTTATAAGTAGTTGTGTCTGTTTTATTTTTGGGAATACGCTAATTTGGGATATGAAGGGACAAAAAAAACACCATTGCAGAGAACAACAAATATGAGAATGAAAGATATGCCATATTTTTTTTTAATATGGGTATGAGGGATAACACAACTGACTGAACTAGTTGAGCTAAGGGTTAAAGGAGTTAGAGGTCCAAGGCTAAGTCTTGACAACAAGAAAAACTAACATATAATGTAATATACTAACAACTAACAATTTGCCATTAAAAAAAAGTTTTTTTTAACGGAGACTTAACAGTTATTGACGGCATGGGAGATCTTTGTCAAGTCATAAAATAGAGGGGGTGTTGATGACATATACACAAAGCTCAGAGGAGATTAATGTATTTTCCTTTTGTTTTTTTAATAGATGTGGGATACCAAAAAAAAATTAACTTAATAATAATATATATTTTGTAAAAAAAAACTTAATAATATATATTGGTTTGGTTCGGTTTGTTCATCGGTTTTTAAAATTCGATCCGATAACTGAACCAAACCACATCGGTTTTCAATTGGTTTGGTTCGGTTTTTAATCCGAACCATAAAAATCGATTTTTTTCGGTTTGGATTGATTTGAATCGTCGGTTCAATTGGATTTTTATGATCCGCTTACACCCCTATCTCTCATGATTTGTGAAGCATTAAAATGCTAAGTTCTCTTACCGGATACATTTGAGTTATAAATGAGATCTGTTAATTTTTAAGACATTACTTTACTAATAGCTCTTGCTTCTGTATTCAAAATAAAGACCATATATGAATAGTTAATTTAGTCATTTCAACTGTAGCCAAATTAGAGGGAAAACTATGCATACCTGAAATGAGTTATAAATGAGGTTCAATTTATAGAGGGAATTTATGGTGTGAATATGCACAGATATATATAGCATGTGTAATAATATCAAAACATTTTTTTGTTTTACCATTTCAGGAGCATCATATTCAAACTTGTTATCCCTTCTAACTCGCAAAGTACATCTGAAGTAGAACATGAGATTTATCATGACATGGATGCATTGATTCTTGATGCATTTTCAATGCATACAAATCAGATATATATTAGTAAAAATCAGATTAATTATTCTATTATTCTCGTTGAAAAATGTTGAGACTGTCTCTGAAGTCTTGAAACAATATTAAAGAAAGACCTTTGATAAATATATCTGCAATTTGATATCGTTAGGGGACGTAAAGAACACGAACATGACCACAAGCTACTTTTTCCCGAACAAAATGAATATTTATTTCATTGTGTTTCGTGCGGTGATGTTGGACTGGGTTGGTGGAGAGATATATTAAATGACACTAACATTGTCACAGTAGACTAAAGTGGCCTTGAGAATGATACAATGTAATTCGAGAAGAAGACTGCGTATATCGTATTCCACTTCAGCACTCGAACTAGATAATGTTGGTTGTCGTTTAGACTAAGAGTGATAAGTTTGGTAGTTATCTTTGTGATATGTTTTGCCGTTCACTTATAGTTACTAAATTATCAGAAAATCTATGTTCTTCTTGGTGTCTCTTTATCCTTCATGTTGTATGATATGCATTTTCTAGTTATCAAAGGTATATATGAAATGACTGGTTTTATATCCTAATGCTTTTTCTAACTTATGTGCATTATTCTTCATTTTGTCCCTAATTATTTGGTTCCCTGTAAAAAAATATGCCTATTAGATGTACCCTCAAGGAAGGATGTCACACCATTTTTGTGAGATGTGTGTTGGTGAATCTCTTGTGTGAAAGGAACAAACTTTGCTTAAGATTCTCATTGTCATGATCATTGTCATATGAACCTATATATGCAGTTGGTTGATTTAGAAAGTTGGAGGACAATTCTTGGAAGATTAGAAAAGAACTCTGTAGTCTGTACTATTGTTGTTTTATGAATTTTCCTGCTTGAAAATGTTACTGCATTGTATGGGACATTTTGTTTAAAGGAGCTAAAGAGTAACGTTTAGCCTAAGTTAAAGTTGTAATTTTGCTGCATGTAAGGTCTACTTACTATTGATTGAGTTTGTATTTTGACATTTGTGTCTTGGTTTATTAAAATAGATCCAATTTAATTAATTTTTTTAATCTAACTAATTCAAGTGAATTCCTATCATTTGAATAAGAAAAATGATGTTGACAAATAATTTAGATATTTTGCTATGGATTTGCCATGAAATTTTACCTGTGGTTTTATCTACGGATTGTACTTGAGGTTTTTTCTATGGATTTTATCTGAGGTTTTGCTTTAGGATACAACTATCCACAAATGTATTAGCTATGAGAGACAAAAGTCACATTTAAGCAGATTTTGAGAGTCTCGAGACGAAAATCACATTTAAGAATCAAGACCACATAAATTTCCGAAAAGCAAAAAAAAAAAAGAAACTTAAAAACTGTGAAACCAAAAAAACTTACTCATGAAGCTTCTTTTTGAAAGATCCTTCAGCTAACACAAACAAGATGGATGTTTTGTTGATACTAACACAATACAACAATGTTACGTGTGATTTTGGGTGCATCGAAAGTTTATGATGTTTATTTAGGCAGGGGTGGTATTTAAGTAATAGTATAAGGTTGGAGGGATCAGTTAGTGGTCAATTTTTTTTTTAAAACTCGGTATTCGGCCTTAAGACCGACTAATCCGATGAGACAATCTCACCGTCTACTAGCGAATGTCCTATTTAAAGTCAGAGTTTATATGGACTAGCCCACCGAAATTTGCACAAGTCGAAATTGAACTTGAGATCTTGAGAGAAACATACTCCAAGGACCCAAGCCAACACTACTAGACCAACTCAAGTGGTTTCAATTAGGGCTTAATTGGTTCTAATTTGAAAGAATTTTATAAAATGAATGATGTTCAACGAGTAATCATGCATATTCAAGATTCCATCATTAATTTTGAGTCTTCATTTAACTATTTGTCATATTGAAGATTGAATCTTAAAATTAAATATTTGTAGATGATTATATATGTTTACTATTGATTTTTTGTTTGATTTGGTGTGTTTTCATATTCCACTAAAATGGAATCAATATTGTTGGAGCTGCATGCTAATAATAAGTCATGGAACTAATATTGACAGTGGCAAAAAATTGTAGTAGTGGATTTGAGATGTTCTAAGGACTTTGACTGCAAATATAAATTTGTAGCAAGGCAATAGATATTGGACATATATGATGAGAATGATAGAAGATATATTAAATAAATGATTTAGGGAAATTGAAAATTAGTTTAGTATTATTAGTTGGTCTTTTATTTTAATTGTTTTATATTTGGGCTTTTAAATTTTATGGGCCTTGAAAGCTATTATCCATGAAAATTTCTCTTTCAACCCTCCGTCATTCTTTTATGTCCCTAATATTCCAATTTTGTCCTTGCAAAAAAATTCGGTCCGCAGAAACCGAACTTTTTCTAGTGCAAATTCAGAGCAAATTTCGGTTTCTAGAAACCGAAATATTTTTTCAAGGAAAATAAAATTCGGTTTTTAAAAATCAGATTTTTTGCAAGGGCAAAATTGGAAATTTAGGGGATAAAAAAGAAACACGGGTTCGGTTGAAAAATTATCATTATCCATTACAAAGTCCTATTTAGTGTCTTTGAGACACTTTGTTACTAAAATGAATAAAAATTGGTGGATTTATCTTTTATTTCTTAGCTAGTTTTTAATGTCTTTCGTCCTTTTAGGTTAATTTTCCATATACATATTAGGGATAACTAATGAAAAAATAACTAATTGTTGTATTGGTGAAAAAATAACTAATGAACAATTTTTTATCTTCAAAGAGACCGATTATTATAATGTTTTATAAAGTTTTGTTTTGGAACTTAAATTATTATAAATTTTTCTTATACAAAATTCATTTTAAAATTCCATTGAGATCATGTTTTTCATTGATAAATTGAATATATAGGATTTTAAATTCCCAAATTTTCAAAAATTAATTTGGTACAATGATTTTTTAAATTGAGATATGAAACATGATATTTTATTTTTAATTTAATAAAAAAAAATTCTCTGCACACCGGTATACATATTAGGAGTGCGTTTGATATGATAAAAATTTAAGGGACTAAACAACTTCAATTGTAACGTGTTTGATTTTAAAATTGTTACCGGATAAACTGAGAGTGCCAACGGACATGACAAAAATTGGAATTATTGTCTCTCGTTAAACCACTGAACAACTTTTTATCCTCTGCACAAGTTATCTAAAATACCAAAATAACGATTTATACGCCAAACAGCATAACACACAAAATTTGTTCGATACCTTTAACATTTGTGAGTTGGTCTGTATTATATTATTTTCTCGGGAACTTATATTTTGCAGATTAAACATGTGCTAATAGTTGCTATACTTTCCGAGGTCAATTTAAGTGGCGTAATGCAACTTTTAGACTCGATCATAGAAGTCACAAAACTGCCAACCCCAATAATGGTTTGCATGCTTTTTATTGCCCAACTATTCACAATATTCATGCAGATCTATTTTTTTTTCCTACCAAATTAGTCGGATTTGAATTTGAGCTAACAATGTTCCAATATGTTTCCATTAGACAGAACGATTTATTGTAGATAGTACATGAATCATAACTACATTAATGTGCTTTGTGCCATTTGTCAAACATATGTATGATGAATTAATAGATGTGCCCTACCATTCCTCATGGTCCATAGTACAGTGTTAGTAGGTGCAAAGCAATGAAAAATCGAACCATCAATTCTTTGGTGGAAGTCATATTTATCTATTATGCTCTAATAACTCTCCTTTTAGTATGATGGAGAGGCTTTATTCAAGTAAATACATAGCATAAACATCTTCAAAAATAAAGAGTTAAAATGTGTAATTGAGAAATTTCACAAGATAAAGGAAACATTAATGAAGAAAAACACATATGATCATGGCCGGCCCGAACAATTTAGAGCTCCGGCATTAAATATTAAAAATGAACTACTTTAATAAAAATGTATGAAATTTAAAGAATAATACTCATTTAAATCGTAAATAACATCAATAATATAAAAATTTCTCATCTTTATAACTAACATATATACAAAATATTTATTTCATTCGGTCACTATTATAAGCAAAACATCATTTTTTAGATTCATCGAAAAACTAATATATCTGATCTATTATATAAACCAAGTATATCAATTTTTTAGTCAATCTAAAAATTAGCACACATGTTAAAAAGTATAATGTAGTAAAAATAGATAAGTCTGATCCTCTTTTTTAAAAAAGACTTATATATGAAAGATGTAATCCAAGAAATTGTAGATGGAGTTACTTAGACATGACAAGGGGAGGACTGGAATAAATTTTGCCTCATTCATAAAGTTCAGGTATTATCATACGCACCTGTTCTAATTTTAAACGGGGATGAAAAGTATATCCCTAAACCTCTCACTCCATTCCACGTGACTTGAGTTGCATTTTGATATTATTTTTATTAAAAAAAAATTGGTTAAAAGTTCAAAACTATTTTCTTTCAATAATATATTTTTTAAGACAAAATAATAATAAATAGAAAAAAAAAACTTATTTTATACTCAACTTAAAAATAAAAATAAACATATGTATGTAATTTAAGACTTCTTTTATGAATTTTTATTTAAAAAAGGTAAAATATAATTTTAATATAAACATGATGGATACAGACACAAGTTTAAGATGAATATCAGTATATTTTTAAAATTAGGAAAACTAAAATCAAATCAATTTAATTTTTCTCCGTTAAAATTGCAACGAGTTCAAACATATAACTAGAAGGAATATATTGCCATGCCTAGAGTTACTCATAATAATAAAACTTTTGAAGAGGCATTATGAGGTAGTTAAAATAGAGATATTTTCTTGACCAAAATAAAAATAAAAATAGAGATATTTTCTCTAAAACCGATTAACATTTAAAATTATAGAAAATAAAATGTCAACGCCTAGTGTTTTAATTAATTAAACTAATTAACGTAAAGGTGAATAACGTTAGATATGGAGTGGAACGTGTAAGTTTCTAATTCCTTACGTTTTGGAAATTCTTTTCCGCCATTTTCTCCGCATGGAAGGACACAAACAAACAAACCCCTTTCTTTCATTCGCCTCCATAGAGTCCCCACAACACAACAAACTACAATTCCCTCCTTTGCGTGGCGCTGTAATTATAGATTCTTCCTAATCCCTTCTAGCTAGAAATTTATGACAAAATAGATATGTACTCACAATGGAAAATATTTTTACACCAAAATTTAAAACCAATTATATATTTCGTTAAATTACTTTATTAACTCCATTCGTGAGCTTAGTTTGTAGTACATTGCATTATATATATAGAGCGCCGAAGTTCGAATTTCGATCATCCACTTATCTATCTTATGAGTACATTGCATTACTCTATTAACTCCATTATAGTTAATTTTTTTATTAGACGATCGTGTAAATATATTTTGCACTGACGTAACATATATCTATCACACTCTAATTCAAGGAGATATAAAATTGATTTATAGTTGGAGATGGATCAGTCAAGGAGTTGAGGAATAAAGAGGCTAGGGGTTTGATTTTATTGTCACTATTAGCAAAATTAATCATGCTAATTACAACTTCTTCAAAAAAATCATGCTAATTACAAAGAGATTAATTTGGAGACCAATATTATTGTCTAGTAGTAGAAGTTCAATTGAAGTATTGGTAAAGTTCTATATATAGATCAGCCGCCGGCCGGTCTGATAAGTCCTAGCTCAGCTGGCAAAAATGTCGAAATTGTTAGGTCGGACGTCGTGACCCGGGTTTGAACCCAGGATCTCACAATTATTTGTGAGTTTAATTTCAGTGGATTACTACTTCTTCAAAGACCAAAAAAAATATCAGCCGCCGGCCACTAGAATTTACACAATATTCGAACGTGGGACTAGAGAGTAAAAAAAAACTCGGAGTAAAGTTCTATATAATTATCCCAACACAAATATTGGGTTGGATTGAGTAAATCCACTAGTTTCCGGGTTGAATTGGGTAGTGGGTTACCCAATTATTTTATTTTTTTAATATTAAATATCTAAATGAAGAATCATCAAAAAAATTCATAAAAATAAATCAACCATTGTATTTTCTTCAAAAATAGTGTAACATTTTTTCACCATAAAAAATAATTACTCTTTTTTGTGTAAACGTACTAATTTACGGGTTGGATAGTGTCTTATTCAAATGATTTTTTTGTTTTTTTTAATATAAAATTATTAAACGATGAATCATCATATTTAATAATGAAAGTTATTCAATCTTTTTATTTTTTTTAAAATAGTGCGATGAATTATCATATTTGTTTATAAAAATTATTCAATCTTTTTATTTTATTAAAAAATAGTACAACTTATTTTCAATATAAAAATATTAATCGATCAAAGAGCAAATCCTTTAGTATTTTCATAAAAAATATTTCAAAAAACCATAGCACTAGTGGATCAGTGGTTTTTTGGGTTGGATCCGGTTTTACCCAAAACTCAATTTTTTTATTAATTTTTCATTTTTGAAATTCATATCCACCTACTTGCCCGATCCAACCAAATTATTTGGGTTTGATTTGGCGGGTTTGACCGGGTCGATCGGATTTGTCCAATCCATGTACACCCCTATTAAAGATGCTCTAACTAATAATAATAATATATATATATATATATATATATATATATATATATATATATATATATATATATAAACAGGTCAGAAGGCCGAGTAGTCGTATCAGCACAAGATGTACCGACAGAGACTACAATTTTTTATTTTTTATTGGTTTTCACCACCAGTTTAATCTGGTTCGGGAGTCAGGCATCAAATGGTTTCAGCCCCCTCCCGATCGCAGTTGCGGGGGATCGAACCGTAGTCCTCCCTACCAAGTTCAGCGCCAATCACCACTGAACCAACTAACAATTGGTGAGACTACAAAAGTTTTATAGCACACAAAAGAGCATCAAAATCAACAACACTAGCCATACACAAACACAACAAAGGGCTCGACCACCAGCTATGTAAATTTGTTACTAGGATTGCATTTGCCGTCTTCAACCACCAGAGAGCAGATTTTAACCTTGTCCAACAATTGAAGTAATGTTTTTACTAAGTTGTTGAAGAGGAGATGATTTCTTTCTGTTCACGAAACCCAAACAAGCCAAAACAGCTGCAAAAAAGACCTTTGTCCTTAGCTACCACCTGCCAAGTGAATGAACTGAAGAAAGTAATCCGATGAATTTTGAGAATCCACCGAAACGAAGTCAATCCAAGACCGAAGTTAATTAAACGATACACGTTAAAAAGTATTTCTTAAGCTATACTCTCTCAACTACTTATTTTATTTGAATTTGAATACTCTTTTGGCTTTGACTCAAATCACTTCACCTTTGCCGATCTTGAAAGAAAAAGTTAGAAAAATTCAGAAATTAGAATAGTCTTTCACCGTGTAAGGGAAACTGAATAGCATAATCATATAATCATCACAAACAAATACATGATCGTAGGTGTAGTGCACGTTGAGTTGATCGAGTTGATGACAAGGAAAGGAAAACACCACTAATTTAAGAAAAATTGAGACAAATCGCTTTTCAAGATATATATGTCCATAAGTGGTCTCTTTTTGTCGATACAAGTTTGACCAACCCATCATGCAAAGACACTTCTTAGATGTGAAAAGGCAATTATTTTTTTGCCATCTCTCAAGCACTATTCTTCAAATATGCTTTTATTCCTATTTAAGAAGCAATGCTTAATAGTAATACTATTTTATTTTATGTAGGTAGTTTATTTGATATAGCTTAGTAGAGAGGTCGATGTTTGAACTCTAATTTTTTTTACATTTATAGTTTGTGAGTTTAATCATTAGACTATTACATAAAAAATATAAACAACGACTTACAATAAAAAGAAGTTAGAATGATCTAATATAATAAATTTTACTTTTTAACCACCATTCATGTTGGCATAAGTATGAAAAAATTTCTGACAACAAAATAATAAGAGAAATTTCACTTTTGAAGCAATAAACGGTAAAATTTTGTGTTGGTAAGTATGAGAAATTTCACTTTTGAACCACAACTTCTGCTGCATTTAAGTTTTTGTAATTTGAAAATTAGGGTTTATAGTATAATTTTCTTTTAATTTCATAATTTATTTTTGTTATTTTTTGTGATTTTATAAATAGATATGCATGTTTATTTTCGATTGCCAATTTTTAATTTTCTTCTTTCATGTTATTACATAAATCAAACAAATGAAAATTAGGTCAACTTCGGTCAAATAAGTAACACAAATATCTCCGGTAGCTAGTCAGTCTATTTCCATCAGTCGGCCGGTGGGAGCGAGAAGTTTGAGATATGTTTGGTGTTTCTTCCATCAACCATTCACACAGTGATTTTCTTCAACAATGCAGGCCTAGAGACATAAGTATTCCGGTTACTTTGATTTTAGCACATTATTTATAGATATGAATATGCTGTTTTACACTATTAACTTAGATGTAGCTTGTTTGCATCCTTTGATTTCTAACGGTATTGAATTTGTACTTTAATTTAATATACTCTACCGATTTAAATGAATGAATATATTTATTTTAGTTAGAAAAATGATTTTCAAACTTAATCTTTTTCTTTTGAAGTCATAATGTATCAATGAATTGCGATGGGTTTTATTTTTTGCTATATGAATGCGATGCTTCTGTTACAATATCATTGGGATGAATTATAATAAACAGATATTCTATATTTAACAATTAATAAAATTAATAAAGAGTAAACAAATTTATGAATCAAATTTGGATCTAATTAATATAGAGAATATATACGTTTTGATTTTTTTTTTGGGTACAATATATATACGTTTGATTTTATAAAAACATGAAATAAATAAGAGAATATACGTTTGAAATTCTCAAATAAAAAGAATAATTTTGGACTGAAGTCCCATACATAGATGCAATTTTTATCATAACCCCATAATATTTCATTGAAAAAATGTCACCATCATCAATGTATTGTTATTTATTCGTTCTATATAAGCTAGCTTGCGATTTATTTTTATATGGGTTCTCAATCCCATAATTATTTTACATCTATTTATGCAATGAACAATAAATATTAATTCTATAAAATTAGAGAAAAATAAAATTTACAATCATTCACGTTCAAATTCTTCAAAACAATTTTTTTTGTCAAGTAGTCTAGTGGCTAGAAAATTCACCTTAAAGGTGAATAAGTGGAGTATCACAGGTTCGAACCCAGACTCCTGCACATATAGTGCGATGTCCCTACCAACAGAACTAACCTCACGGGGACTTCAAAACAATTTGTTAGTAATAAAACGTGCAAAAAATTTCTTTAGGTAGATAGACAAAATATTAATAGTCATTGAAAACTCACATACATAAATGGAAGAGTCAAGATTTAAACTCTATTATTCATTTTTAATATTATCTTTCATAATAAATAAGGCGATAAGTGAAATTAAACATTTGAATTGGTCAAAGTTTCTTATAAAAATGATCAATTTTTTTTTCAAAGTATTCCTTATAAAAAGGATCGGAGGGAGTATACACAAGATGAATGAGCTGAAATTCCAACCTTACTCACATTATTCGACTTAATCTGATACAGAATCAGTTCTGACATCAAGTGGTTTCAACCGCCTCTTGATCGTAGTTGCGAGAGATTGAATTGTAATTCTCCTTAACAAGTTCACTGTCAATCACCACTGGATTAATTAAATATCAGTAAAACTTTTTTTATTAGACTATAAACACTATTGGTTGATCTACTCTTATGGTCTATTTATTTTGAAGAAAAGAAAATGAGAATGAAAAAATATACGAAAACAACAAATGAGTTTAAACTAAAATTTAGTTTAAATTCATTCACCTATTTCTGTTTTTTCTTTCCTTCTCACTTTTTCTTTCGACCAAACGCGACCCTTACGATAAGAGGAATCATGAATTTTTTTTTTTTTAAGGTAAAACATGAACATTATTATTGGTATTGTGATGTGAAATTGTGAATGGTCCATGGTATGTTTATTTGAGTGTTGAAACTTGATTGTAGATTTGTAGGGGCAAACCAAACAAATAAAAAACCACCAAACTTTTGAAAGTTGAAGCAGTCATCCTACCTCTTACATTCATACACGTGTCTTTACACAAACCCCCCTCACTCGTGCCGCTAACATCGGACTCGCACGTGCCACCTTTTTCCCTCATCCTACATAGTCTCCTTTGTGTTCTGTCTCTCTTCTCTCATTCATTCTTCTTCTTTCAAATCTCTCTCTCTAATCTCTCTCTCTCTCTCTACCATCATGGCTTCACCGACACCATTGCTGAAAGACGAACTTGACATTGTGATCCCAACAATAAGAAACCTTGATTTCTTAGAGATGTGGAGACCATTCTTTCAACCTTATCATCTCATCATTGTTCAAGATGGTGACCCTTCAAAAACAATCAAAGTTCCTGATGGTTTTGATTATGAACTCTATAACCGTAATGACATTAACAGGATTCTTGGTCCTAAAGCTAATTGTATCTCATTCAAGGATTCTGCATGTCGTTGTTTTGGTTACATGGTTTCTAAGAAGAAATATATCTACACCATTGATGATGATTGCTTTGTGAGTTTTTCTTTTCATACCCTCTTTCAATTGTCCAATTTTCTAATCTGGGTTTGCTTCAATTTTGTTTTTTTCTTTCAGATCTTGATCTGGTTTTTTGAATTTTGGATCTTGTTCTGTTTTTTATTGTTTGTATGTGTGTAATGAATTTTGGTACCATTGTTTATACTGATTTTTGGTATGAATTGGATCTTTATTGGATCTTCATTTGTTAGGCATTGTCTTAAAAATGGTGCATTGTTTGTATGTGTGCAAGTTTTTTTTTTTTTTATATATTGGTCCATGATGTTAACTGTCAATGTCATTCTGGAGTATGAATGAATCACCGACATAGACACTAGATACGATACCGACACTTGACATGATACTGACACACTTGACATGACTAAATTGTTTTTAATCTGAAGTGTTGGTGCTACATTAGGTTTTTACTAGTGTTGCATTCAAACATTATAGAATTGATGTAGATACATCAATTCTACGATGGATCTAAAAAGTAAACTTTTTCTTATATATAAGACTGAATGAAGTATTTTTTTAAAAAAATCTAAAATACCAATCTTGAAATTTGGATCGTTTGATCAAGATCAGACAATCCAGATGTCACCGACTGCATTGAGATTGTGACTACTTGCAACCGAGATCCTTCGGTATTTGTACCTGGTAAATAGTAATGTGAAATAGATTGAATCATTTGCTACTGATTGGACTCTGGCATGTATACTTTTAACAATTGTTTTATGTGTCAATACATTCTAGGACTCATCATAGCTTAATTCTTATTATATTTTGTTGTTGGTGTGGCTTAGGTTGCCAATGACCCAACAGGGAAACAGATCAATGCACTTGAGCAGCATATCAAGAACCTTCTCTGCCCATCAACACCTTTCTTTTTCAATACCCTCTACGAACCTTATAGAGAAGGTGCTGATTTTGTTCGTGGCTACCCCTTCAGTCTCCGTGAAGGTGTACCAACTGCAGTTTCTCATGGTCTTTGGCTCAACATCCCTGACTATGATGCTCCTACTCAGCTTGTGAAGCCTCTCGAGAGGAACACTAGGTACTACTTTCACTTGCACTCTTTGGCAACATTTGAAGAGTTCGATAATTTTGATTATGAGTATAAACTTCATTTTGAGTATTTGTGATTGTTATTTTTAAGGTATGTGGATGCTATTCTGACCATACCAAAAGGAACTTTGTTTCCCATGTGTGGAATGAACTTGGCATTCGATCGTGAGCTCATCGGACCAGCAATGTACTTTGGTCTCATGGGTGATGGTCAGCCTATTGGACGCTACGACGACATGTGGGCTGGCTGGTGTATCAAGGTTCTTTCTTGGCTCTTATTCTCCACCAATTCTCTTGAAACAATTAAGGCTTATATTTAAGCCCGGCTTGAATAAACAGTTTAACTAAGGTCAACCTGTTTTTATAACAAAAGATAAACTAAAGTCAACCTGTTTTAATATGCTATCATGAAAAGTTTATGAAAATAAATTGAAAAAACTTATGAAAATTTCACAAGTTGTTTTAATATAAGCTCTCTCAAACAGTCTCAAAAGTGAGTATGTCAGTAAATAAGCTCAAATAAGTTAATCCACACAAACTCTTATATTATGCATATCATCGCATGAAAATAATGTTACTAGTATACCCTATCACTATTATACATGTATCCAATCATATCTCATCATTATGCCACTTTTATGTAGGTAATCTGTGATCACTTAGGATTGGGAGTCAAGACTGGTCTTCCCTATATCTATCACAGCAAGGCCAGTAACCCATTTGTTAACTTGAGGAAAGAGTACAAAGGTATCTTCTGGCAAGAAGACATTATTCCTTTCTTCCAGAATGTTGTTCTTTCAAAAGAAGCTACCACAGTTCAGAAATGCTACATCGAGCTCGCCAAAGAAGTCAAGGACAAGCTTAGCAAGATTGATCCTTATTTCGACAAGTTGGCAGATGCCATGGTCACATGGATTGAATCTTGGGATGAGCTCAACCCGGCCAAACCAGCAGCAGCCAACAGCAAAGCATGAATCAATTTTGGGTAGCTACAAATTGCCACGTAATTTGAAGCGATATTATTTATATAGTAATATTATTTTTTAGTATTTATTTCCAAGTTAATGTTATTCGCGGTTTAGAATTTGCAGCATTGTTAGCTGTGATTCTGTTTAGTAATTTCATGTTTTGAGCTTAGACGAAATAAAGGATAATGCGCTCTTAGGGCGCACGGCTGCATCACGTATCAAGTCAAATGAGTCTCATAGGAAGGCTATATTGATGTATGATTTATTAGCTCCTGTTTCTGTTTGTTACTTGTTTTTACTTAAAATGTCATTTTTGTCATGTATCTTACAATTTATTATTTATAATAAGAGTTGATTCAGGATTGAGAAAATAAGTCTTCTAGTATATGGTTTCTATCTTGATTTAGAAATGAGTACATTGTCCTTTTATCATATGCTAGTTTGAAATAAAAACATGTAAATCTATATGGGCCATTGTATGTTATGCTTTATGCTTGATTGATATAAAGTCACTTTTGAATCATTCAATCAAAAGTGGACACTATATTTTAATGCATATCAACCAATTTGCAACTCATACCAAATTGAAGCAAATATTCATATATACTGTCAACAAAGAAAAAGCCAATTTGAAAGTCATAGAAAATTGAAGAAAAGCAAATGTTCATTTTAGCTATGGTTAATATCTGTGTTACAACTTTCACCTTTCTAGGATGAAATGGCTTTTCATCAATTTTACTATGACCTTTTCTAACATCTACTTGTTATATAGGTCATAAGCACAAAGTAAAAGAAAATGAGAACATAATGATTTGATGTACCATTGGAAGTATCTTTGGATCTGAAATTAAAAGAAAACACTAATACAAAATTCTGATTAGATGGTGTTTTTAAAATGAGAATTTGTTTGGTCTTAATCCTCCTGTTTTGAGAGAAACTGGTCTTGTTCATTCCGAGTTCGGTTGGAAAGCAAGTAAAATTTGAGTTCTCCTGAACTATTAATCCTTAACTGAAGCTCATTAACTGATTGAACCGTATCACTTGGTTTTTTTAAAATGAGAATCTAAATAGTAGTTTCTACAATTCTACATGTTCTGGTTTAGCATGTCACATAGTAAGTTATATTTCAATGTAGTTTAGATGCTATAGGACTATATATGAATATCTTTGTCCCGTGGGGTATTTGGAAGCTTCAGAGTTCTTATGTCAGTATTTGAAAGGCGCTACTACACTAGCAAAAGTGTGATTTTGGTCTTATTGAGTGAATTTTATAAAATGATGATATGAATAATGAATACATTTGTTTTTGGAAGCTATTTTGAGCGAATGAAGCATTAACAGCATTGAAATATTAATATATTACTTTGAAAATTTACAGACTTATAGCAGCCATGAACAACATTTTCAAGTAAATTTTGGTTGGTCCCTTGGATGGACGGAATTATATTGCGTCACCATTTTAGTAGATTATTTGATATGGCGGTGGAGAAGGATATATCAGTTGCAGAGATGATAGGAGAAGGAGTTAAGAATGTGAGGTGGAGGTTGAGGAGGAGCAGGCTATTTCTGTGGGAGGAAGAGATGCTAGAAGTGTGCCAAGGGCTAATCCCGGGGGTCACAAATTTAGTAGGTGGGGAGGATGTTTGGAAGTGGGGTATGTCAAAAGTTGAATTCGTCCTTATATTGTGTCGGTGGGTGTGATAGGTTGAAAACATCAACTCATGTATTTTTTGATTGCCATATACTTGCTGTTTGTTTGAGGGAGTCAGTGAAATGATTAGGGGTGGCAACTATCTTCATAGAAGGAGGTATTGAGCATTTACGCCTTTTTAAAGGGTTGGTGTTTGGAGGTAAAGGTGTTGGGAGCGAGTAGGGCCGATTAAACACTAATTTTGTTAGGCTAGCTAGTGTTTGAGCTTTACAACAGTGGAATTTGTCTATGTTTCATCTTACTGATGCACTTCTGGTCTTGCAGATTTTAGTTCATCTTACTAGTGCACTGCTCGTTATGCAGCTCTTAGTTAGTGCAGGCAGACGGTGCCACAATCTAACTCTTATCAGGTCGTCCATTTGCGGCAGTGAGAACTGTGTTAGAGGAACTTTGGATGCATTATGTAGTCTAGTTATTGTCATGGTAGTATCTCACACTTCATGTCTGTTTAGCTTAGGTCGGAAGACATTTTTTCTTCGAGTACCTAAGATCGCCTGTGGCATGATCAGAGATCCTATGACTGAAGAAAAAAATTGGGGCACTTGTCTAATGTGTAAAACATGTGCCGTTTTATTATTGGACAATGAAGACATATATGCAATGATAGGTTACATCCATCAACAACAGATTGAACTGGTGAATCCAAAAACACAGAAGGTAAACCATATGGATCAAGATCAACCTAAAGAGAACATTGAAGACCATAAAAAGTGGTCATAAGCAAGGTATAGAGAAGTGAGAGTGTTACCTAACATGTGTTTTCTAAGTTTTACTTTTACATGAGAAAAAATTGATTCTAGGGATGTAGAATTGATTATGGGATTTGGATTTACTGATGTGGCGATATCCTACAGTTTCACAAAGTTGCCAAAATCTACACCATCAAAGTAATCCAATGGTCTCTCCTAATTTAAAAAATTGTTTTTTAATTTTAATGTTTCTCAAAGTGAATTTTTTCTTCTCTCTCCACCTTGTTTGTGATTCTCTCTTCCATCCCACCATGTTTAACACCTTCATCTCTTTCACTCTAAAATTTGTTACTGGATATGGCAGATTTGTACCCTCGGAAATAGAAGAAGACGATGGCGGTGGTGGCTGATGATGGAGGACGACGACGGTGATGGTAGTTGTGACTGGTCTAGAGAGTGAGAGACACACACCAGAGAAAGTGAGAGAGAGGAACGACGGAGGTTGGCTGGTGGTGACTGGTCGGCGAGTGAGGTTGGCCGGCAAGTAAGATTGGCTGGTGGAGGGAGGGTAAGTCGGAGAAGAGAAAGAGAGTAGAAGAAGAAAAAAAACGATATTTTTTCATAGATGAAGATGAACGGTGTTTCGATAAAAGCAAATAATCTGATCCGTTGGATTACTTTGATAGTGTAGATTTTGGCAACTTTGTGAAACTGTGGAATATCCCACAGCAGTAAATCCAAATCTTTGATTATGACATGTTTGAATGTGCTATGATAAAATTTAACTGCCGAAATTCAAACTTGGACTACCAACATATATCAAATCCCTAATTCTCTATCGCTATTTTACAGTTTTAAATTGTAACGAAACCAAATGTTTCTTAATTCATTAACATGTGTCAATTGAAAATTGAGGTGTTCTAGATTGGTTTTCAAATTTAAATTGTTGCTTAGTCCGTGTTGCTTTGAATAAAAGATTAAAGCAAAAAGTGAAAACAAGAGATAGCCTCCGAAAATGAGATAATGAGAGAATGAAATAATGGAGAAGTTGAATTTTCCATCAATGAGAGAAATCAAATAGAGTGATACCATGGATAACATGATTTAGGAATCACGCCAAATAGATTAGTAATTAGTTTGGACCATTAAATTAATTAGTTGAATCTTAGAGCCGATGGATCTTTCCTCATATATATATATATATATATATATATATATATATATATATAGTAGCAAAAGAAGATCAAAACCACCGGCAGCCGTAAAACTCACGCACAAAATTCAGTGTCCGTTTTAGAATTTATATTTTTTTATTTTTTTAAAATGTTAATTATTTATTTTAATTTGTATTGTATCTGAATTTGTTTTAAGAATTTACCTACTTTGAAAAGTCAAATTATTGACTTGAATTTATAAGATACTAACAATTATTTAATGGTTTTTAAAATCTTATTTTCATTTAAAAATATTAACAAATTTTATAATAATATATCACATTGAGACAATATAATGAACATTAGCCATGTATGTCACACAAAACATAACATAAAGTTTTTTTTTGACACAGAAACATAACATAAAGTTAAACCGTATACAATGGCTTTTTCCATACATCAAACAATTGTTTGCTTGTTTTTGTGCATTGCTTTGCTTCTCCCTTCAGGTAAAACAAAAATTGCTATTGATTTTTAATTTCAATGTAAAATTTACATACTCTCCAATCCCATATGATTTTTTTTTATCAATTTTTAATTATATACAATTGGGTTTTCTTGCTTGATGCTAGATCTATTTCTAACTTGGCCGTGAAGTTAGGAAAATTTGGCTAAAAATTGTTCCGACAAAAAATGAAACTAAAATTCTTCTAAAAGATCTATTTTACGGAGAACTTATAAACCACTTAAATTTGATATTTTAGTTTGTTTGGAGGTAGATTTAACTAACATATTTAAATGATTACAGGATTAACGATTGATTATGATCATTGCTTAGACTACTATTGCACACGTGACCCAGATTGCTCTAATTTTTGTGTTAGTCTTCACCGGAACTATACAGGTGGCACACGCTTTAGCAGTTGTCCTGATATTCCAAATGCAAATGCTTGTATTTGTTGTGCGGGACTTGCTACTGCTAATTAGTTTCGAGTTTGGAGAATATTAATTAATCTAAACCATTAAATCATTTAACTTTGTTGATGATTTTATTATAATAATAATTTGTTTAGAATAAAATCAATATGTTAGATGTTTCGATTCTTTTGTGTTATGTAAATGCAATTGAAGTATTTGCCTACCATTTTTTCCAATATCATTCTACCAAATATTGAGATATATATATATATATATATATATATATATATATATAGGGGTTTGCTAACTTAGACCCACCTAAAAGCATGAAGGTCTAAGTTAGCAAGGTACACCTTTTCACTTTGGACAAAAAAAACCTTGATATTTAGTTATTTTACACTAAAATTGATGGTTAGTTAGGTAAATTTTATTAAATATTGTGCACCCATTTGCTAACTTAGACCCACTTAGTTATAAATATATGCAACCTAAATAAACAACCTAGGAAATCAAAAAAGGACAAACAATTTATTTTCTAATTTTTTATGGAATATTTTCTAATTTTATTTAAGCAAACAATATATTTTCTAATTTATTTAAGCCTATGATATTTGTGGTTATAAACATGAAAACTCATGTACCAAAAAGAAAACCATAATATATATTCAAATTCATGGCTTAATTAAAATCATTGATTCATGTGAACTACAGTTTTATTTTTTCATATTCCAATTTTCTTTTTTATACATGTTCCAGATTTTTTTAAATTCACGTAAGACTTGACTATAAATAAGAAAACAAGCGTGACAATAATAGTTTTAAAAAAAATTATGAAATAGGTTTAAAAAAAAGAGAAAACGATGTTTTTCCTTCCGGTTAATTTTGTTGATTGATTATATGTGATTGGTAGAATTAATGTGATTGATTATATGTTACAGTTTGATGTTAAAGTTTGTTAATTTTAAGGAATTGTGTTTGAATTTTGTCCTTTTTTTATTTCCAAGGTTGTTTATTTAGGTTGCAAATATTTATCATTAAGTGGGTCTAAGTTAGCAAGTGGGTGTTAAATAATTTAATGAAACTTACTAAACTATCCTTTTTGACTAGTTTTGAATAATAAATATGAATGGTTTTTTTGTCCAAAGTGAAAAGGTGCACCTTGCTAACTTAGACCTTATGTTTTTAGGTGGGTCTAAGTTAGCAAACCCCATATATATATATATATATATATATATATATCAGTAGCATGTTTTGTAAAAAATCAGAATTTTGACTAAAAAAACATGTTTTGGTGAAATAAAAAGGCGAAATCAAGATTTTTTAGTCTCTTATTTTTTTGTGAGGGGCTCGGATAGTATACTAGAGGATATATTCAGCTTCATTGTAAACAAAAAACTGGATATTCTCTACTTTAATATTAGAAAAGATGGGCGGGGTGCCAATAGCAACTCCATCTACTTTCATAACGTAGCAAAAAGCCCAAGGATTATTATTGACAGTGAATAAATTTATTTGTGAAAATGTCTACACGACTATCATGTCCTTTAGCTAATATACCAAAGAGATTTACTTTCCGCGCCCCCATAATTCCACACGCACCTCCTAAAATTATTATAATAACTTTCTCGCTATTTAGAATGTGAACAATGCTCGCATCCTACATAACGAGTGTCATTTTCTTTTGACTCAACCCCAACCAGATTACATTTATTGTTTGTTACTTAGCGTGGGAACTCAAATACATTTTGCTACTTTGAAACGAACTCAAACTGCGTATAGGAACGGTTGCATAGGCATGCAATTACCTGGTCAAAGAAGATCCCATATTCTTAGGCTAATTCATAACAACAGGTTAATTTCTATTAACTGTCATTTGTTGCAAGTTAACAACTTCTCTAAACATGATATTGTTATGAACACTACGTAGTTGTCAACCAGATTACATGTCAAGCCTTTGTATATTTCTTATTCTTCATCAAAGCCCCAAAAAAAATGAAATGCTTCCAAACTTCTTAAAAAGAAATGAAATCCACATTCGTCCATTTAAAAAATTTCTTCTACATTTGTTGTGAGAAAGAGCAATCGAAGAAAACATGGTCTATCTCTTCTTCTTCTTCTTCTTCTTCTTTGAAACAAAAAGGACAACAAAACACATGCGGATTAGTAATAATTCCTTTTCTGACCAAAGTCATACGAGTTGGAAGTCACGATAGTAACAACGCCAAAGAAACCTAACAGGATTGAAGAAACATGTACGACGAATGCACCGGAAAAAGAACTCCAACTTGGTCCGCCATCCATCTCCTTCGATATGCACTGTCCAAAGAAAGGGAACAACATGTCAATAAACACAACAACACGTCAACAACTTCTTGCTCAACACTTGACAGCACCGCAATCCACTTTAAGCGTCACGATCAAACTTCTTCCTGCGAATCCTCAACTCATGCGACTAAAACATTAGGATGCCGCACTATGCTAAACAAATTGGGATATAATTCCATTAAACTAACAGGTCTGAACCTAGTATCGTGCCAAAACCGCAAACAAATACCATTGCCCAACACATTGCTCACGTCATGTTTGAACCAATCTCCATTCTCAACACCACCTACCTTCATAATATCTCACTATCACAAAGATTGACCTCTTACGTCTCTAGGCGATAAAGACAAAAATTATCCATCATATTCACATGTTTATGCTCTAACAATTTGGACCACCCGGAATTTTTATTACAAAGTCCTCTCCATTTTTATTTGCAAAGTATGCCATGATTGAACAAGTCTAGATTTTTAATACCCAACCCACCTTTATCTTTTGCCTTATCTTTTGGAAGGCAAATGGTGTCCCAACTCACCCAACAAATATTTTTTTACACTGAATTTTCACCCCATAAAAACTTATGTTGTATATTAACTAATTCTTTTTAGACACGTGACAATGCCTGCCTTAAAGAAAGAAAAATAATATAGAGGTAGACTAGAGAGAACCAAATTAATGAGTGTAACTCTACCTCTAATTGATAAATTCGACCATTCCACACATTTAGCCGTTTTCAAGTTAACTTACTTCTAGGATTAGCACCAACAGGAATTCCTAAAAACACAAGGTGGGTAGAATCTACCTCACAATAAAGAAAAAAGGACGCAACAGGCAAAAAATTATCATCAAAATTAATTTCATAAAGTTTACTTTAAAAGAAATTAACCTTAATCCCAGACACCAACTCGAAACTGTTGTGTTGTTATTATTATTTTCATTATAATAATAATTATATATTTCAAAAGCAAATAAGCATGTGTTGGTAAATTGGCACATTGTTTTTTCCCTCGGTCAAATCAAGTTATCTTACTTCCTTATGATTAGGAACAACCTTTCAATTTGTTTCTTTGTTACCACAAATATAGGAACCATACGTTCCATTTCTTGAAAAACGACACATGACCATATATAATATATACATGTATCACTATAGCATTAAAAAAGATACAGTGAAGTATTTGTTTCTCACTCTTAAAACCATTTTCTATATTTCATTATTTCCTCCCTTCACATATAATCCATATCTGAGAAGGACTTGTTAAATCTTAGGGGATTTGCGCTTATGAGGCGGATAAATCCTTAAGGACATTTCGATCAGCACGTCTTACTATAGTTTCTCGGTTTACTATTTTGCAGGTATCCTTATTGTGATTCAGCCGATGTTTACTATGCGGTAACACCGTTTTAACTGACCATAAGTTATCCCAAGTACCTTCACCAACCAGAGTATCATCCACAAATTCGAGCATGTGAAACTGTAAATCCTCTCTAACTTTAAAGTCATAGAAGCTACCATTTTCAACTTACTTCTGCATCATATGAGTGAGACCTTCTGTGTGATATGGCGCATCATATTGGAGGTAGAGTTATGAAACCCTTTCAACCATCCCTAAGTAAAACCCATACATACCGTGCATCATATACTCCAAAAAGTTCCAATTCACCGTGTCATAAGCCCTATCGAAATCTACTTGTTTATAAAAAAGAAAATGTTTACCGAAACACATCAAAATGAAATTTTGATCATTTATTAATTAGAACTAATTGTAATTTGTGGGAGTAGAAGTTTTAATTTTTGGGAGCATATAATTTTAGATTTTTTTTGGGGGGGTTATTTTCCTATAGAAAATGACGCACTCTAGGATATACTGTATACTACTAGCATGTACGAAAGTTTTGATAGTATGGTCCATGGACAAGGAATACTTATTAAATATGGGCTAGGTCTAATAACACTGACATGCTAGGCCTCTTAACTAGTGACCAAAGTAGTCAATTTTCCAAACTTACAATTCACACCCCACATTCCAACCATAAAAAATTTAGCCACATAATTAAATAAATGCTGCTCAAAAAACAGTTGAATGGTCTTAAATGTTGCAAAACAAATAAAACAAGAATCTAAATTTTCTTGATGAATTTCTAATTTGTTAGAGCATTACTAATTAATAATGATTACTATCATACAAAACAAAAACTCTCTAGTACACTATGTGATGTACATATATCTATACAAAGCCTAGTTAATAAGATGAGACTCTTATGTGTAATCCATTTGGTGCCACAACTCTAGGAAATTTCATTAGTTTATCTCCTCCTACTTCTTCCCATCTGCAATGTAACAATAAATATTACATGTCAGAGACTCTTCATGGAATTAATATATTCGATTTTCAAAACAGACAAACCGACATTTTTTTTAAAAGCATTGAATATTCTTGCATAGAATGTGCAGCATCAATCAATACTTAATCAACAAAATAGTACACTCCTCTTTTTTTTTATAAGAAATAAAACACTTAAAGATTAAAGAAACATCCCTCCGTTTAAAAATCATTAGTGTGCATATGTAAATGCACAGTTTTGACTATTATTAAAAAATGTAGTCAAAATAGATTAGGGTGCTGTTAACGTGTGACATTTACTTTACATCTATGTTTCAAAGCCTTAGGTGCACATGTTAACATTTGCCTTCAAATTATTTGTCACTTATAATTTTTTTCTCTTTAATATCCCATACATTATTAAATAGTTTACCTAACTATTTTATTACTACTGCTACTTTCAACTACTCAAATAAATATAGTAAGCATCTTAAAAATGATACTAGTAGTAGTATTTATAATGAGACATGAGAAGGTAAATAAAAAATGACAATTATGACTAGATGGAGAGAGAGTAAATAACCTGTATCTAGTTACAAAATAATGCAAGAAAGTAGAAATTTCTGCTATTCCCAGCTCCTTTCCAGGACATTGTCTAGTGCCACCTCCAAATATCAAGAAGTGACTTTGTGACTCTAGATTATTACCCTGCATTTTCAAGTTTCATGTTAATTTTGCTACTTAGTATTTCAAGATTTTTTTTTATATAATCAAATAAAATAGTAAGAGAGATTATCACTAACCTGTAGCCATCTCCATGGATTGAATGTTAGTGGATCATGATAAATAAATGGATCATAATTTATTTCTCTAGTATATACATATATCCTCCATCCTTTAGGAACCAAATAGCCTAAAAACACAATTCATAACAAAGCTCCAATTAGCACAATCAATGAAGTAGTGACACAAACACTTGTACGACACGAAATACAATATTAATACCGACACATCAACACCAATGATAATTTAAAAAATATAATTATGAATATGATTTTATGTGTTAGGGTTGTGCTAGACACCAATGCACATTGGATACCAGATATGACTTCAATCTGAAGTGATAATCCTAAATGCACCAATTTTTTATAGTACTAGGAACAATCTTTTAAAATCCTTAAGATACCTCCTATTAAAGTAATCTAAGTAATTTGGAAAAGATGCATTTTTTCTAGTAAACTTTTGACACAATGAAAAGGGACTAGTTGGTTTGTTGAAAGGGTAGTCAATGCAATGTGAACAATGACACTATCCTAGGGATGAGTTTCTTTTTATGGTTACTGTTTAAAAAGCTTTATTGATACTGAAAAAGTTGCTGAAATAAGCCCAAAAAGTCAAAACATTTATCTTGAGCCCATAAACATGAATACATAAGAGCTAGAGAAATGAAATTGGCCACTCAAAAAACCCACCATTTAATTCCATGTCATGAGTTGTTTTTCTCAGAACTCCATTAACTATTGTAGCTAATCTCGAGGTCTCAAAAATTACCTGCAAAATATATAGATTAATTTAATATTCCACATAGTTGACCAAAAATTCCGATTCCCCCACATTCACGAATTCAGGACATCAATGACCATTCAATCAAGGTCGGAAGATCTAGATTCAAGCTTTGTAAACAAGCAATCTTGATAAATAACCACCGATGACCCGACTTCGTGACGGCCGGAAATCTGAATTCAAGTTCTATGATGCACACCGCCTAGTGCTGCATCATGGGCCAGTAGTACTTGAAAATAGTTATATTGAAATCGACCCTCAGAAGTAGAAATTCACAGTCGTTATTGTAACGTCCGATCAATATGATCAAGTCATCGTCTCGGTCGTGACAACAAACAAGACAACGAACTTCTATTTCTAGAAGACAATATTCATCGACGTTGGTGGTTTGGACGATTTTAAAGTACTAGTCCACGATGTAACTTGTCATTGAAAAGATATTACTAGTAAACTTCTTACCGCACGAGTAAACCTCATTGACTTGAGATCATTACAATCAATAGGATCTTCTGGCTTTTTCTTTTCTCTAATAGCAAAATGCTCTTTCTGCACAATTCCAATATTCAACATTATCATGAGAACTTTATAATAAAAAAACTCAATAAAAAAAGCAACAATAATAAGAACTTTTGCACATACTCTCATTTCTTCAAGAACTTTAGGATGATCATGAAGGTACTTTACAGCCATCATTGATGTAGTTGAAATAGTTTCATAACCAGAATACATAATTGTAATGATTAAATCAATAAGCTCCTCATCATTTAGTTTGCATCTATCATCATTTCCCTTCATCAAACAACCAAGCATGTCTTCATAGGTTTCTTGTGATGCTCTTCTTTCCTCTAGTATTTTACTCAAAATGCTAATAATATTTTTCCTTGCCTATAAGAATCAATCAAATATATTTAATTATTTTTAGTTAAACAAAAATTAGTACTAGCATTAGTATCATCATGAAAAAATGAAATGTATCATTTATTTTTAAATTTATAAAACATGGTCTAAATTTTTAGAAATTTTTTCGTGATTTTTATAAACACCAAAATCGCGGTAGATTAGAAGTTACACATTGGAGCTTAAAAAAATTACGGTGGTCAAACTCTAAATTTACATTTACGGCGGTAGTTGTCCACTGCTCGACCGAACACATGTTTATTCAAAAAATTACGGTGGTAAAACTCTAAATTTACGGCAGTAGTTGTCCACCACTGGACCGAATACATGTTTATGTACTAATCGGAAAAGATGGAGGGCTTTAACTTTATATACCTGTAATCCGTTGTGATAGTTTGTGCCGGGAAGGTTAATCGGGAGGGAGAGAGTTCCTATAACAAGCTTAAAGAACTCTGTCATGAAAGGCTGAGAAATTGAGCTTGACTCCATACCAGCAATCTGTTTCAAGGATGAGAGAAATGCCATCTGTTCAAAAAACATTTGACAATTTGCAATTATAGTTAGTTAGAAAGTTTTCGGGTAAATTTTCATATTTGATCATGAATTTTGATTTAAGATATGATTATGATTTATGGAATCGCGGTGAGTTTTACAAAATTACATTGTTACCGTAATTTTGTTCAAGGTAAAACAAATGTAGCTTCTGGCAAAATCACGGTGCAGTAAGACATTGTAATTCTTCAAACTCACCGTCAATTTAAAAATGCAGGAAGTTACGAACTTACTAACCTCTTTAGTTTTGTCTTGAATGTTAATGACTTTGTTATCCCAATGGCTTAAGTGTTTTCTCATGAACTCATCAATTTTAGGTAAAAGCTGATTTCTGATTAAAGTGGGGCTAATGATTGAAAGCAATGTCCCTCTCATGTACTTGTGAGTGGAGCCATGAACAGCTGCAATGTTACATTTTCCTAAGATATCTAACATGGATTGAGGGTATCCTGGAACAAACCCTTTTGCTTCATTCATCAATATGTATCTATTTAGTTCAGGATCCATTGATACAATTGTAGGACAACCTAATATGTGAGATTTGAAAAAACTTCCATACCTGCCATTCACAAAAGTCATACCCAAAAAAAGTTACAATCATAACTAATAGGGTAAATGACCAAAAAGTACATCAATGAAATATATTTACCTTACACTTAGTTTAAACTAGTTTGAGGAAATCTTATTTAGTGCATTTTTGGAATCATGGTAAGTTTTGCATAATCACAAATAACCGTAGTAATTTTGATAAATTTTACATTTCAGAGCTTCAACCTTACGGTGATTCTGTCAAATTTACCGTAATTCCAAACATACACTAAAGAAAATGTTTTGTCCAACAAATATTGGTTTTCATCATTTTCACACATTCATAATGTATATGCCACCATTGTAACTACTTTCTCGGGTAATTGTATTACGTTTATATACCAAATACATTTGTCTCATATAAACGGGACTAGAGATAGTAGTATTATGTTTTACATGTTTAGAGTGATGATGAGTTTGACGAAATCACTATGGTAAAATATACTTTTCACAAAAATTAAAGTTAACTTCAACAAAATTATAGTGTCATCCTTATTTCGTCAAACTCTCCATGATTTCAATAAAACCCTCAATAGGCTAGTTGATTAATTAATGTAATAAATCACAGTGCCATGCAGGGGAAGTTGAAAAAAATAACAGATTTTTCAATTAGAAAAAATGCAAAGAAAATTAAACAAGTACTAAATAGTACTAATACTCATTCCAATGGAATAATCTTCAAAACCAAGTTCATAAAAACTTTTCAAAGAAACTATTCCACTTACAAAAAACATAAACATAAGAAGATTAAACTTATTGAAACATGCACCAAAATGACCAACCAAACTATAATGATGATGAAAAAACATAAAAAATAAAAAATGTGATGTTTTTATTTACCTTGACCTTTGATTTTTCATAAAGTTAGGACCTTGTTTAAGAAACTCAGTTGTTTCTCCAAAAACAGGCCACCCCATTGTTCCTGGTGGCAAACCTTTCCTTCTGTATCTTAACTCATTCCATCTCAAAAGAGCAGAGCAAAAACAGAACACAAAAACCAAACCAAGAATTCCAATGAAGATAGCCATTGAAATGAAACTTGAAGAAGATGATATACTAATACTAATACTAATTTAGTTGTAAGAATCACCACAAGTGCTTATATATATAAGCACTTTGAGGTACCATTTGTATATAAGAGTGGACAAAAAGAGCCACCCTATGAGGGTAGTAGCATCCCCCCTATTGTTTGTCTTGGAGAATGAAAAAAATAATATTAAATAAGAAAATAAATAATTATATATAAAAATAAAGAAAATGGATTAAGGAGATTGTTGGAAGAAAAAAGTGGGAAAAAGGAGTTAACTTTTGGGAAGGAATTGAGGGGAGTGGACAACTCAGATCAACTCATCAAATAGAAAGTATATTGATGATTTAATAATAAAATATATTTTTATATTATTATTGGAAGTTTAAGAATTGGAGAATGAAAAGTATTGGTTGGTTATATAGAGAAGGAAGGGAGAGAAATGGGGTGAAGGGTTGGTTGTATGGATGTTGATTGATGATTGCTCAATGAAAGTAGATACGGCAAACTATTTACTGCTCTTGTTCTTTTTGTACAAGGTGTTGGTGTTATCTATGAATCTATCAAAATTGTAAAAAATGGGTCGGGATAATGGGTTGATTTATTAGTCAACGGTTTTAGATGTGTTTGGCGTAAAAAAATATAGTCTAAATGTAATCGGGTCTTTTTAGTCAAAGTTTATGTGGTCTGTGTTTTTCAGTGAACATTCTCTTTCTAAGAGAACGTGTGCACCAGAGCGCTCTCTCTCCCCCCGTCTCTCTCTCTCTCTGATCTTTGAGTTTTTAGCTTTTTAATTTTGTTCAGAAGTTTTAGTTTTCATAAGAAATCAAGATGAAATTAATGATTTTTTTTATTTGTACTCTTACAAAAATAAAAAAATATGCATTAATGTTCCCTAAGAACATGTACTAGTGCAATGTTATCAGTCTTATGCATAGCATCAAAGTGAAGGATGTTCGTAGTATAGATATGCAAGGTATTATCTCGTCCAACATTGAATAGTTCAACAACTTTGAAGCAACTACTCTCACCCACAATGTTATTATAACTTTTATTGTGACAAAAATCAAGTCCAATATTGATAACACGCACTCAACCAACATCGCATCACCTCCAACTTCACAGTGAGAAAAACCAGTCACCCAATCCCCCCGTGGTTGCAAACAACTCCACCAACACCCAAACACAAAGAGTCTTTTAAAAGACTACCATCTACATTTAGTTTGAGAGTACCTTCTGGAGGGCTCCAATGGGACAAGAGACGTGATGTATGTAAATTAATCCCTTGACTTGGATTGTAAGTCGCACATTCATCATGCAATGCAAAAGTCTTCCGCATCACCTCATGCATGGATATACCAATGTTGATCCTAAAAAATAATAGGGTTAAATAAATAAATGGTTCTTATAGCTTTTCAGTATTTTGTTTTTCGTTCCTAAAGATTTTTTTTCGCACTTTTTGGTCCTTGAAGTATTTCCTGTCATGATTTTTTGTCCTTACTTTTCATTCAACTCGTGCATATCAATCGGAATTTTAATTTTTTTTTTTCTGCGGTCATGTTTAGTACATTATAGGCTAAAATGCAGTTTTGGCCCTCCAAAGTTTAACAATTGTGCGATTTTGGCCCCCCAAATTTCAATTGTGCGATTTTAACCCCCTAAATTTTACAATTGTGCGATTTTGGCCCCCCATATTTCAATTGTGCGATTTTTGTCCCCAAGTTTACCCCCTTTTGCATTTACTATCCCCTCATTGACTTTTTTGAAAAAAATTACTTGTGGCATTTTAAAAATAAAAAATAGTTTTAAAAAAAATAAATGTATTAATTTTTTTATAAAAGGTTTAATCATTATTGTTTTTTTAAAAAAACAGCCTACAAATTATTTTTTTTTAAAAATAAAACAAATTAAAATTTAAAGTATGTTTTAAAATTAAATAAAATTTGTTAATTTTTTTTAATAAAAGGTTGATTAGTTTTTTTTTTTTTAAAAAAAACAGTTTAGAAAGTTTTAAAAATAATTTTAAAAATTAGTTCATTAAAAAATTTGGAAATTATTTTTTATAGCAAAATTATTTTATAAACTACATATAAAAAACAAAAACTTATTTTATAAGTTTTTTTTTTAAAAAAAATAACAATTTGCCATTTACTTTTAATTTTAAAACATCTTTTTAATTTTAATTTATTTTTAAAATATTTGTTTTAATTTTAAAATGCCACATAAGCAACGGAGAGCTGGCAAATGCAAAAGATGGTAAACTTGGGGGGCCAAAATCGTACAATTGAAATATGTGGGGCTAAAATTGCACAATTGTAAAACATAGGGGGTTAAAATCACACAATTGAAACTTGAGGGGCCAAAACCACATAATTGTGAAACTTGGGGACCAAAACTGCATTTTAGCCTACATTATATACATCTCTCTTATAAAAGTTTAATTTTTTTTAACAAGAGATGAATTAAATATGAATTTTAAAGTTTTTTGCATATAAATAATTCATCTTGTATTAAAATATTCTAAATTTTTATCTGAGACGTTCTTATAATATTATAAACTTGAATATAAAAAATCATTCAAAAATGTTAAAATATACAAGAGTTTGATTAAAAGTAGAGACCAAAAGTTGTAATAGAAAATTTTTCAGGGACCAAAAAGTGCCAAAAAAATCGTTAGGAACTAAAATGGAATTATGGAAAACTATAGAAACCATTTATTTATTTAATCCAAAATAATATTACTGCTTCAACACAAAAAATGCCATAGATATGTAACAAACAAAACTGAGAGGAGGCACCAGTTTAAAAGAAAACATTATAAGCAGTGAATAATATTCTCCAGGAATAAAGAGCAACGAGTGCAACTTAGAGAGGCTACCAAGTTGCATTGATGCCGATGAAAGAGCATTATGAAAACAAAGGTAAAGAAAATGCTGAGTAAAATATTCAAACTTATTTCTAATTCATGGTCATATCATACCTCAAATATTTTAATAAAAACACAAATTTATTCGTCCTAAGTAAAATAAAATTGATGGGAAACTATTTTTTTTTTTTACGATATATTTACCTAACCTTTTGACTTGAGATTATTAAAAATGGGTTGAATATTAAAATCAATTGTAGAATCAAAAGTATCAAAATATTAGCAATTAAAATTGTACATTGATGTACGTGCAGTGGTCAAATATAGTCTTATAATTAGGGACGGATGAAGTATTCGGAGGTTTCAGATCTGTAGCTCAAGAAAATTATTGGTTCATTAATTTGTTTACTATCAACCAATGTGAAAAGTCAATCCTACACTATTGTATAGAAAAACATAAATGAAAAGCAACAAAATAGTTCCCACGAGATTAGCTCAGTTGGTAGAGACATCACACTATATGTGCAGGAGTCGGGGTTCAAACCCCGAACACTCCATTTATTCATCTTTAAGCTAGATTTTCTAGCCACTAAACTACTTGACCTAAAAAAAAAAACAACCAAATATTAATGGTTAATACTTGAATTTCTTAATTATTTAATCTAGATTTGATTTTTTGTATAGTACGTATAAAAATATATATATGTTGAAAGAGATAAATTTCGTAAATATATTAGGGTTTTACGCGGAGATACTTTAAAATATAAAAAATATATCTATAATTTATGTTGTAAGGGTTCGTTTAAATTGACTTATTTTTTAGTTTACGCAAAATATTTATGCAAATAATTAAATTTTTATATATTATTATTCATAAATTTGTCAAGATAGTTTATAAAAAAACTTATAATAATATAATTTTATATAAAAATTTATTAATTTACGCAAATTATTTCTCATAACCTCAAAATAAGTCAATTCACATAAATTTTAAATATAGAGATAAAAAGAGTACATTTTTTAAAAAAAGGCACATGCATAGAACACCCTTACACCTAAAATAAAATGTATAGTCATAGGTAGCTCCAGTTCTTCACATGCTTGTCAACAAGATTTAGTCAAACGACAGTAGTTTCCTTTGGTCACCATGTGGATCTTATGCATGTGTATGTGAGATGGAAAATTCGGTTCCATTTTAAAATTCCAAGTTCAAGTTTCAAATTGTGTGAGACTGTAATTCCTAGAGAACCATTAATTCCACAGTGCTATTGACTTTTTAGTTTTTAGACTATTCAGTCTAATGTGGCTTTGGGTGAATCACTAAACAAAAGTAGTACTAGAAAAGTCTCGATCATGTCCATGCAAAGGGGAAAAAAGTACTGTATAAAGAAAAAATAACAACACATAATTAGCTTATTGATTAAGTGATGCATGGTATGCACAAATCGTTCCGTTATACTATATTAGTTATACTATAATGAATACAAATTTTATAAAATCTAATGTTGAATTGAAATTATATCATATAAATCACCCATATAATTTTTTAAAGAAATTGAAAATCATTTGTTGTGTTATTGATATCTATCGAAATTAACGATATTCAATAAAAACTCATAAACCTTTACTCTTGATGGGTCTCAATAACACATCAAATGATTTTCAATTTTTTCAAAAATTTATAGGAATAATCTATATGATATAAAATTTTAATCCAATAGTGGATTCAGTAAAAACTCAAAAACCGTGCACCACTTATTCCACTCTTTTATGATAGAACTCGTCTCAATGTATGCGACCATATTTTGCATTGTTGAAAGATGTCAATTCGTAAAATATCGAACCTTTGTATCTTGAAGGAAAAGATAAAAAAAAAAATTGTACCCACATCTCAAATTAATATGAAATAGACATTGGATGTGCTTGATGTCAATCCTAGCTCCCAAAAGAGATTTTGTATGCTTTTGCAACATGTCCTAAATTTTGATCTTCAATACGTGGTTGAGTGCATCTCCACAATTTAAATCTTTTTAAATTAAATGACTATAAGACTAATTTGCTAGTCGATAATATACATTGACAATTGACTTAGATTTTCTAAGAAGGAAGCTAACATGATCATTTATAATAATAATAATTATTAAGAAAAATGTTAGCAAGTGTAATACTGCTCAATAAAATTAAAAGACATAAATTTTGACAAACGTTTTGCTTATATTTTTAAGACAATTATTTTATTTGATAATGTTTTAATTGATATTTTTAGGACACTCGTTTCATTAGTAAGATTTAATTATTAAAAACAGAAGAAAAAAAAATTGAATTGTTGATGGAAAGAAGGAAAAAGTACATAATTTCTGGCAAGAGAAAAAGTGCAAGAGAACAAAAGAGAGCCTCTCGTGCAAACTGTATATCTCAGTGTACATCACAAACTTTGGTTCAAATAACAAATAAATATATAGAAAAACATAGCAAAAAGAAAGGGCATAAATTAATTTTCATTCGTGTGTGTGGGTAGACATTCCTCTCCTCCTCTTCAACCTTTGTGTTTGGGCCCTCACTCTCTCAACCAAAACCAATTATTGATATCTTGCTTTCACTCTAACGTGCTTCTATATTTCCTATCAAATAATTCAGTTCTTTGAATCTCTTTTGTGATCCACCTATGCCTTATCACCATTATCGTTCTTGAGATTTTGAGTGTCCTGAACGAAATAATAAGTTGATGTTCTTATAATTATTTGAATATTATTCTATTTACTTTTTATTGCAGAATCGTTAATATTATAAATTTATTATTCAAATATGTGTATATACTAATAAAACATAATTTTACACGGTCATTTAATAAGAAACAACCAATCTTCCATGTCATATAAAGAAAGTGGATGAAGTGAAGTGACGTGGCAGAATACATGATTGTCATTGGTTGACAGTGTAAAATTATTTTACACTATCTGTGCATATTCTTTTTTCTCTAAAACAAAATTATTTTAGTGTTCTAAAAGAACGGTAGCCCACTCCGCCCACCTTCAGAGCCGCCACTACTTATCATATTTGCAAGTGCAATCATTTGTTATATATAATTCACTCACAATGTACACAAACATTGAGCAAAATTATATCATTTATTCAGTTATATTTTATTTCATTATATTTAATTTAACAAAAAAATAAAAGATATTAAACCCTATACTTATATACAAATTTATTATCAAGATAGAGTATTGATTAAAGATTTTTTTTAATATGTTTTAGAGATTAAATTAACAAGTTAGAGTATTATTATATTTTATAGTTTACAAATAAAATCGGAGAAAATAAGATAATTTTTTTGTTTGTCAAGTAGTTTAGTGATTAGAAATTCCACACTTACGGTGAATAAGTGGAGTGTCTAGGGTTCGAACTTCGACCCTTTCATATAAAATACAATGTGTCTACCAACTGAGCCAAGTTTACATGAAGAAAATGTGATTGTTAATTAACTATTAAATTAATAGTTTATATTTGTCCACATGAGCTTAATTCAGTTGACAAAAATATCACATTATATATATATATGCAAGTGCCACTAAGTTAAGTGAAATTTCTAGCAACTAAACTACTTAAGTAGATATTATTCTTAAAAAGTGACAAAATGTTAGTAGTTGTAAAAATTTATGTGAATGTGGGTGTGTATGTTGGCAGCCACAATCTCATCATGTAAGATCATTTTATCTAAATAAAGGCAATGCATACCATTTTGATCACGGCTCTATTTTTGGCTGATTCTATTGATTAGTGTCTTTCTAGACATTTCAAAATTTTCTGCTCTTCATTTTTCCTTCAATAGGTGTATTATATTCTTCAACTTTTGTTATCTTTTTGCTTTAACATCCGCACGATTATTTGTATTTTTGTTTCGATGTGATCATTCATGAACCATCCTATTCAGTTTTTATCAAACAAAATACATCAAACTTTCTCAACCATCACATTTTGCTTGATCTCACTTTTCACTATTATAGATTTATTTTGATTTTGATGAATCCGTTAATCATATTCATACGTCCCTATCAAATAGTATAAGCCTTTTGTTTTAATAAATGCATCATTGGCATACAACCGTAGAAGATTAGCGTCAAAGTAATTATGATTTATATTTAATGGCTTAACCTCTTCCAACAATATATGTTTCCATGCTCAATAATTGAATTATAAATTACAATCAGTATACCATATATCCTTTGTGCAACTCTAAATAAGTACTAATACGTCTGTTTTAAATTATAAGTCATTTTACATAAATTAAAAAATATGATTAAATTTGTATGGAAAAAAAATTGTCCTTAATTAATGATATTAAAAAAATAAATTAAAGAATTTTAAAAAATATAATAAATACTCCAAATGATTTATATTATGAAAAATAACCTTAATGATTTATTGATATTGTAAAATGACTCATAATTTTGAATAATTACTTTTTCCAAATGACTTATAATAATAAGATTAAATAATATACTTCCTAAGAAATAAAAGAAATTAAGTTAACACACGAGTCTGAAAATCAAAAGTCCAGTCTAATTAAAACAAAATTTACATAATATAACCAACTTTTTTTTATAAATTATGCAGGGAAAAAGTTTAAAAAAATAGGTATTTTTTAAGATAAAATATATATTTAATTTTAATGAATAAATCATTGATAAATATATAAATTATTTGTTATTAATAAAATTTACTTATTTAATTTTAAAAAATAGGTATTGTTTAATTTATATATTTTTTTGTAATTGTTTATTTTACATTTCTACTACTAAGTATTAAAATAGTATACAAATACACACATAAGTTATTAAATTAAAATGAAAAGAAGTTCGTGAGAAATGCTCTTATCGTTTAACAAGAGATAAGAAATTAGTGCTATAAAAATGGAGTAGAAGTAAAATACTACTACTACTAAGAAGTCGTACATATGATGATTGGGTACACGTGTGGCAGGTCCTATCCACGTTCATCTGTTTGTATTCATTGAAAATGATGTATTTGTCGCTTATTTATTTCATCCATATCTTTTTCCTACGGTGGTGCATGTATACTTTACCTTACCCCTTGATTAGTATTATGCAGCTAATGTAAGTTGATTCAGTTTATGAAGACTTCATCATCATATATTAACAATAGGATCTTGTTGGTGTGCAATTCTAAGCACTTTTTTAAACCTTTAAAACCACTCAGTTAACCTAATTTACTTTATAACAATATGTAATTGCTCTTTGAACTTTTAAGTCTACCATGATGATTCTGGTGTGTCTCAATCGAAAAAATTTCAATAAGAATAATATGCTTATCACAAGTTTTATTTTGTTCTCTATGGTCTATGCCAAGTTCAATTATCATTTGTTTTTGCATACATTAAATCATCTAGAGCAAACTTAGGGAGAAATGACCGACTATCCGATGTTTAGGATGCGTTTGATTCGTAAAACAGTAAGGATTGAACAGAACAGTACAAAACAGAACAAGATAATACAGGATAAGACATGATTGTACCGTGTAGAGATAGGGTGATAATATTTTTATAGTTGTACTGCGGACAAAAAGTTGTCCGGTGGTTGTTTTTGTTCTGTCCCCTGTTACCTAATTTGTCCAGTCCCACGACTAGTTTCAAATCAAACAGAGTATAACAAAAGTTGTCTAGTCCGCTGTTTTTTAGCAGATCAAACGCACCATTAAGATTAAATTTTTGTACTTTATTACTTAATTTTTTGTGCAACTTATATATTATAATTTTTTTAGCGGCCCCCAAATTTTATTTTCTGATTCTGCCCCTGATAAGAACTAAGAAGTGATACCTATTATCATTTGAGAGAAAAAAAATGGGTGCCTATTAACAATAGGTGTTCATTTAAGTACTCTTTCTTTTTGCCGGACTTATACTTTTTAATATTAAAAAGAAATTTAAATATAGTGATATGGATAGATAATATAAAATTATCAATAGATCCCGTTTAATGTGTTTTTGTGATGCCGTATTGAAGAGATTATGTATTTAATTAGTTATTATTATCAAACAATTATAATTAAATGATGTACTCGTGTAGGATTCACTTAAATACATTGCAGATGCTTTAAAAATTTGTTGCTCTATATACATGATCGGCCATGTGCATGTGCTACACAGGCCTTTGCATAAGAAAAATGAGGGCTTGAAAAAACTTATGATAGTAATGCTTGGTACATGCATCCACATGTCCATTGTCCAATGGCCTCCCCCAATCCACTCAAAACATTGTTAAAGAGTCTAAGATCGAGGGTGTAATTAAACACAACTTGAAGAGTCTATCATGCATATTGAAAGTTTAAAATTGGTGGAGTGCACATAATTTCAAGCTTATGGTTCAAATTTTGGAGGAGATTCAAAGTCGCCTAGATATGTGATCTTTAAAATATAAGTACTACACAAAATAGTATAAGACAATACAAGATAGAATAAAATAAGACAAATGTTTAAGGTATAATGAATAAATTTTGTATGATGTTTGGAGGACAAAATATTATTTTGTTATTTTAGACAACTTGTGCAGATGACAAAAAGTTGTCATATGGTTTAGTGGTGGACAATAATTTCAGTTTTTCTCCTATTCTTTGCCCCTCAATTTATCCAATACCAGGAACAATTTTAAAATCAAACGCACTATAAACATGAATAATTTCGACCTAACAACCTATATCCCAGGAACAATCCCTCAGTTTTCTCCTATTAATTGTACAAATATCATTTTTCTGTTCTTATAGGTTTAGATGAAGTCACTTTAGCTAAAAAAATGTTAGAAATAATTAGGGCCCGAGAAACTCTTGTTGTAATCATCATTCAAACAATAATAGTGAAAATTGAAAGGAAAAAAAAAACACTCACATGTTGTGAGAGAACTTGATTAGGCCATCTGCAAGAATAATAGTGACTAGAGTAATATGAATTTGGTGTAGTTTTCTCTAACCTTTTACTCGCACATTAAAGTGGTCAAAATATGTTTTCCTTTAGATTACGGGAAGTCGCACGGAGTAACAAGTGATATTAGAACTTGGCCAAGAGTGGAAATGAATCCGTTCCATCACAATTGAACGATTTAAACATATGCAGTCGATAAATATAGTTTTTAAACTATGACCTGTAAGTTATAGTTTTCACATTCATATTTACTTACTAGAAAACTAGATATTCTTGAATGATCTTGGAATGTATGATTCTCACATTTAAATACTTTAAATGACATACCTTCGTTCATGACGATGATAGACAATGATGACAATCCTCCAAATCCCAATCTATCTCTTTCCCGTTCGTTCTTTCTCACACTCTTTCTTGATGGTAATATGGTAGAGAAACTTTTATGGAAGAGACATAACCCTTAAATATTTATTATTGGTTAGTAACTTCCATCAAGTTACATGCATTTATAGAAATTCACTTCTACCCCTTCATGAATTCTTGTATCTTTCACATAAATATTCATTCCCTTTCACTTGAATATTCACATTCTTTCATAAATACTTGCACCCTTTCACGCTAATATTTACATCATTTCACATGAGTCACCATACGTTAAGAATAATAATTAAATTATTCTTACATGACCATCAGACAACTATAAATAAACCGACTGCACAACAACTGCACCCAAAAATCGACTGCATGGAATCCAAGTCCGCCAAGAGCATCAATACATGATATTGTATATATTTATTTCTTTCTCTTACTACATTTAAAAAATACATACAAATAAAATATCATATTTCACATCAAAATGTTGGGTAATGAGGAAAGTTGAGGGATCACTTACATTCGTCAAAGAGCAATTATATAAGTGAGAGAGAAATCATATTTTAATCCAAAACTTTAAGATATTAAATTTATGAGTTATCTCGTTTATATGTTGTGTTCAATCTTTCTTCACATTTTAAAACAATATGAGACTTCTAAGTTCTAACTCGCAGTTGCTATACAACAATCTCTCATTCAAGTATGCCTCCATTTTATTCGGCTGGTTAAACTCACCCTCAGGTGAAAGTTACAAACACTTACATTTACATTGTCGTTGACACTGCACTCAACATGACACACCGTTTAACTACCGTTGACTATTGTCGAAAAGACTTTTGATACAAGAACTACCACACAAGTATATAAATAGTGTATACGATGAAACTGCTGCAAATAATTTGGGAAGCATATGGCTCGTAGTATACATACAGGAGTAGTATTTGTTATATTTATTTGCAACTTGGATGTTGGCACAGTGGTAAAGTAATGGAATGTACCAAAAAAAACAGTGGTAAAGTAATGGAAGTGTTTCACGTGTGGAGGGTTGTGGACCATACTACCTGATTTTGTGCAGAGCTTACAGTTTATGCAATTGAAAGCCACATCAATTTATTCCAATGACCAATAGCAGCATCTTACTTAATTCTATGGACATTAACAATTCATCATAAATTAATTCAACTGCACCGGTGCGTACACTGTAACCTTGCAGCACTTTATGGAGACACACTTAATAAAGACACTTAAATAGTTACTAACTCACATTTAAGCAACATCAACCAATTAACAATTATTACTGTACTCATTCCCCTCTAATTTGTGTCTTCTTTCTTCTTTTCTACCTCAATTGGTAAAAATGTTAAAATTATTAGGTTAAACAATATGATTAGAGTTCGAACTTCGGTCCTTTCACTTTGTGTGTATGGGATTTTTAATAAGTTGTTATTTTGTCTAATTAATTTAATATCACAAACGAATTTAATGTTTAAAAGATATAATACACATGTTTCGAGAGAATATTTCTATATTAGTAGTCTTAATATGTGCCTTAGGTGCACATGTTAACATTTGCCTATAAATAATATTATAAGTAATGATATTTAGATACTCATTTTTTATTCATGTGACATTTGATTAATCAAATTAAAAATATGTGCAAGACTTGGTTGGAATGTGGTATAGACATAGTAGTGAAATAGTTTATATATGTCATTAAGTGTTGAGATTTATGGTATAAAATTTGGAATTAATGATTCAAACTCTACACCATTTATAAAGTGTTTGTGTTGGAAAACACTTTAATTTTCTTTGACAGATCTTGTAAAAAAAAAAAAATCTTTGATAGAATTATGTTAAGATGAATAGGGTATTGGATTTCAGGGGCACGAGAGAAATTGCTAAAACAAATGGGAGGGAGGTTGACCCGTTTAGTATAATTTCGAGAAAGACGGTTGGCAGCTGGTGGAGACATTTCTTTGGCCTTCATATTAGCAAGATTTATAATTGTGGTAGAATTGTGATTTTTAATACTATCATCAAGAATCGCCAATACTATACCGCGATTGTTTAAAATTACGGTTGTATGGGATGTTATGTTATGAACTTTTATATTATGATAAAATGCGGACAAATGTTGTTGAAAACGGTAAATTAAAACTTTAACAAGGACAAAGGAAATTGATTTTTTTTTCTATAAATTTCAATTATACGGACTTTCTCTAAAAAAATTGTGTATTGTTAAGAAAACTCCATCTTTCTTGAAATACCAAGTGTAAGTAAGAAATTGGTATTGTTAACTCATTCTTTCTTTCTCTACCAAAAAAAAAACTCATTCTTTCTTAAAATATCATATGTAAGTAAGAAATTTTACATTTGATAAAAACATGAATGTTGAACAACTTATATCAATATCTTTTCATTATTTTAGACTCATCCTTTTTATTAAGAGATGACTTTTTTCTAGCAACATTTATCCCTATTAGTTGATCATTGGATATATATTCCTCATCCAATATAATATATAACAAACACATTACAAAAGATATTATTCTTATAGCTTTATTGTGTGTGGCTCCACTACACTATATATCAAACACCCCACTCCCACCCCCCCATGTGTTGAAGGCCCCCTTATCAATTTGTTTGATACTTGAAGAGTTGCTTTTGTCTTTGTTATTGTTTCTTTCATTCCACACTTAATACAATTTGTATTAAAATCTTTCATTCTTTTGCTTTCATCCCACATTAGGTAACCTTATGTTACAAAAGAAAACCAAAACCCATGTGATCCGGTGTTTGTTTGGTCACATTGAGAGTGAAGCTCAAAAAAAATTGTGGGGCTTTTCATCTTTGTTTCACAAAAACAACAAAGGAAAATGATGCTTGATTGCATGTTACCCCCTCGTGGGAATATCGTACCCTTTGGTACCAAAACAAACCTATTGACAAGTACTAGACACTTAGTTTGTGAGCCAATAACCCTTTTTATTCTGATTGAATAATAAATGCACACACTATCCTACAATTAATTTGACTTTAAACCTTGAGGTGGACATCTCCATCAATGGATTCCAACTTCATTATGATCATCCTATATGGTGCAACATGTTATACAGGGACGTCCCAACAGATTTATTATAAGTGTAAGGCAAAATTTTAAACGAGGTCTTTTAAAATGAGTTTACCCATAATGTAAAGTAGTAGTTTCATTCCCTAATTCAATAGGAATCAACAATATATCATCTCATACAACTATTTTTAAAATATTTATGTGGTTTGTCGGAATATAAAATGCTCATTGCATGTTAATGTAAAATTATTGTATACAGTATATTGTTGACGCATCTTCTATTTTCTCTTTAGAAATTACTAAAACTAATGATCGAGTGATATATTTATACTATGAACCCTAAAAAGTAATCGTGATAAAATTACTATTAGTTGAACAACAAAATAACTTTGCGGCCTAAAATTTTGACACCTAAAGCGGCTGCTTTACTTGGAGCCCCTTGGACCAACCTTGATGCCATATAGTATTTTAAACATGTCTAGAAAAATTATTCAAAACTTTAAAAAGTTTAAGGATAGTTAAATAATTTTAAAAAATAGCATGGAATAAAGCTACAGACTTACAAATTTTAGACCTGTATTCTGTGTAGTCGTAAATTCGTTGTAGTCAAATATTCAAGTATTTTTTGACCGCCTAGTCTTGATCAGGCGGTCCTAATTTAAAAATTAAATAAACATAAATCTGCATTTTCTAAATTGTTAAATATTGATCGGACGACCAAAAGTATTGTGAGTGCATGATTGCATAGTAAAGTGAGTGTGAGTGCATGATTGAATAGAGAAAGTTATTTAATGCTAAGAGTAATAGTACAAAAAAATCCCAAATCCCTTTCCTAACTTGGCTTGGTCCAGCCCAGCTAGTAATTATTTTAGAAAATTTTGTATAAAAGGTGAATATAATTTGGCATCACACATTCATTCAAAATTTAAGGTTTAATTTTATGTCTTGTATATTAGTGTCTCCTCGCATATATATTGTTTAACATCTACTTTTTAATTTGATGTTAAATTTTTTACTCACTTGACACACCATATTTTTATGTCTTAAGTATGAGTCCATCAATTAATTTGGATATGGTCCCACTAAATGGAAGATTTTTCATTTGCATAAAATTGTACTAGCACATGCACATCATCAACGTGACACGTTTCATGACCACCACATTATCAAAAAGACTTACGATATATATAATGAATCAGTTGAACCAATGATTTTGGTACCACCGTCGAGTTATGAGGTAACCTAATATAACAGAGATTATCACATTGAGGTGAGAATACTATATAAGTTACTTGGACACAATATTTTTATCTAAAATATTACGACAGAGAATACTATATATCACGTCAAATTGGAAGACATGTTTTTGATGTTTGGAATGATTGGTACTCAGTACATAAGTTACAGAGTAATAATGTGAGCGGGACTACAGAAGCGGATGTAGTAAGGTGGGAGAAACCAGCTCTAGACTGGGTAAAATGTAACGTTGATGTTGCCTTTGTGTCTGGATCTGGAAGGACCTCGATGTGATTGTGTTTTCGCGATAATAGTGGTCACTTCATGGCTGGTATGACACAATGGCAGCAAACTGTGATTTCATCTGTAGAAGGAGAAACATGGGCTTTACTTTTAGCAATGGAAGAAGCAAGACATCGAGGACTGAATCGAGTTCAATTTGAAAGTGATTCGAAAGTTTTGATAGAGGCCATTCATATGAAGCGTAGAGGCAACTCTGAGTTTTTGTCAATTGTTCATGATATCCTTAGTCTTATGTCATCTTTTATAAACTTTGAGGTTAAGTTTGTTAGGAGGCAAGCGAATTTGGTTGCTCATACTCTTGCTAGGGCGGCCAATTCTTGGGCTAGCTTCCATATGTTTGAGAATATTCCCTTTTGTATTGAACGTTTAGTTTTTAATGAAATGCAGTAAGTTTGTTTGATTCAAAAAAAAAAAATCCTTTCATCGATATCTCAACATCTATTTTATCATATTTAGTCCATACAGAGTAAAAAATTCTAGTTTTAAATAGTCCCCTGCAAATGGACGATAAGATTGGTTCCCTCAAATTATTCTGTCTTTAGACCGGATACCGAGTTTAAAAAAATAAAAATAATGTGACTTTTTTTCTCACAATTGAAACAACAATAATTTTAAAAGAAATTACAACTACTTAATAATGTAAAAGTCTATTTTTAATTTTTATTATTTTTTTCAATCACACTCATCAACACATTTTTAATGTCTTTCTTTTGTGTAGTAAATTGCAATGCTTTAAATACCAACAACTGCCCACTATATATATTTTCACAAAGCAACGGAATCATCTATGAAAGAGAGGAATGCTCACACCTTACCTACAACGACCTATTTTATGTCTAGTCGTTATATTTATGATTCGATACCTTCATGTATTTGTAAAATTTTGAGTAATGAATTAAGCTTATTTTCGTCAAAAAATCTCTGAAAGAGAGGAAAAAAAGTTGAAAGCTTCTCTTCTCACCCCACGTTTCTTTTCTACTCAAAACATGCAGAAAACTTTAGTAAATAGAACCCGAATTTTTTTTTTAGTATAAAACTTACACAAAAAAAACTTCGGTAAATAGAAACCGAAATTTTTGCTTGTTTTGGGAGTAGAAAAAAAAAACATGGAGGTGGAAAGAGAAGCTATAAAAATAGTTAGCTTATTCATCAGATCTTTTATTTTATGGTTGTTTCAGAAAAAAAAAATCCAAGTTTAAAAAAATTATATTGCAGCATGTGTAAGGTACTTTCTAAATCTACCTAATCACATGCTCTATAACAAAACACATAAGGAGAGAGCAACTAATTAACTGCTCATCAGAAGGTTAATGGAGATTATAAAAATAAATAAATAAACTATTGGTACAAATCACTATTGCTACAAATCAAAGTTATAAACATTTCATTAATTCAAGTAAAATCAACTCGGATTGTTTAAATATGATCTAAACTCCGATTGTTTAAAAATTATTTTTTTCCCTTCTATAGACTATTTTTTTCTTCTTTGTGATATATCAACTACTGAATTGAAAAAGTGGGAGATGACGGAACAAAAATGACAAATATATACTAATTACTAATATAAAAATCAAGGTCATAAACATTGAAATGTGGGTTTGAATGAGTGCATGTAAGTGCAGAAAGTTGAGGGTTGACTTATGCTACTTCAATTTTCTCAAAATCTTATTGGTTCTCTTTAACCTTGATTCACTTAAAGGAATGAGAAATAACTATTCCAAAGTACTATCAATTTCCTAGTGACAAAACTTTTGAAGGGGTGGACCCAATAAATTTTGGCTATTATCAATTGCAAATCCTACTTTCCAATTAAATTATTAAATGGAATTGTACCTAAAATTAAATAAGTGTTCATGTTCTCAAATTGTGATTTAAAAATATTTCAAAAGTCATGTCCTATCAACTCATTCTTTTTAATTCTTCAATCAAATGATCATGCATATCTCACTAGCTATAGTCATGTATGATTGATCCAAAGTAGAAAATGATACCCCAATCAAAGCTATAATACACATGCAATTGATAGCTTGTTTAATTTTGCTTTTGGAGAGGAACAAACTTGTTTTGGTAAAAAAAAGCTTATTTTCCAATGCTTTTATATGCAATGGAAATATTGCAATTGTAATGCTCTTTTTTCTGTCGATGCTTCAATTGTAGAACTTTGACGTTTGGCTAAAAGATAGTGCAAGTAAAATTTGATAAAAATCAGTATCAATCAGAATTCATATTCATTACTTACACGAATCTAATCTATTATTTAGATGAAAAGAGACAATATCATATTGTCGAATCTAATTTTATTTTATTTTTGTCAACCGAATATACTCTACACAACAATTGAGATTAATTTCTTGAGTTGGTAGAGCTAGAATAGAAGGCAAAAAAATTTCTTAAGAAAAAATATTATTGTATTTTCGTAGTTGAATAGAAACACTTATAGTGATGTCAATATTTTTTAGAATTAATAAAAAGGAAGAAAAAGAAAGACAAAAAAAAAAAAAAAAAACAGGATTGGACTAAACTAATAGGAGTACACTAAAAACCTTAGATTTGGATGGTGAAATACAACTAAGTTGTAAGTTGTAATCAATTTAAGCCACAAAAAGCATATCCATGATGTTTTTATATATTGAAAAATTAATAAACTTGTTTGTAGGGTAACCAAATTAGTGGCCATTGCCAGCAAATGGTGTTGGGAATGAAATGGATATGTATATAAACTTTTGCTTTAAATCATTCTTAAGTTGCAGCCCATTATTCATACAACAAAACATGGGAGAACCATAACAATGTATCTTAAGCTATAATTGATCAGCATCTAAATATTATCATAAACATAAACAATGAAGATTCGAAATATTTTCAATTGATCTCTTTAAATGTACTTTCATAAGTTCTTTCCCAGCAAGTTCTCATTTGCACGTGGAACTTTATTTGATATCATCAAAGCCATCATTTTTTAACTTTTAATTTCTTTTTTAGATACAGTATTAATTTTTTTAATTAATGTAATCCTATTTGGAATATGAATATATAGACTATACTATACTCTAGATCGAGTATATATGATGGAAATAAACATTGGGCCTCGTAAAATAATTTCGGCCCTATTAATAGTATGTAAAATTCAAGAAAATGAGAGGATGGAAAGTCTTATTAAGAGAATTTTCAAAATGTGTTGGTTACTTTTATCCGTTTCTAAATTGTAAATGTAATTATATTTCTTATAGTAAATGTAAATAGTCTATTTTTGGTCTAATCATGGTAATACATGTTACATTTAAAAAATTCTCTTAGACCCTTTAATATACTCTAAGGCATCTATAATTTGTTTGAGGGATCTTAAAATTGAGGAGATAAAAGAGAATTTTTTCATATATATATATATATATATTGGGGTTTGTTAACTTAGACCCATCTAAAAACATGAAGGTTTAAGTTAGCAAGGTGCACATTTTCACTTTTTAACTAATTTTGGAACGTACGTTCCGAAATTAGGCGTTTTTGCATTGTATCTTCCAAACCATCCTGGATCCAAAAAATTAGGGTATTTTTGGATTTTGGGGGGCCTAAGAGTACTGTAGGGGACCTAAAAAGCAAAAATGCTAGCAAGGTTTAGGTTATGGACCATAATCCAACAAAAACAAAAAGATATGGGCCATAACGAAAATTATGTATGATAAAAACGTTTTATTGGATTTTTTTTTACATAAATTAGACATCCTTTAGATGCAACAATTAAAATTGATTTTTTGAACATTGTAGGATGTAAATGTTCCATTGAAATTTATTTTAGACCTTACAATTGACAATTGTTAGGTCGACCATATGTGAAATAAATGTCACGTGAACAAGGTAAATTATATTAGTTTTGGATCAAATATAAATGAGATTTGGTATCACAAAGTTTAATTTTTACATCTAGTGTCAATTTTTTTTAATGGCAAATATATACCTGTATAAAATAAAGAAAAATAATAAAGTCATTGTTGTACAAACTGAGAGTACTAGGAGTACCAATTATAAAAAATAAAAATAAAAAGTACTCAAAAAACAAATATATTCCAAAAGTCGAAAAACTTCACACCAGCAACTCCTAAATAAAGAGAGGAGAGAAACTAGCATGGAGAGACACCCCGAGAGATGCAACCCAACCAGGTCCAGAAGCACCCAAACTCCTCACCTCTCTCTAGCAGACCCAACACAAGCAAGGTTGCACCTCTCATTCATAGAAAGAGCAGAGACTACCAGAATTTCAACTATCCACCAGAATTTCCACCAATGAGGACCCATCGGCAAAAATAACATCATTCCAGAAGATTCAGATAGACCACACAACAACATGTCACACTAACATCATATCTAGGCACCCCTTGCACCCAACACCCATCCCAAGGAAGCTCTCAAAATCTTGACACAATATTATTGGGGATTGAACACAAACTCTACCACTAAACCATCTAAAAATATGGTACCAAACAGGAAAAACCTGAACACAGGAAACAAAAAATTGTTCAATTAACTCCTCAATCGCCCCACAAAACACACGGAACGTGTCACTAGTTCCCACTAACACTCTTTGCCTACAAAAATCTGTCTAGTTAGAACTCTATCTTGAAGAAGTTGAAAGGAAAAAAAATATAATAACTTTTGTAGTAGTTAAGGAATCCGAGATCATCTAGTGTCAATTGATCTCATGCGTCGATCTCACATATATTAGCTACATATGTTACTTATATTAATGTTATACAGTCATTGATAAATCAAGATTACAAAACGGGTTTTTATTTTTTGTTTGATTACAATTACATGATACTAATAAACTAAACACGTGATAAGACAAAACTATGAAGTATAATGCAAGAAAACAATATACATGACAAATAAACCCTTTGATTTTACCCATAAAAAAACACTTCAAGTTTAATTATTTTATCTATTAAAATTATACTTATACTTATACGTGACACTTGTTCATTTATGTTCACTAAAAAAGTGATTGATGGCTGGCATAACTTCTGGTGGTCGAGTACGTAGAAATTTCCTCAAGCCATGTTCAGCATATTTCTCTCCTTCTTCTTTGTTATCCAACACTGCCATGGTGCGACGTCGTTTGCTAATCCTATACCAAATAAACAAAACATATAATAAATCAAACAAGAAGAATAGTTTTTATGGAGTAAATGATTTGCAACATGCATCATTAATTGTATTATTTAACAAATATTTAGTTATTACTCCTACTTGTTAAGGAGTACATTAGCATAAAATTAGATTCAATTATTTTTTTTTTTATTTCTTAAAATTTAAGGAGTACATTAGCATGCTACATCTTTTGATGATAACCATGTTTAAGTTATAACTTGCTAAAATAAAAATAATAATAAATACCACTTCTAAATACTAGTAACATAATTATGGGGTGTACATTAGCAAATCCATCGAACAATATTCCATTAATTGAATCGATATAAGATATGTTCCTTTCTTCATAATAAAGAATAAAAAATAGATAATTAATTTGAGCTTTACAACTAGATAAATAAATTAGCGAGATAAGATAATTAAATAAACATGAAACCCGCTATCTAAATCCGTCACTATAATTGTGTCAAAAAAAAAAATCCGTCACTATAATTTGTCATTACTTTAGTAAAAAAAAAAATTACTAATTAGAGAGAAATGTTATATTTTTCATCACTAATATTTGTACCTAACATCAGGGTTCTGGAGCAAGTTTCTTGTCAGCTGAAAGGCACACATGCTTGTCACAAAGGTCATTGCAGCCAATAGAGGGTAAACCTATATTTATAAGTTAAATTGAAGTATTAAACAAAATATCAAAAATATAACTACTACTAATAATTATATTTTAATGTTTAAAAAAATGAACATAATTAAACAAGAGATTAATAATTAGCATATCAATTTAAAGTAAATGGTACCTCTGGTTTCATCCAACGCCCCATTAATTTGGAAAAGTGTTTCTTTTATAAGTGTTCTTGGCTTCTTGAATTTCAAAAAGTTGTGTTTAATTTGCTTTTTACAAAAAATTATTTGATCTTTATTTTTGTGAATGGCCTAAGATTCTATGTGCTATTTCTATATATAGTAGTTGGTAAGATAGAATTTTGATGACTAATTTGAGGACTTAGCATGCTGGGAAAACCTTTACAATGGGCTAATAGCTAAATTTTTGTTACAATATGAAAATTAAAATTAAATATTTGACTTGTAGCAAAAACCAGGGGCTAGCATCATGTTTTTGTGTATTTTTTTAAACAAAAATATGAAAAGAATGACTCAAAATCATGCCAATAGGGTACTACCATAGTTATTCACGACAACTATATATAACTATTTAATTTTTTATTAGATTATTCTCTTGTTTTATTACTGGATTGAAGATAGACTTGAAATTTCTTCTAAGAATATTTTTTCAATGTACATCAAATGCACAACATGTATAACTTCAACTTGGTCACGTCAACATTGACTAGGTGCATGAAGAGATTACGACCAATAAAATTACTATTAAAATTTATTGTTTGAAGGGATGATGAATTTATTATTTATTGGAATTTACTTTTACCACCCTACGAGTTACTCGTTCGTCCTACAACTTTTTCTTTTTACCATTCTGCTACTTAAGTAGTGGACGTTATATTTTAGAAATTCCCATTTTTATAATGTCCGCTACTTAAGTAGCAGACGTTATAAATGTAGGGTGTTTTTGAGGTGTCCGCTACTTAAATAGCGGACGAAAATATTTTGGTAAATTCGTAGGGCGCGCCCCATAATCATTAGGCTGGCAAAAGTAAATGTCTTATTTATTTAATTTAATTGGATATATCATGTTGAATAAAGAAGGACAGCCCAATACCAACACAAGCCCATTTAATGCTAACAACACCTCTAGTAGGCTAACAACACCTCCAGTAAGGCACCAAAAACTCTATTGAATGAATGGCTATGAGAAGTTCTCATTTTGCTCTCTATATGTTCAGAGGCCTCCCTCATTTTATATTTTACCTTTTATCGAAAGAGTTCTTTCGAACGTCTTTTTTTTCAGAAGCATCCTTTAATTGCTATGCGTATGTAAATTTGATCAGAATTTTGAAACTTATACAGCTTCGCTAACATAACTCAAAATCTCTCCATTATAAAATACTATTTTCGATACACAATCCTATTATCAACACCATCCATTTTGGAGGGACTTAATTTTATAAAAAAGTTAAAACTAATAAGAAATTTACCTCTCGAGATAATTTGTTGGATTGAGTTTGTTGTGAAGCAGCTAAGTTAGATTTTGTTATAATTATTTCAAATTCGTGTCTTGGTCCTAATTGAGGAAATCAATATTTTATATTGTGGTGTGAAAAGGGTGGTCTATATGAAGGGAAAAAAATAGAATGTTGAAACGAGATGCAAAAGATGGAGGAAATGAGTGTTCATTCGGGTTGTTTGATTATTTTTTGTGTAACAATGTGTGGAAATGTTATGTGTGAAAAAAATACAAAGTTAAGAGGTCATCATGTTGCTGATCGTTTAAACATGAAAGACAAGAAACTTAACGGTGGGATGACAATGAGTATAGTGGGATGACAATGAGTATAGTTCTTCTAAAAAATATTCTCATGAATTTGAGAAGAGAAAGACCGTGCAAGATATGTCTCCAGATATAGGATGTTTGGAATGACGACAATAAGCTCATCAGCTGTCTTAGTGACAATTGTTTGTTGTAATGCTTCAATGGCCGCAAAATATCCCAAATCCAACACATTTAAATCGGGAGAATTAGGCGGTTGACAAATCAATAGGATGTCGAAACCACCTTCAGAAGCCGCTGCGAGAAATTCTTGGTCATCAACAAAAATATGACATGGAGCATTATCTTATTGTATGTAAATTGTTTCCGATGCATATTCTCGTGGCCATTTTTCTTTGATGGCCGGTAGAACCTTGTCTATTAACCACCTTCGGCTGACCTCTTTAGTGATAGAAGTAATTGGTTTTGTTTCGAGTGTCCCTGCTGGTCTATTAACACTGGACCTTTTTGCAGGTACTTTATCAACTAGAGGAAACAATCCAATTTTTCCTGACCATGTCTCAGTACCTTCATTCACCGGTCTTGGTCGAGCTACAGCAACTAAAAACATGACCTTCAAGATAAATTTTTTATTTTTACATGTACGCTACGGTTCATCTTCATCGACAAGCAGATAATATTTCTTAGATTTTTTTGTCACTTCGAACCATTTTTTGTCAATGTGCACAACATTGTACATTGACTTAAACTTTGGTTCATATGGAGTGCTATTTTCCTCCAACATAGACAAACAAAATCTAAGACGAGCTTTCAAATTATCATCAGTCATATACGGTTTTAGCGCATTTGAGTGCCGACGCAAAATACCTTCTTTTAAATACTGCTGAATTTGTCGTGTGTTAGTCTCTAATTCATTTGCTATAGATCGAAGACTGCCGCGTTTGTGCAGTGGAATATCACGTATTTTCTCAATATTTATGTTTTTTCTTTTCCGACCACAGTTTGTTTTCTTATGATCAACAGAGCCTTGTTGATTTAGTTGCCTCCAAATTCGATAAATAACATCAATTGATACTTGATAGGAAGAAGCCAATTGTTTAACAACACCCTTATTAATTTTTCCATCGCAGCTTGAATTGATCAAAACCAGAGATAGTTTGTCGTTGGTTATTATTCAAAAATGAACGTTTTTTGACAGATGGTTGTATCTCACTAGAAATAATGTTTCCTGTATATAAGTAAAGTCAATATAAGTAAAGCCACATAGTTACTTCCTGTATATGAACCGATACGTAGAAAAAAATTCAAGCAACGACAAATGATAAGCAAAAAAAATCAAACTAAGTAAAGTGAAAAAAACACACATTTATACTCCATGGAACAAATGACAAAATTAATAGAAATGAATAAAATGGCATGATGATAAAACACAAACAAGCTAGAAACGTGTCACCCTAATGATACTCCATATAACACATGTAACTATAGGACTAATGATTCATGTAACATGGCATAAAGTTTTAAACACAAAGTGAAAATTATAGGTGAAAAAATTTGACATGTCTTCAACAAATTAATTTAAAAACACCTGCAACCATGTTGCCAAAATGATCACTGTTATTGTCAAAGAGACCAACTGTATCTTCTTCTTCTTCTTCTTCTTCTTGAGAGAGGTTAGCTTCAAACTGAATTCCAATATTATCTTCTTCTTCTTGTGGTGGATACAAATTGGTGCTTGAATTAAAAGATGTGTTCAAGTCAATATTAAAAGGCACATTTGAGAGGTGGTTAGATGTGTTCATATAATTTAAAGGAATGTTCAAATCAATGTTGAGAGGCAATGTGTTCAACTCATTCACAGGGGTGTTCAAATCAATATTCAAAGGCATCTTGAATTTACAAAGCTCAGTATTTTTTAAGTATGTTTTTACATTCAATTTATAGAAATCAAGTTGAATCAGTATGCTTATAAATTTAAATTTTTCACATATGATATGGCGCCAATATTTTTGAGGAAATGAAAAGGAAGTCTGCGCCAAATGAAAAAAACTGCAGAGTTTGCATTGAAATAGGAGTAGGAGTATTATAAAAAACTAAAGGAAGTAGGACTAGTTATTAATGGCAAACTGATTTTGTTGGCTTACTTTAATGAAGGTGTTTGCTTTTACAATAAACAAGGAATATTAATTATTGTAACTAAACAATTTTCATAAGGGTAAAATTGACTAATTACTAATATAATGAGGGTAAATTGGGTACTGCAGTTGAGAATAAATAAAGCTGACCATGTTTCTTAAACTGTGTGAATTGACGCTTTTTGCATATATACCGTTACGGAGGGAGTAGTTCCATATTTTTTCCGAATTTATCAGAATCAATCAAATTGTTGACCACTTTTTCAACTGTTTCTAGCTGTATGTGGTGACACTGACACGTTTCGGGATAATAGAAGTGATTTTATTGGTGGATTTTGTCCAAAATTTGGAAACTTCTACTACGATATTCATGTTGAGTTTAATGCATTCTTTTTGTTGAAATGTGATATCAGTTTCGTTTATAATTTTATTCCAAAATATAACTTCTATTATGAAACCAACATTTTTTATAATTTAAATTATTTTTATTACAAAATTTAAATAAACAAGTAATATCAGTTTCGTTTTTAACTTAACATAATTATGAATTTATATCATTCTTATCGGATGCAATAGTACAATTTTTTTTTTTTTCAAAAAAGTGGCAGCAAAATGCTCCACCTCAAAACATGTATTGATAAAGAGAGATAGATACAAAAAATGGAGGGGGACTAGGCCAAAACCTCCTTAACTATGTACAACCCTAAAACAGGGTTTACCATGCTTGTTACTATCAAAACTATCTCTAATCTCTAAAGGAACGTCATTCCAAATAAGAACACTATTCAAATTAAGACCAAGTTTAGCTAAACCATCTGCACAATGGTTTCCCTCCCTATAAATATGAGAAACAATTATATTCATGTTTCTAGTTCTAGACATACAATTGTACCATTTGTTGCTTAAAAACCAAGACACCAACGTTGCTGATTTGTAAGCCTTCACTACTAACTCAGAATCCGATTCAATCCACAAATTATTCCACCCTCTGGAAACTGCAAAATCCACTGCATTTATGAAGCCATAAAGCTCTGCAGAAAAAGCTGATGAAGTGTTTAACCTGGAAGCAAAGCCACAAATAAAATCTGCACTACTATTTCTAAATAAACCAGCACATGCAGCTGCAGATGAAGTGAAGGCTCCATCAATGTTACATTTAATCCATTGAGGAGGGGGAGGCTGCCAAATAACTTCTCTCAAGAAGGAAGGCTTGGGAGGATTTAAATTAACTTTGAATGCTTTCAAAATGGTAAAGTCTCAAGTCTCTAATAGATGCAGATGCCAAAGAATTGGTGTGGTTACCAGATAACATTACATTAGCAACTATCCAAGCTAAAGATGAATTCCAATTAGGCTTGATGTTCTTGAACCTAGCATTGTTTCTGGCGATCCAAACAGCATACATGATGTTAATGATTGCAGCTTTAATAATAATCCTGCACTGTGCAGAAATAGCTCTATTGCATAGACTCCAAATGTCTTCAAGTGACTGTAATTGAATAATCATGTCCAATGAAGTTGCAAGCCAACACCAAAATCCAAAAGCAAACCTGCACTCAAAAAATAAGTGAAACATAGTTTCAATATTGGAGTTACACAGAGAGCACATGGAAGTCAAATTACAACCCCTCTCCCTAAGATTGTCATCAGTTGGAATTTTGTTAAGCATAATTCTCCATGCCAAAAGGGATCTAGAAGGCTGAATATCTTTGCTCCAAATAACTTTACCCCAAGAAAGCTTTGGATATTGACGCCTCTTGAATTCATAAGCATCCTTTAAACTTAGAAGGCCATTATCAGTACCCTTCCAAATAAGAGTGTCAGGCACATCATCCACTGGGATATCTATCTGTAGCACCAAATTTTTGAGAGTTGGATAGAGAGAATCAAGATAATGAGGAATCAACCAATGTTGATTATGAATAATGTCACTAACTTTCTTAGGTAACCATATCAAAACACTTGTGTGAATGTTAAGAGTTTCAGCAAGAGAATTCCCACACCATGCATCCATCCAAAGGTTTATGCTTTGACCATTGCCCACCTTCCAAGAAGCATTAGATAAAATTACATGAACTTCTTGCTTTATGCTACTCCACAACGAAGAGAAGATGTGATGTTTAACCATAATACCATTTCTCAAAGCTCTACTCTTCAAAATCATAGCCCAATCTTCACCAGAATTCAATAAGTCCCAGCAAAGCTTTAAATTTGCAGCATCATTTAGAGTAGATAACGATCTTAATCCCAAACCTCCTTCATCTTGAGGAGAACACACTTTTTTCCATGCCACTGTAACTAACTTTTTTTGATAAATATTACCACTCCAAATAAAGTTCCTAGTCCAAGTCTCGATGGATTTCAAAATAGATGTTGGCCAAGAGTAAATGGTAATACTATATATAGTCATACTTTGAATAACAGCTTGCACAAGTTGGGCTCTACCAGCTATAGATAATAAAGAGGCTTTCCAAGCCGAGAGCTTGTTCTTGATTTTATCAGCGATGGGAAAAAAATAACATGTTTTTGGTCTTCCTTTGAAAATTGGGACACCCAAATAATTGAAAGGAAAAGACCCTACTTTGAAGCCAAGTAAGTTTACCATATTATGAATCCTTGATTGAGAAATACCTCCACAGTAGAGGGTGGATTTGGCAGCATTTATCAACTGTCCAGAAGTATTAGCATAGATAACAAACAAGTCCTTCAGAGCATTAAGACAAGAGGTTTTACCACTACAAAATAACATAAAGTCATCTGCATAAAGACAATGACTAGGAACATGGGTGTGTCTAGTGACTCTAATCCAATCCACCTTACCTTCATCAACAAGCTTTGAAATACCCCTACTAAGCACCTCCTCAGCAATACAAAACAGAAGAGGAGACAAAGGATCACCTTGTCTAACCCCTCTATTGCATTTAAAAAACCATGAAGATTGCCATTGATTGAGATGGATAAATTGGCCGAAGAGAGAATTACTTCAATCCAATGACAAAAAGTGGAGTTAAAACCAAATTGCTTTAGAACCTTTAGAAGAAAAGTCCAGTATATTGACGAAAATATATTGAATAATGAGAGAATATTATGTTTGCATTAAAAAGTACAATAAAGTTTAAATAGTCAATTATGAAAACAACTAACTGCTCTATATTAGAGCATCCACAATGGAGCTCCCCAAATTTGAGTTTTTAACTGGGCCTCACGTGTACACATCACTCATTTATTATTTTTTAATAATAGTTCTTAATAAGCGCTCAATCTCTCCAACCCAGCACCTCTTCAAAAGTACTAAATGAGTCACATCAATAACTCTACATCACAAAATATTTTAATTATTAATAATATATAAAAGTAAGCGGGTCCCATAAAAAATATATTTTATTGAAAACTAAGGTGGGTCATAGAAGAGAGAGCGAATTCTTATTTAAGAATCAATTCCTATTACGAATTTAAAAGTGTATTGATCCAATGATAGTTCCTATTAAGAACCGGTTCTTAATAGTGTAAGATCCACCATTAGAGATGGTCTAAGTAGGCTAACCATAGACTAGTACAACTGATATATTTTCGTCAAAAAAAAAAACTGATATATTTCGTCTTGATAATTCTTTTATTTTAAAAAATTTATAAGGACCATTATTACCTAAATTGTGTTTGGTGGTGTGTGAAGTGTACCGGTTATGAAATAAGAATATGGTTACAATTTTATTTACCTACAAATATAATTATTTAATAAATTACCTTAAAAAAATTTTAACAAAGTATACAAAATATTCATCAAATGTATTATACGATGAATTTAACATTTTTTTTTTTGACAAAATACAATGTATCTAATATATATGTAATATTAATAAATAGCTCAAATACATTATATGACCATTTTTTTGTTGACTGAACATTTTATATAGAAGTTGATAAATACATATAGAAGTTGATAAATACATAGATTATAAAGTATTATTATTATTATACTATCCTATCAACATAAAAAGAAAATAGTTAGTCAAAATAAGAAAAGGAAATATTTTTTTAGGGGAAAACTTTAATATCTACATACAATATATATAAATACCCTAGTGTCTTAACAATATTTCAGGATCAGTGTACTCTATTCAAGCTCCAAGGTACTAATTAATCAAGGATTAATATCAATATGGATCATAAGCTTGTGTCTAGTTGGTACAATCATAATTCTTCAGTTCCACAATCTTATGTGCAACCACCAGAAAGAAGACCATGCAATGCTGTTTTGTCTACTAACAAAAAAATTCCAGTCATTGATCTTGGAGGACAAGATCGTGATGACATCATAAGAAACATCATTAAATCGTCCGAAGAATATGGGTTTTTTCAGGTACAAAATTTTCATATTGTTAGATGAAATTGAAATAATTGTGAAAATTATACACGGAAAAAATGTTTATCAAATTTGACGTATGTAATACTTAGATACAAATTTTGCATTTTTTTCGTCTCTAAATATATGTATATATTGTTTAATTACATGACACATGTGTTAAAAATTATATTATCTGACCGTCAGTCAAAAATACATGAGATGTCCTTAATAATCGGTCATGCGAATTAATTATGTTAATTTGTGGTATATATGTCCTTAATAATATGTTGACATAGGTTGTGAACCATGGAGTTGATAAGGAGTTAGTGGAGGAAACATTAAGAATTTTCAAAGAATTTCATGCTATGCCTCCCAATGAAAAGGTGAGTGAAAGCTCTAAGGACCCTAATGGAAGCTGCAAACTGTATACAAGTAGTGGAAGAAATTGTGAAGATGTGGCTAAGTATTGGAAGGATTCATTGAAACACCCTTGTCCACCTTCAGGAGAGTTCATTGAATATTGGCCAGAGAAACCAGAGGGATACCGGTAAAAAAACTCTAGTGTCCAATTTTATTTTTCTTGATTGTGTACGTTACATAGTTGAAAATTTGTGTTGGATTGGATCCGATGTTACATATAATTATTGTCATTTTTTGAATATATGTGCATGTTTGTTACGTGTTATAGGTAGGGATGGCAATTAAGCCAAAACCCGCGGGCCCCACCCGAACTCAAACCCGAGTCAACGGGTAAAACTCGAGTTGACTGGGTTTGGGTTCGGGTGCCACCCGATTCCACGGGTGCGGGTTTAGGATCAATCAAACCCGCACCCGAAACCACACCCGCTTATATATTAAACTACTTAATTACCCCTTAGTTTATATACCAAACTATTTATTTATTTTGTATCATGTGGGGTGAAACTTATTTGTTTAATTTGGTTGATTTCTAAGCCTATTGATATTTCATTTTGGTTGAATATGAAAAATTACTATTACTTCATTTTGGTTGAATATGGAAAATTACATTTTTTTCTTTTAGTTTTTCTTTTAGTAGATATTTTGCTTCGGGTGAAAAAACCCAAACAAAAACCCGAACCCAACAAGTGTGGATGTGGGTTTTGTTTTGCCACCCGAACAACCTTTGGGTTAGGGTTTGGGTTCGAGTTCGGGTGGTGATTTCGGGTGCGGGTTTGGGTATTATAAAACCCGTACCCGTGGGCACCCGTTGCCATCCCTAGTTATAGGATTATGATATTGATTTTGCTAATCATTGACCTGTTTAAACACTAATTGATGAAAACAACTGAAAACTTCACTTCATATTTCATTGATTCATTTTTGACATAGAAAACTTATTGTTTTAGACTTAATTATAGTACACTTATAATCTATATATAATCATTCATAATCTTATTTTATTAATGAAGAAAAATGGGTTTCTTTTAGAGTTGTTTGCCGTTACAAATGAATTTATGATGTAATACAATACAACTCGAAGTAATTTGTTTTAGATAATGGTTGAGTTGATTTTAGTTTCAGCCCAATCTGATATACATGTAACCCTCTCTATATATCAGCTCCCATCAGATATGATCAACCTCGCCGATATTGGCCCGAAATATTTGGGCTACTTGAAACTTCGGTTGATTTCTCTTCTTTCATTCCCAATCCTCTTTGTTGCTCAAAACATACTAAATATACTACTGGAATTTATCTTTCGAGATGTATACTGTAATGAAAAAATATGCTATTGAAAGCTAGCTTCTAATAGTGAGAGGGATTTTGAGCAGGGGGTGGAAAAGAAAATTCATTGTGTACTAAGGAAAATCGTTTTTTTATTAAAAAAGAGGAACCAGATTGTGTAATTTTTTAATGGTGTTATATTTGAATAACTTAATTAACATTTTTTTTTTTTTGCATTTTTCAGTGAAATCGTTGGAAAATATACACAAGAACTAAGAGCACTTGGGCTGAGAATTTTGGATCTAATTTCTGAAGGGTTGAGATTAGGCCCAAATTACTTTTCTGGAGAACTAAGTGAAAATCCAGTAGTGATATCTCACCATTACCCTCCTTGCCCAGAACCAAGTTTAACATTAGGAGCATCAAAACATAAAGATCCAAACATTCTAACCATTCTTTTTCAAGAACCAAATATCACTGCACTCCAAGTCTTGAAAGATGGGGCATGGATTCCTGTTGAGCCAATTCCTAATGCATTTGTAGTTAACATGGGGTTTATGCTTCAGGTACATACTAATTTCTTCATTTACTTCGCTAATTATCAACACGCTCTTCGCCTGAGGCCTCAAAAAATGAGACCTCAAATTTTCGGTGTATTGACTATTTTTAAATTATTTGTTGAAAATATTTAAGTATTAGTGGTTGAGTCGTTTGTGAGTCTCAAACTATCAATTTTTTGTGTTTGTTTAATTATCGAAGTTGATGTTTTTAATGAATATAGTATGATTTTTTTTTAAATCTTTTTACTAAGCGAGACCTCAACTTTGATGATCATAGAAATTATTAATTTTTAAATAATATAAAAGCTAATTTTATAGAATGAAAAAACTAATTATTAAGTAGCTAATTTTAAATAATATAAATAGCTAATATAAATTATTAGTTGTTTGTAGAATGAAAAAACTAATTTTTTTTTTTAAAAAAAACATATTAGTATTATTTAGCTTCAAATGACCTCTTTATTTAATTCGCCCGAAATGTGTTAGCTCGGATTAGAATCCTTTCATTTGAGAATCAGAGGGTTGAAACCAACAAAATGTATTGCTTATTTACTATTGAGCAGAGGCGTCTATGCCACATGGCCAACATGTGCCATGACATAGGGCCTCATAAAAATAGAGGCCTCAAAAAAAATTATAGGTAGTAAATATTAGTAAATGTTGAGTATAAAACGATGAATTGTGACCTTCCAAACAAGGAATTGTGGAGTCTAAATATTTGAGGTTTTCAGTATTCATTAATATGAGAGAGATCTATTAGTTACCAAAGGTCCTAAAAAAGATGGTTTTATTGTGAATAAATTTTTTATATGCTTTATAGTTAATTGTTATACTATAGTTTTATCAAATGGAGAGACTTGCGATATAGATTGTCTTGATTATCAAAATTTGGTAATATTAGTGGAAAAAATGATTATTTTTTAGTGTTATTGATGTTATTTGTAATTTAAATTGATGACAATTCTTTTGAATTTTTTTTTTTTTTTTTATTAGGGCCTATTTTTATTAAGTTCACACAGGGCCTCCAAAATCATGGAGACGCCCCCGCTATTGAGCTAAATATTAAAAAGTTAAAATAGTGAAATTTGAAGTAGTAAAGTCTCACAATTGTAAATAAGCTAGTGAACTTATTTTTTTCACTTGAGCTAGAAATGTTTTAATAACTTTTAGTTAACATTCATTATGATATTGTATTGTGTATATTATTGAAAAACATATGATAAGGTTTTATGATTGTCATATATAGGTAATTACCAATGGAAGGCTCATAGGTGCTGAACATCGAGTTATAACAAATGCAAGCCCTAGTAGGCACACTATTGCATATTTCATTAATCCAAGTAAAGATGCCATTATAGGACCTGCAAAGTCTCTTATTACTACAACTTCACCACCCATATACCCATCAATGGCATTTGGAGAATTGTTACACAATTTTTTGAACAAGGGTCCTTACTTTGAACCTGAATTTCGCTTATAAAAAAAGCAATCATGCTACACCCATTTTACTTAGCTTTGTACAAGTAATTATTAATAAGTTGATCGAGTATCCAAGTTTATGAATAATTTATCTTGTAATTTAACTTTATGAAGGTCTTATTTATACGGCCAAACAGTTGTGTGCAATTATTCTCTTGGTATTGCATTGAAATGCTATATCATACAATTAAAAAAATAAAATAGTGATTGAAATATTGCTAGAATTTGTCTATTTTACTCATTAAATTTAGTGATGTATTAGAACAATTATTTTTACATTTTTCATAAATATTTTTTTTAAGGAAAACACAAAAAAATTATATTTCAAATTATTTTGTTTTACTTTTCTTAATAAATGTGATCTTTTTTCTTATAATTTGAGACGGAGGAAGTATTTTCAAATAGAATTTTTGTTCTTTTTACGATTTATATATTTTTGGGTTAAATATATTTTTCGTCTCTATAGTTTCGCAGAATTTAATTTTTAGTCCCTAAAATTTTTTTTCGCACTTTTTAGTCCCTATTTTTCATTCAACTTGTGCATATCATTAGAAATTTTAATTTTTTTTCTGCGGTCATGTTTAGTACATTATATGAATCTCTCTTACAAAAGTTTAAATTTTTTTAATAATAGATGAATTAAATATGAATTTTTTAGTTTTTTGCACATAAAAATTTATAAATAATTCAGCTTATGTTAAAAAATTCTAAATTTTTTATCGGAGATGTTCTTATAATATTATAAATATGAATAAAAAAATCATTCAAAAATTTAAAAGTATACAAGAGTTTAATTAAAAGTAGGGACTAAAAATACTGAAGGAATAAACTTTAGGGACTAAAAGTGTGAAAAAAATCTTCAAGGATTAAAAACGAAATTCTTAAAAACTATAGGGACAAAAACACATATTTAATCCTATATTTTTTAGAGAAAAATACACTCACTCTCCGTAAGTCTTCTTAAATAACACTAAAACACTCCCTAACTTTTAACTAAATTTTTGTAAAAAACAAAAAAAAACTTTTAACTCAATGAACCTTCCTTTGTAATTTTTTATTTTTGGTCAAGTAGTTTAGCGGCTTGAAATTCTACCCTTAAAGTAGATAAAGTGAGATGACCCGGGTTCGAACCCCGGCTCCCTGCATATATAATGCGGTGTCCAACCAATTGAGGCAAGCTCATGGGACTGTAATTTTTTATTTAAAGTGACACATACCTCCCCCAATTTAACACCGTTAGTTCTCTCAATTAATTGCTTACTTCTCCAATTTTTTGTTCTTTCTCAACTTTCATCCACCCTCTAAAATTTCTTCCATAGAAATGCTAGAGTCCAATTATTATAATAGAAAATAGTGATTCCAATTCATTTGACATCTATGAAGCCCGGATACGTGACACGATACCGATACGGCGATACGGGAAAATTTTCAAAATCCCCGATACGATACTGCCGCGATACGTTGTTTAAAAATTAAATATATAAATGCACAATATATAAACATAACAAAAATCGAAAATGATAATAAATTAAAATTCAAATTACTCAAACTGAGCAAACAATTGACGATTACATATTGAGCAAACAAGTGACGGTTACATATCTTAAGTTAAGTAAGTACTAACAAAAAATAACATAACTAGTACTATCCAAAAAAAACATCAAAAGTATCACACAAAGAACATCATCCCCTAATATTCACTATTTAAGAGGAAACACAGATTGTATCAGTATGATGTTCTCTAATTCTATCATCATAGGACATTAGTTGTCCGATACTTCTTTGATACGTGTATCGAGAAGTATCCGACACGTATCGGTAATTTTTTCTTTAAAAAAATAATATTAATTGTCCGATACTCTCCGATACGAGTATCGAAGAGTATCGGGCGAGTATCGGTATCGGATACGTATCGGACACGATACTTTGCCATTTTTGGAGTATCGGCTTTTATAGTTTGACACCAATGAGGAAAAAATCTGTCCAAATTTTTCTGCTTTCTCTCCTCCCACGTGTCTTCTTCTTCTATGTTCTGTGAGAGATAGACTCACTTCCAAAATAGACTTATTTCAGATTGTATGATTCCATTAAGGTATTTATTTCGGATCCTATTTTTTAATCGCATTCAAAGGACATTCAAGTTAATTTGGGAGGTTTGGGAGCAATTCAAGGGCCTTAAGAGCAATTTGAAAAAAATAAATAAAAGGCTAAGGCCTTGCCAACGAAGACCTTATAATTGTATTACCAAGCCCAGTATAATAATATATGAACCTAGCTGGAGTAACATCAGAAAATTTCTCTTCCGAACCCCGCTATTCTTTTATATCTCTAATATTTCAATTTTGCCCTTGCAGAAAAATTTGGTTCAAATTCAGAGCAAATTTCGGTTTTTAGAAACCGAAATGTTTTTTCAAAGCAAAACAAATCCGGTTTTTAAAAATCGAATTTTTTTGCAAGAGCAAAATTGGAAATTCAGGAAATAAAAAAGAAACACAGGGCCCGTTGAGAAATTATTGTAACATCAAGGGTCACGCCATTTATTTTCTTACAACGCCATGCTTAAATTTCAAAGGAAATAGTACTCCCTCTGGTCCTTTATAAGAAACAACTTGAAAAAATTACACATATTATGGAAACACATTATACATAGTTATTTTCATTTAATACTCTTCTAATTTTAAATTTATTCCATGTATACTTTTATTTAATTACTCTCAATTCAACTAACTTACTTATTTTAAATGGATAATGATCAATGGCACGACACATAATTGTCGTACCATATGCACGACCGCTTACAATTTTTTTTTAAAATAAATTCTCTCATATTACTTAGTAAAAAAAAATCTCTCATATTAATTCTTAGATTTAGTTCAAACATCTCTATGCCATTAAAAAACAGAAGTTGAAACACTTCTATTTTATTTTATTTTTCTTAATTACATATTTGGTCCTTTATATTTATTTTAGGTTTTAATTTTGTCTTTTAAATTTAAAAAATTTCAATTTAGTTCTTAGTCAATTTTTGGTTTAAATCATCCATGTAACTAACAGATTTGCATATATGGACATCTTAGGAGGGTGCCAAGTGAAAGTTATATACGAAATTAAGTCAAAATTTAACAAAAAGTTAGACGAAATTAACTCAAAATTTAATAAAAAGGACCAACTTAAGTTGACATAAGTAACATAAGGGACCAAATTGAAACTTTTAAAACACAGATGACCAACTTGAAACCTAAAATAAAACATTTTGACGAAATATATATTTGAGGATTAAAATTTGCTGAATTTCTTTTTATTTATTTTTTTGGTTAAGTAGTCTATCGGCTAGAAATTTCACCCTTAAAGTAGATGAGTGAGATGACCGGGTTTGAATCTCGGCCCCGTACATATATAATGCAATGTCCAAACAAATGAGCCAAACTCATGGACTAAATTTGCTAAATTTCCTTGTAAGTTAAAAATAAAATTTGAGATATTTATAGGGACAAAAAAATAGACTAATTTTTTGGTAATATCTATTTTGAATGTTTGATCGAAAACAAACAATTACATAGTACTTTTATAAAAAAGTATATGAAAAATAATTACATAATACTTTCATATTCATACAAAAAAAGTATATGAAAAAATAACAAGGGTATAAAAAATTGTAACTAGCGCACATGTCATGCAATTTGGACGAAGCGGCCGTCGTGCCGTTTAGCATTGCTGATTTTAAATATCTCATTTCGCAATAAATAAGGGCATAAGTGAAATTAAACGTTTAAAACATTTGAAAATTTGTCAAAGTTTTTTATAAAAATGACCAAATTATTTTCTCAAATTGTTCTTTATAAAAATGATCGAAGAGAATAGTAATTAAGATTTCTCAAATTATTTGGTCCACATAAGAAGAATGAAAAGATAATTATATAGTGCACATATCACCTCTTATTTGATCATTATGTTCCATGAATTTCAGTACATTTTTTTGGGTAGTGAGTGTCAGTACATTTTTTTTTATGATAATGAGGGCCTAAGCCAAAGAAAAGAAAAATTACACGGGAATCATCCTTGGGGTAGTTATCCCGGCTAATAACAACTCCTTAATCTCTAATGGAGAGTCATTATAATAAATAATTTCCTTATCCAGAGTGCAGCCAATAGATGCTAGAGCATCTGCACATTGATTAGATTCTCTGTACGCATGAACAATATTAACTTCCCAGTTGTTTACACTGTTTTTTGGTAAACAACCGCTAGTTTATTTACTGGTAAGATCAACTAGAAAATCTTGGGACATGTTTGTGCATTTTAGGCAGAAAGACATTTAATGTTCATATTTTTGGAAATGCTATTAAAAGGCTTGAATTCAAAGCAAGTGAATGGAAATAGCAATGCAATAAATTGGTTTACTGAAAAATAAACTTTACAGAAAACTTTAAAATGAATTTAAAAGATATATGCAAAATTCATTCGAATGAATGAATGGTGTAAAATGGCGATAAAGTAAAGATTTTTAGACAATGAATTGCATTCAAATGTAAATGTTTACAAGGATTAAGAAATGGTACACAGAATCATACATTTCCTTTGTCTCGCTCATTTCGCTCGAACGCTTGGGTACTCTGAGTTTTGTAAGGATTTTAGTATGTGAATTTGTGACCCCTATTTTGACTACAAAATACATATATATAGATTTCCTCTTTCAACTGCTCTATAACGGCTGCTTCTTGACCAAATGACGCGTGTCTTTGTTTTTTCATGCGCTGTCCTTAGGTTTGAACCGTTGCACCCGTTGCCAATCAGTCGAACTCGAAGTAAGCCAAATTTGAAAATCTCTTTAGCAAACAACTAGTCTTCTCGTGAAAATCCAAACTTCTTTCGATCTAGCCAGATTTCGATTTATATCGAAGTCGAATCGAAAAGAAAAACTTCTGATGAAAGATTACATTAACCTTTTAAATATACATATTGATAACATGTATAATTTGCCATTTAACTTATCTTCATTTCATGTTTTTGTTTTAAACAAAAATATGGAGTAACAAATTGCCCCCAAAATGCCAATTTCGATTTGAATGATTCGCATGAAATTTAGGAGTTGGCATTTTAAGATTGAAACGTTTGCTTTTCCACAAAAAGTCTTCACGCTTTCCTTAGACTGCGCTGACGTCATTAGTAGTCTTTTCAACTGCCATTTTCACCATTATCAAAGCCATAATCCTGCTTTTTCGCGTGAGTGGGCCAGGTGGCGAGTTCGGAAGTTGAAAGAAAACTGCATGTAAACAGTGTAATTTCTTTTTGATTTATTTAATTCAAGATTTTATTCAAAATCTATAAATACCCTTCTTCTTCGCCATTGAAACGCTTTCTGCAACTTCAACCAAACTCCATTACCCTGAAATTTTCCAGAACTAGTAACCACGATTTCAAGTTTTCCTAACTCAAACCAACGCATTGTTCATTCCGTTTAGATCTGAAACAATTCAAAACTTCTCAGAGAGTTTTTTTTCTAATCGTGATTTCCCAAAAGTCTTTTCTGTTCAAAAATCAACAATGGCTAACGAAAATCGCGAAGTTCATGTTCCTTTTGCTGGTAAATGGAAGAATTTCATACTTCACGAAGATAAAGAACCCATGGTTCCTCAACCTCACGATGATCTCGAAAAAATGGATGTTTGGCATTCGGAACTGATGATCCCATTTGCTGTGAACAAAAACGTTTACGCGTTTGGAGGTCCTTTACCATACGAAGATGCTCTGAGCTCAAAGGTAAATGCGCTTTTTCCCTGCTTTCGAACATGTGAACCCCCAGTCTTTTCTAGCGAAACACGCCATTTAGGGTTTCTAAATGCGAAGCTATTTCGATCTGCCCCTGTTATTCCCAACACTAGGCATTTCATCCCATGGCTAAATCGAATGGAAAAAGATTTTGGGTAATATTGGAAAACTTATGGAATCTATGATTTGATTCAATTTACTCGAATTGGACCCCAAGTACAACAAGAGCTGGTCATTGCTGCAATGCATTTTTGGGAAAAATCTACTAACACCTTTCAATTTCCATGTGGAATGTTAACCCCAACTTTGCTAGACGTAGCTGCCTTAACTGGTCTTCGACCAAATGATGAGACCTTTGATCCAGCAAATACCAGTGATAACATTGATTTCGACCCAACTGAACTGTCATTCACCAAGTTTATCGAGAAAAACATGGGGAAGGGAGAAACTAGCAGCGTCGAGCACGTAGCCTTTTCAACCCTTTGGCTGTCTTACTACGTTTTCTGCTCTCGCTCTTTACAAGTAGCGAAAATGTTCATTCCCATGGCCATCCAGATACATGAGGGTAGGCATTTTGGCTTAGGAAAGCTAATCTTAGCTGTTTTGTATGAATCCATTGGACTGGCCTGTGATGAGATTAAGAAATCTATCGATGGCTCTTCATTTTTGGTCGCTGGACCTATGTGGTTGTTACAATTGTGGCTGAATGCCACCTTTGAGCAAGAATTCGATTTGAAAGTGCCCCAAGAATTTGAGAGTGAAATGGCCGATCGTCCAATCGAAGGAAGGAGGATTATCCGATTAGCCCCTCAACAATTTGAGACTGATCACAAGACCCTTTTTATGAGGTATATGAAAATTTTTCTCAATTTTAATGTTTTTAAACCCCAACACGCCCCTTTTGCTACTAGGGAATTTGGTCCCAATTGGTTTACTGAGGACTTCCCAGCTTTTGATCCTGATAATGAAGATGAAGTAAATGAGGTATGGTCAGCCTATCTGGATCCTTCTGTGCTATCTTGTAGGATAGGCACTCAAGCAAAACATTTTGGATTGGTAGGATACCAACCAAATCTGGTTTCGAGACAATTTGGGATGTCTCAGATTCGTCCCAAAAGTTTGTTTGAAGAAGAAAAGGATATGGTTTTAGGTTCGAGTCTTTCTGAAAAGACGTTTAGAGGTTATCTCAAGATAACAGAACAAAATTCATACAACCTCAACTCTTTTGACTTTAATATTTCTCATTTTTGTACCACGGACTTTGATAGTTGGTGGGAGAACTATTATTTGACTCGAACTAAAAGTGTTGAAGAGATTGTTCAAGGATTGGAAGCTGGTCTGACCAAACCAACTATCGAGAAGGTCAAGAAATCGAAACCCAAAGGTAATTCTTGCTAACTTTCTCTTTTAATCATGTTTCCACCTTATATTAATTCTCAATTCAAACTTTTATAGTTTCGAAACAAGCTTTGGAAGATGCTTTGAAGGAAACCCGCAAGACTAAGCCTGTTGATAAGAGGAATGTGGAAGTGAAGGTGAAGGTAAGTTTCAGAATTTCCTTCCCTTCGAGAATTTGCTCCTTAAAAACATGTTTATCAAACCTTGAACATATTTTCAGGGTCAGAAGAGAGCGAACAGTTCAACTGAAACTGGAAACGCCTCGAAGAAGACCAGACAAACTGTCACTATTCTAAGTGATGAATCTGTAAGTTCGATTCTTTTTCATGATGCCTTTCATTTTCGATTTTTTGTTCATTTTCTGACAAAATTTCTTGTCGAAAACAGGAAGAGGAAGTGGTGGCACCACTGAAAAGGAAACAGGCTTCAAGGCCAATTATTCAAGAGGTGAATCCAGCACCAAGTGCTGAAGTTGCTAGTCCTTCGGTTAATGAAGTCATGGATGAGGACATTGAAGGTGATGGAGGAAAAGACAAAGATAAAGCTGAAGGTGAAGATAATGCCCCAGTTGAAGAGGAAAGTCCTAAAACAACCGAGAAGGTGCCAAAGAAAAAGAAGAAAAAGAAGAAATCCAAGTCCAAGTCTAAATCCAAATCTCCTGAGGATCGTTCTCAAGCAAATCCGAGTATTTCGACTCAACCTGCTGTTGTCATTTCGACAGAAACATCGAAAGATGATCCCCCTAAGGTTGTAGAAGAAACAGATAGACTCAAAGAGGTTTTGGCTGAAAGTTTAGACCAAAATAAACCTACTGATGAAGTTGGAAAATCTACTGATGAAGTTACAAAGGTAAATGAACTTTGGACTCTCTTTCAACGTTAATGCCTTAGCCTTTATTTAACTTATCTTTATCTTTGCAGGATGATAGTGACAAAACTGTCACTGATAAAGAGAATCTGGAGGCAGCTGATGCTGCTGCTTCGAAAATGGAATTTGTTCATACAACTTCCAATTCTCAAGCCAACCCAGATTACTCGAATGAGCAAATGGATTTTGAAGCTGAGTTCATGCCTGAAGCAGAGGAAGGTGGATCAGAAATTTTGCCAGAGTCTTCGACTTCGAAACTCTCGGCTAGCCTTGGCATGTCTGAAGGGGATTTTGACCAAATGAGAAAATCGCAACCAGACTTGGCATTAAGACTTCTCATGGCTAAGAAATGGGAGCCTGCTTCAAGCAGTGATACTGGCGATACTTCGAGTAAATCTGAAGCCAGTATTCGACAAAACGTTCGCCAGGATTCTTTGTTGCTCAAGTTTCATTCAGAATACATAAATGGTGACATGTTGAAGTCTATTGAAGAAAATACCAATGCTGCCTTTGCCCATAAAAATTTCTTGAACCAGCTGCATAATCCTCTTACTGATCAAGACACTTTGAGTAAAGTCATTCAATTTGAATCGATAATCGAGCAATTTGCCAAAGCTGTACAGAAGAAAGAATATACTCTTGGCAGGATGAGTCATCAGAAACTGGCCCAAGCTATTGTTTTCGATAAAGCTAACCGCTCCGTCGAAAAGGTAGAAGCAATGAAAACCCAAAAAGCCAACTCTGGTGAGGGAGTCCAAGAGTGTATTCTTAATATTGACAAATGGCAAGAAGAAATTGCGGGATTGAGAGCTGAAATAGTGAAGCGAGAGCTCCTCATTCATTCTGAACAAGCAAAACGTAAACAACTCGAGGAAGCTGCCACTCAAGCTCACCAAGAGGCAATCGAGAAAGAAGCTCGAGAGGGTCTTAAATACTTTAGTGCCTCTGAAGCTTTGCAGGAAGATGTTAAATCTCTCGAGAGCAATGTACAAGTTATCGATGTCGAATTGGCTTTACTCAAAGCTCATTATGCTAATTTGAAATCCAAGGCTTGATTGTGTCCAATGAATTTTCTTTCTTATTTCGAACAATTTGCTATGTTAGGTTCCAAATTTTTGAACAAGTTTTAATTTGGGTTGTAATATTAACAATGCCCTGTTTTGTGGCAAATTATTATGTTTGCCATCTCGATTTCTCTAATTTCGATGTTCTCGAATTATTCTATAGGCTTTGCTAATCCAGATAACTTTTAAAACTCAAATTGAGTTTTTTTTTTTTATAATAAAACCTCGGAATTCACGGCGGAAAAAATCTTTCTCCACTTCTTGATGCGTGCAACTGACAGATATTCTTTTAAAAGACCGTGTTTGACTCTGTTTTCAAAACAGTCAAGTCAATCTATATTTATTGTTTGCGAGAAACAAGGGAAAATTAACTGCCAACCGTCCAGATTTTCTCTATAAAAGAGGAGCGTTTCCATTGGGATTTTTCATTCCAAGTTCTTTTACATTCTTTCTTTCTTCAAGAAACCATGAAAAGAAAATCTAAAGGTATTGTTTCTATTAAGAAAACCAACAAACCTTCTTCTGTTTCTAAACGCAAAAAACATCAAATTCCCAAATCTAAACCCAGCCAATCTTCTCTAAAGATTCAAACGAAATCTCAACGCCGTATCCAAGAACACGATGATTCTGGCTCAGATGAGACTGATCCAGATTACGCTGAATTTTTGAAAACTTACGTCCCAGAAGAAAATCTCTGTCAAGATCAAGATGATTCCCTTATATTGGTCGAGGATCTTACCAATTCTCCTCACAAGAATGGAAAGGACATTGCGTCCAGTTCTTCGAAGATGAAGTGAGGTGTAGCGGTCCACCTTACTGCTGTTGGGGATTGTTCTTAACCACTCGGACATATCGACCTCTGTGTGGTGGAACTTCTCAACCAGTTGGGAAGGATTAGCAGTTGCACCTTCTTTCTTGCTTTTCTCTTTATTGTTTAAACATAGAGATGCACTAGGATAGATTTCTGTTAAGTCAAATAAGACTATAGATGGTTTCGAATGTAACCAACTCTTGTATTTGAAATACAATTTCTATTATTTGATTGGTTTAAATAAATTCGTAATATTGAGAATGTCCTGCTTTTGTGGCAATTTATTAATTTTTTGCCATTTTAATTTCATGATATTTCTTTATTCTATACTTATATTTATTTCACATAACGTTGGCTTATATTTTTTCAAATACTTACCATTTATATTAAGAGTGCGTCTTTCAATAGTTAACTCTTCGATCTCGAATGCACCATTAGAATATATTTGTGAAATCTTAAAAGGACCTTCCCAATTGGGTGACCATTTTCCTAGAACCCTATCCTTTCGATCCATAGGCAGAATAGTTTTCCAAACTAAATCTCCAATATTAAAGGTTTTAGATTTGACCTTTTTATTGTAAACTTTGGCTATTTTCTCTTTTTGCTGAGTTAACCTTTCCAAAGCTTGTATTCTCTCTTCATCTAAATCAACTAATTCATCTAACATCATGTTCCAATAATGGTCATTTGGTATTTCCATTTGCTTTTGGATTCGAATTGATTGCAAATGTATTTCGACTGGTAAAACTGCGTCATGACCATATGTCAAACGAAAAGGGGTTGTATTAGTTGATTCTTTTGGAGAATTTCTGCATGCCCATAATACTTTGTCCAAAGTATTGTTCCAATTTCTAGGTTTTTGGGCAATGTGTTTTTTAATTAAGCCAATAAGGGTCTTATTGGCTGCTTCAACTTGACCATTTGCTTGTGCATAGTATGGTGTCGAAGTCAGCAAACGAAAACCAGTTTGATTTGCAAATTCTTGCATTTTTCGACCAGTAAAAACTGAGCCTTGATCAGTAGTGATAGTTTCAGGGATTCCAAATCTGTAAATAATATACTTTTGAATAAAACTAATCACTGCTTCTTGGTCTACATTTTGCATGGGTACTGCCTCGATCCATTTTGTGAAATAATCCACTCCAACTATTATAAATCTTTGATTTTTTGATGAAGCAGGTTTTATTTCACCAATTAAATCTAAAGCCCATCCTCTAAATGGCCAGGGTTTAATAATGGAATGTAATTCACTTGCAGGCACATGTTGTATTCCTGCGTGTTTTTGACAATCTTGGCAACCCTTAGCAAATTCTATGCAATCTTTTAACATAGAAGGCCAGTATAACCCCTGTCGAAATAGTAACCATTTGATTTTGTGACCTGCTTGATGAGATCCACAAGCTCCACTATGCGTTTCAGAAACAGCTATATGAGCCTCTGATTCATTCAGACATTTAAGTAAGACTCCTTCAACAGTCTTTTTGAATAAGTTGTCTCCAATGATAACATAGCTTAAAGCTCTATATTTGATCTTTCGAGCAGTATCGCTTGTTGGATTTTGTAAGTAATCTACAATTGGTTTTCTCCAATCAGTGTTTGTTAAATTGTCAATTGCCAAAATTTGAAATTTTTCTTCCTCATGACATTTATTATCAATAGTTTCTTGTGGTATAATTTCCCCCACAAGTTTTGGCATTGACAAGTTTGGAGATAATAAATCATTGGATACTAGTTTTTCTTTGATTTCGATTAATTCATACAATTGATCTTTTGACATTTTGTATCCTGAAGCAATTTGAGCTAAGTCATTTGCTTCTTGATTTTGCAATCGAGGAACATGTTCGAAATCAACAGTATCAAAACAAAGTAACATTTGTTTTGCAGTTTCGAAATATTTGACAAGATGTTCTTTTACACATTTATACTCTTGTGTTAATTGTTTCAATACCAATTCTGAATCTCCTTTGATTCTTATGTTCTTTGCCCCCAAGTCTATTAAAATTTCTAGACCTGCTATTAAAGCTTCGTACTCAGCTTCATTGTTTGAACAAAGACCATTTATTTTATACTTAAATTTAGTTGGGATTTTCAATGGTGAAATAATCGGTATCCCAATTCCAGTTCCAAACTTATGTTTAGAGCCATCAAAGTATAAAATCCAAGGCTGAACCTCTACAACTTCTTGAGTTGATTCTATTATAGAATGATCAACTATAAAGTCAGCCACTATTTGACCTTTAACTGCTTTTAACGGTTTATATGTCAAAGCGTATTCAGTTAAGGCTAATGCCCATTTTCCAATTCTACTATGTAAAACTGGTTTCAAAAGCATATGTTTAATTACGTCGAAGTGAGAATAGACATAAACTTCAATAGGCTTTATATAATGCTTAAGTTTCATACAAGAGAAATATAAACATAAACAAAGTTTTTCTATAGCATTATATCTAGTTTCAGCATCATTTAGAACCCTACTTAAATAATATATGGCTCTTTCGTCTCCATTTTCATCTTCTTGAGCAAGCATGCTACCAATGGTCGAATCAGATGCTGAAATATACAACTTCATAAATTTGTTTCGAATGGGAGACATTAGTATTGGTGGTTTTGAAAGATATAACTTGATATCTTCAAAAGCTCTTTGATGCTCTGCTTCCCATTTGAAAACATCGTCTTTCTTTAATCTGAGTAGTGGTGAAAAGGGTTGGGATTTACCACTTAGATTCGAGATGAATCTCCTTAAGAAATTGATTTTTCCCAGCAAAGATTGAAGTTGCTTTTTAGTAACTGGAGGCTGTGTCTCCATTATTGCCTTTGTCTTATTCTGATTTATCTCAATGCCTTTCTTATGTACAACAAAACCAAGGAAATCTCCTGCCTGCACACAGAAAGCACATTTTAGTGGATTCATTTTTAATCCACATTTTCTCATTCTTTCGAATGATTCTCTAAGATGTTCCAAATGGCCATTATCAGATGAAGATTTGATAACAATATCATCTATATAGACTTGCATAAAGTTATCAATAAAATCATGGAAAATCAAATTCATTGCTCTTTGATATGTAGCCCCAGCATTCTTTAAACCAAATGGCATTACTACCCATTCATAAGTTCCTAATGCTCCTGGGCATCTAAAAGCAGTTTTATGAATATCTTCTTCAGCAATAAAAATTTGATTATATCCCGAATAACCATCTAACATGCTTAAATATTCGAAGCCTGCTGCTGAGTCAATGAGCATTTCTGCTACAGGCATAGGGTATTCATCCTTAGGTGTAGCATTATTTAAATCTCGAAAGTCTATGCATACTCTAAGAGTTCCATTCTTTTTAATTACAGGAACTATGTTTGCTAACCATTGAACATACCTGGCAGTTCGAATGAACTTGCTTCTCAGCAACCTTTCGATTTCTTCTTTTATCTTGGACATTATTTCTGGTGCGAATCTCCTTGGTAATTGCTTAATTGGCTTCTTTTCTGGCTTCAGAGGCAGCCTATGTTCAACCAATTCTTTGCTTAGACCCGGCATTTCGTTGTAGTCCCAAGCAAAACAGTCTTTATATTCCTTAAGGAGTTCGATCAGCTTTGTCCTGAAATCTGGATTGATGTTGGCACTGATGTAAGTTGGCCTTTTTGTTAGGCCATCTCCAATGTCTATTTCTTGCAATGAGTCTTGTGCTTGCATTTTATGATTTACATTTAAAGGATCTTTTTCGAAACCCAAAGGTTCGTCATCATAAATGCAATCCAAATTTCGCAAGTTTGGCATATTCTTGCCATCTTCAAGATCATTGGTTTTAGAATTATTGGCTTCGAAAGCCACTTCTTTTTTCATTGTTACAGCTTCTAGTGTCGTATTTAATCTATTTTCGGCCATGTAAGCCGAAATTCTTGCCCATGGGTTGGGCTCAGTCATCAGGATAGTAGAATTCACAATCCCACCCAGATGGTGGAATTACTCCATCTTCAGAGGAATTCTGATCTATTTCCTCTCTTCTCCAACAAAATCCATGAGTTGGGTGGAGTTTTACAGAGTGGTAAACATTTTCAGAAACCACTTTATCAAAGGCAGCGTCTTTATCGCCGCATGGTGCAATTGTAGCAAGGTTCTTGTCGAAGGTCTGCTTTGTTATTTGATATTGTTCAGACAGATAGTAACTTTGATCTGCTTCCACATATTCGACAATACCATCATCTCTCCAAATAGCCAAGTTTTGGTGAAGAGTCGAAGGCACTGCCCCCACTCCATGAATCCATTCTCTTCCCAACAGAAGATTAAAGTTAGCTTTGGATTCAACCACCAAAAATAGTGTTGGCCTAACTGTGCTTCCAATGGCAACTTCAACTTGGAGAGCACCCCAAGAGTGGCCACTTTTCCCTTCATAGTTCGAAAGGACTATATTGTGAGAAATAAGATCAGTGTCATATTTCCCTATTTTCTCCATTAATGAAGAAGGCATCAGGTTCACAGCTGCTCCTCCATCAATTAGAACCTTGTTTATGCCAACATTGTTGACTTTTGCTCTGACAAACAAAGGTTTAAGATGATTCTTCATCCCTTCATCAGGCCTTGCAAAACTGGCGCATTGCTCTTCAATGCATCCATTATCCATCACATAGTAACAAACTGGTTTGACATCAACCAGTGGTGGTTCATAGCAGTCCTCTTCTCGATCAGAAAAAGACCAAACATCAAACTCTCGTGGCAATACAGACACCACATTACAAACCACATCGAAGTCATCTTCTGACCCTAAGTCATCATCCTCACCATCAAAACATTCCTCTTCATTTATTTTTTCGTTATTTTCTTCTGGAATGTTTGGTTGTGAGAGTCTCTCGATTATAGGCCTCTTGGCCTTTTCTTGAATCTTGATTCCTTTCGAGTTGTTCTCTTGTGGAACATTTTGGAATTCTTGTTTCTTCTGGCGCTGGAACCTACGCCATTGTGTTCTTGTCATTGGATTTTTACCCTTATAATTATTTTTATAAGAGTATTTACTGGCATCCATTGCCATAATAGGTTGAGCATTAGTTTGCCAACCTTTACTAGAACTTCCTTGATGCTTGACTCTCTTATCGAAAGCTGCATATCTACCATGTCCCCATTGACCCATGGGTATTTTTGTTGATGGTAAGAAAGTTTGTTTTCGACCAATCCTTTCATGAATCGAAGGATTTGACAATACAGCTTTTCCTTTGTTAGGATATTGATTTGGTCCACTATTGAAGTTCAGTTTTCTGTTTGGACCATTTAACTTTGGCTTCACATAAGGAAGATAATTCTCGAGGCCTGCAGTAGCCTCTTTGTCGCATACAGCACTACACCTAGGGCATAGCATGACTTGGTGATTCTTTGCTTTGCATCTCATAAGAAAATCTAGCAAATCCTCTTCAGCCTTAGGGTAAACCACCTTAATTTTCTCGATATAATCTTCCTCTGGAATTGATTCGAGAGTCGTAACTTCCATTGCTTCCACCATCATAAATTCGAATGGTTCAGCAAACGAAGTATCAGCAATCTGGAGAGGGTCAGTATCCACCTTCATTGGAGGCTTCGATTTCTCGTCGAATTTTAATCTTCCCTCGTTCAATGCTTTTTGGACAAGATCCCTGAAAAGAACACATTGAGATGTTTTATGACCCACAAAATTATGAAATTTGCAATAACCACTTTTCTTTCTTTGTTCTAAAGGAGGAATTTTTAAACCCTTTTGAACAATTATCTGGCCATCATTAACCAATAAATCGAAGATTTCATCACATTTAGTAATATCAAACGTGTAGGTTTTTGCAACATATTTATCATTTTTGGGTTCAATAGGATTTTTTCCATTAGATGGCTTTAGTAATTTACACATACAGGGAGGACCTGGCTTTAATTCGCAATCGAAAACAACTTCGTCATCACTATCATAAGTTTCTATATAAGCAATCTTTTCTTTTTTATGAAACTTAGATGTTCTGGCCTTTTCGATCTTTAGTCTTTCGACTTGTCGAACTCTATCAGCCAATTGTGACATATCCCTTAGATACTGTGTATTTAACTTCTTCCTAATTGAATAATCGAGACCACCAGCGGCCATTTCGACTAACTCATGTTCGGGGATTGGTGTAAAACATCTTGCCTTCAGGATCCTAAACCTATTAAGGTATTCGTCAATAGACTCTGGTACCTTGCGCTTAACACTAGCCAATTCTTTAAGGCTAATTTTAGTTTGGCCCATGTAAAATTGCTCATGAAACAACCTTTCTAATTGGGTCCAATTATGAATCGAATGGGGGGGAAGAGTTGTAAACCATGTGAAAGCGTTTTTGGTCAAAGAATTTGGAAAAAATTTCATTCTTAAATTCTCATTATTCGCTAAATCCCCACATTCTACTAGATATCGAGCAATATGTTCGACAGTAGATTCATTAGTATCCCCAGAAAATTTTGTTAACTTAGGGGTTTTCCAATTTCTGGGTAATTCAGTTTGAAGCACAAATTCAGACAAAGCTGATACAAAGTTTGGCCTATGTATACCAACATTAAGGCCATTTTGTGCAAGAATATTTTCGACCAAATGGGACAAATTATTCTGTCCAGCAAAGTTGTTTTGTTGGACATTTCTAACGACTTCGTCAGCATTTTGGTTTCGATTTACCAATATCACCCTTCGATTTTGATCTACAACATTTTGATTTATATTTTGTTGAGCCTCTGGGATCAGGTCTGGCCTAGGATTGACATTCATTATAATATCTGGCAACGGGTCTTGCCTTTGGTTAACATTTTCGTTTTCATTAGGTAATGGCCCATTTTGACCATTAGGCCTATTATTATTCGGAACATTGGGTGCTCCAAAGAAATTTGCCATCCTTCCCATTTGGTTGGCTAACATCTGATAACTATCGTTTGTAGTTTGTATCAATGGGTTGAAGACTGCCCCAATTTGTTGTGTTAACATATGAACCATTTCATGATTGCTATCATCCATTTGCTGCCTAAGAGACATCAAGGATGTATTAGTCAAATTCTGAAATTGTCTTCCCTGATTTCCTACTACTGAAGTCGAAGGGGAAAACATATTTGGCCCTTCATTACTAGAATTATGAAGGCCAGCCATAAATTCTGGGGGCATGCCATATGGACGCTCATTATTTGATAATCGAAACTGGCGAAGAGGGCTTCTCTGATCGCCATTCATTGACTGTGAAAAATTACCTCCACCTATCTGCGCAGATGATGAGGGAATCGAAGGAATAGTTACTGGAACAGTTGGTATTCGTTCCAATATTACAGAAGGACCACTCGAACCTGTGGTACTCGCATTTTGGTTAAGGGTCATAGACCCATTTCCAGAACCTACATTGGCATCATTGCCAGAAGATTGCGATGGTTGTCCCTCTGGGATTGATTGATTTACGTTTAAACTTGTTGATGGTCTAACCATTTTCTTACGAGTTTTACAATTTTCGAAGTTTGGTAAAGATTTACCACTCCTCAAATGCATACAAAACAACGGAAAAAAGCAAATAAATCAACAGAAAAATTTTAAAGTAAAATGCACAAAACCAGTCCCACTGGGCGTGCCAATTTGTTTACACTGTTTTTTGGTAAACAACCGCTAGTTTATTTACTGGTAAGATCAACTAGAAAATCTTGGGACATGTTTGTGCATTTTAGGCAGAAAGACATTTAATGTTCATATTTTTGGAAATGCTATTAAAAGGCTTGAATTCAAAGCAAGTGAATGGAAATAGCAATGCAATAAATTGGTTTACTGAAAAATAAACTTTACAGAAAACTTTAAAATGAATTTAAAAGATATATGCAAAATTCATTCGAATGAATGAATGGTGTAAAATGGCGATAAAGTAAAGATTTTTAGACAATGAATTGCATTCAAATGTAAATGTTTACAAGGATTAAGAAATGGTACACAGAATCATACATTTCCTTTGTCTCGCTCATTTCGCTCGAACGCTTGGGTACTCTGAGTTTTGTAAGGATTTTAGTATGTGAATTTGTGACCCCTATTTTGACTACAAAATACATATATATAGATTTCCTCTTTCAACTGCTCTATAACGGCTGCTTCTTGACCAAATGACGCGTGTCTTTGTTTTTTCATGCGCTGTCCTTAGGTTTGAACCGTTGCACCCGTTGCCAATCAGTCGAACTCGAAGTAAGCCAAATTTGAAAATCTCTTTAGCAAACAACTAGTCTTCTCGTGAAAATCCAAACTTCTTTCGATCTAGCCAGATTTCGATTTATATCGAAGTCGAATCGAAAAGAAAAACTTCTGATGAAAGATTACATTAACCTTTTAAATATACATATTGATAACATGTATAATTTGCCATTTAACTTATCTTCATTTCATGTTTTTGTTTTAAACAAAAATATGGAGTAACACCAGTCCAAATCCATCAATCTCTGGATATGCCTTACCAACATAGCTCCCACAGGGCTCTGCAGAATGCCCTTTGTTATAACATGAACCACCGTGACTAAGTCAATATTAAGTTCTACAGCCATGAAACCCAACCTCCTAACATAAGACAATCCTTCAAATACACCCCACAATTCTGCCACAAAAGCGCTACAATCCCCCACTCCTTTCGCAAAACCACCAAGCCACTCTCCTTGACTACCCCGTATTAAACCTCCACATCCAGCTATATTTAGATGCGTCCTTGCTCCGTCCGTATTGAGTTTCACATAATTCCCTGCCGGTGGCTTCCATCCAATTTGAGAGGTCACATATTCTCTACAGCGGAGTACCTCGGTTGCTTTCATGGCTTGACAATAATCCTCCACTTTGCTTGTAATATACCGGATCGAATGCACAGGTCTCACGAAGTCATCATCATGCATTTCTTTGTTTCTCCACATCCAAAGGCTATGGCACACCGTTGCCCAAAAATCACACCAAGCGCTACCAATACGTTGGTTCCTACACTTGTTCAAATTCGTTCTGATCCACTGCTGATGTTCTTCCATAAAGAAAATACTTCTCTCCTCCATAGGCACAACCTGCCGCCAAAATGGTACAATCAAGGGACAATCTCGTAAAGCATGTAAGCTTGTTTCCTCAACTTCGCCGCAATAACAACACATAGAATGACCAAGTCCCATTCTACTTTTGAATTGATTTGTCAGAAGCCTGTTATGAATTAACCGCCATATAAAACAGCGGACTCGCTCTGTTACGGCTAACTTCCACACCTTACTCTGCACGGGATCAAGCTCCTGTTGATTAAACTTAGAAAGCAGGTCATACATAACCGACACGGAGAAATCACCGTTGGTGCCGCCAACACCTGCACGCTGGTCAGTACATTTTAATACACCTAAGAATATCACATTGTTTAGAAATCATGGCCAAAATTAATTTATAAACAACTGCACTCTTCAACTCATTAAGACAGATGATGAATTTAAATGAATTGATCAGCCTTTGATTAAAAGAAGTTCATTGAATATCATATTAGTTGTTGGAACTATATAATTATTTTTATTTTAGTCTTTATAAATATTTTTATTTGAGTTCAGTTTCTATAAATAAATTTAAAAATTATTGTTTTCAATTTTTGGCGTCAATACGTAACTTAATATAAACACGCCACGTGGGTCCAAAAAGGTGGTCTTAGGAACTTAAAATAACCATTTTTAAATTTATATATATAGTGTCTGAATTCAAATAAAATGATTATTTCTTTTATCAATAAGCTAAATTTAATTGAAAGAAAGTGAACTAGCTAAGTACAAAATGTACGCACCAAATATCACAAAAACAGAAGTTACAAAAACAGAGGGGCAATTCTGAATAGCTATTCTTTTATACCCCAATATTTCAATTTTGTCTTTATAGGAAATTTTGGTTTTTCGAAACCGAATTTCTATTTAGTGTAAATTCAGATAAATTTCGATTACTATAAACCGAAAAAAAATTTAAGGCAAAAAAAACTTTAGTTTTTAAAAACCAAAATTTTTTACAAGAACAAAATTAAAAATTCAAAAAGTAAAAGAGAAATACCGGATCGGTAGAGAACCTTTAAAAAAACAAGAAAAAAAAACCCAACAGGCCAAAAAGAAAGAAACAGAAGCTACCAACACCCCCTCAAAAACTGCAAAAAGACACCTCTAAATCACAATTATATATTCTTTCCCATTCAAAAAACATTATGTCCAATCTAATCACATTATGTTCAAGAAATCACATATATTATGTCTAAACCGCTCCGTTTACATAAGATCCGTATATTATGTCCAATTGTATTAGTCTAAATCCTTGATTACACACGTTTGAGGGTCTATATGAGATAGATTATGAGCCTTTGTTTAAGCTTTAAAAAAAATAGATTTTTTTTTTAAAAAATTTGAAGAAAATCTAAAGTTATTTTCTGTTTGTTTACAATCATAAAAATCTATTTTTTAGAAAATGGTTTTCAAAAAAATAGATTTTGAAGAAAGCTATTGAAAATAGCTTTTCATTTTGAAGAAAAAATAGATTTTTTAACTAAAATGATTTTTGAAAAAATCTGAAACAAACGACACTAAAGTAAAAAAAGTGATTTTTTTTTTAAAAAAATCTCAAACAAACGGACCCTGTATAATATAACTTGTTATGTATTTCTCAAGTGTACGTGATGACGATAAAATATTGTTTCTGCTAAAAGCTAAACTTTATAGAGAGGATTTTTCTATGACTAACACACTTGCATGGCTGAAAAACCAAAACTTTTTATTTATATATATATTTTTTGTCAAATAGTCTACTTGCTATAAATTTCATCTTTAAAGTGGATAAGTGAGATGACCGGAGTTTAAATCTCGACCCTCTGTATATATAATGCAATGTCTCTACCAACTAGGCTAAACTCACAATTTTTGGGGTGATGTTTTCAGGTATCAATGCACATCAGAAGAGGAGTACAAATGTATCTTAGTTAGTCGTTCATTTTAAGATTGCAGACACCATGCTTGCTTGGTGTTAAAGTAATTAATGAAATAGAATGGAAAAGGGACATGCATGCTTTCATTAAAGGGAATGACTTAATTTCTCAGTGTCAAAATTTGGTGAAACATATTTGACATAAAAAGAACTAGTGCAGTGTCAATTATCAATACTACAAAAAAAATAATTTATCTATTTGTCAGTGTAGTTGACAAATTATATATCTACAAAAGGTAGCATTTTTTAAAGTTATACATGTCACCACCAATGATGAGTTCATTGTATAGTAAATTCATTATCTTAATTTGTAGTAGTATACTGCCTCTTATACAAATGGATTTCATTGTGATAAACTCAACATATTTAAAACGAGCACCATGTAATTGAGATTTAATTAGCTCTTTAGTCTTTAACATGATTCTTATCGAAAATTCAAGTAAAACAATTAATTTTGTAGTAGTAACATTCTAGCTTTCCATATCTTTTAAAAGCAAACAATGCATCCCAGGCTATTAAATATATCTAAAAAAATAAGAGAAATATAAATTTAAGTGTTTGAAAAATTAGAAGTGTAACATTATTAATTATGTCATAGATAGTGAAATTACTAAATGACATTAAAAATTCTAGAGTAAGACATATAACACATGTCTTGTACTCTCTTTGGTCTGGTACATAGAATCTTCACCGTTAATATTTATTACACAACGATAAAGAATACATCTCATCTCATAATAAAAGGAGGCATAAAAATTTGTGGACAATCCACATTTGTTCGCATTCAACATATCCTATTAATTAAGAGAAAAGAGAATCAAATAAAATTATTAAAAAGGGATAAAATATTGTGTACACAGTAAAAAAGAAAATTCAAAAAGAATAATAATAATGGCTTACCATCAACTTCAGTTGCGAACTTGCGACAAGAAATATCAAAAAATATATAATCAAAGCATAAACAATCTTGAGATAGCCATATTTTACCATATTTGCATGTCAAAAATAGAATATGGTTCCATCTCTTTGTGGTCTTAGATGAAGTGGTAATCCACTGAAATTAAACTCACATATAATTGTGAGATCCCGAGTTCGAACCTGGGTCACGACGTTCAGTCTAACAATTTCGGCATTTTTACCAGTTGAGCTAGGACTTATGAGACTAATTGATCTCTTTATAGTGTATGTATACAATTTACCCTCTCCTAAAAAGAATTAATTTTTTTTTTTGCTATTACTCATTCCGTTACAAATTATATGTCATTTTGAAAGAAAACAAATTTGTACTAAATTATATGTCACTTTACATTACCAATGAAGCATTTAATGCAACTATTTTTATTATATCCTTAACTATTTATTACTCTTTCTTCTTTCAATTTTAAAATTTATTTTTTGAATACCATAAGTGAAGGACAATTTTGTAAATCAACTAATAATTTCTCTTTTCCATACAACAATGATTACATTTCTTAATATGTGTAAAAATATTAAAGTGACATATAATTTAGAACGGAGGGAGTATGTAATAGTAACAAATTCTTCCTAAATTTGAATCATTATTTTATTTGAGAAAAATAGAATCTTTATTAAATGTCTCCCAATTTGGACCAATGGGTTGTGTTTGTTCTTTTCTCACACTTAAGAGCTCATTCTTATTTCCTTAAATTTGCATTATTATTTAAAGATTTAATTAATTTGTAGTCACTAAACTATTTGAAAAGTTTTAAATAGATTTATAAAACTAAAAATATATATATTGAGGTCCTTGAGATAATATTAGGTAATGTTCTTCCATTACATTATTATTAATCAGTTCTCAAAACTAATATTTTTTATATTATTTCGTTACAATATTATTAATCAATTGCTAGCTAGTCAAATTGTAACAAAATGACCTATTTACAAAAACAAACAAAAAAGAGTTTAGAGACTTGAAAAACAAATTGTAACAAAATGACCAAGTATCACTACTCAAACATGTTATAAATAGAAGAATAGTTATATCAAAAACATTATTAATTAGTAGTAAAAGAATACCATATACAGTACAAATATCAGACATATACAATGTCCCATATTGTATAAAATATTTGTCTAGTTGTTAATACTCAAAAGATAAAATTATCTTGAAGGAACTTGATTGCTGCAATTTTGTCAAAAATCAATCATCTCTAGCTATAAGTATAACTACTAGTTTTGACAAGCTGAATAATACGTTGTCATGGAATCATCCAAAGCATGGAACAGTAACTGAATTTCTTCTTTGACCCAAACTATGTTTGCAACACTAGCTTCCTAGCTTAGCTTAACACTCCGTTTGGCTTTTTGTTCATAGTAGGTTACGGTTTTGAACTTTTGGTATAACCGACGACACAACACCTACATGAATTGACACAAAGCTAGCTGGATTTGTGATATGTGCAACTATTTTTATTTATAAATAAATTTCTATTCTATAAAAATTTCAACCATGTTATGGATTGGATCAAGACTTGTACTTACCAATATGTTCGGCCCAAACCCGAAAGAACCTAACATGTTCAATCTAAAAGTCACGATTAAAGCCTAATGGCCATGATTCAATCCAATAACCGATGAGACAATTCGTAAGTATATCTCTATCATTGGGTCTTGAGCAACTACATAGGTAAGTTTGACACCACATCTTAATCCAACAAACATGATTCACTGTCTGACCACATTTATTAGAATAGACTTTCGATACAAGAAAACGGGTGAACTTTTCGTCTAACTATCGGCTTTGATATCATTGTTGGACCACGAGATGTAGCCAGGAATCATCCACATTGGACTTTTTTTTACACAACATTGGACTTAAGAACAACTATCCAAGTGAGTTGAACACCACACATTAACCCAAAATATTAAGGTATTAAGTTTTTAGGTCCTCTCAATATAAAATTGATCTAACCTGATGATCAGAAGAGGTTGAAGACCAGCTTTCCGTTGTAAAGCAAGCAGTTGATCCATCGGAGGGGGGTTTGTACCTGCAGACACTCTGATGCTTAAGCCACTTTAGAGAACAAGTACAAGTTTTAAGGCGTCACTAAGAATGAATAAGAATACCTGACCCTCCCGTAGAGGAGGGTATTTATAGAGCCCCCAACGCTGGGCCAAATGTCCTTTTAATGGACCGTGTTGAGCAACCCATTAAGAGTGACTGCCAAGATTTCTCCTTGGATGGAGGGAGAGTGACTATGATGATGACGTGTCCTCGGAACGGTGAGGAACACGTGGAGCACATGTGATATGCGTTTGCTGACGTGGGCGAGCAGACCCGTGTTTGTTGGGTCACTCGAGCAGAAGTGGGTCGGACCTAAAGTTAGGCCCAGTTCAGAACAAAAATGTTCAACCTCTATTTTTCTAAGAAATATGAGACTTAATTTAGCTCACACTTACAACAATAATTTTCCCCTTAAATATGACCAGTTATTCAAGTTTTTATACACCCCTCAAATATTTCATTATCACGAATAACATTCGGATAGTATTATAGGCTCTCGGTTCAACTAATTTGAAATAAACATTTCATTATCATGAAGAACTTTCAAATAGTATTATAGGCTCTCGGTTCAACTAATTTGAATTGATCATTTCATTATCATGAATTAACACGCTAATCATAAATTCTAAGGGGCACTGTTGTTTTTTATTTGGTACTTGGCATAATGGTGCAAGATGTTGATTGGCATTTTCTTATGATCAGGACATGTCAAAATCTATGATTTGATTAAACCTAATCAATATAATGTCCTTTTTTTTGTCTATCTTCAAATTGATAATTAGCCAAAAAAATATTCACATGGACATGTCTCATAATTACTTGTTTTAAGAGATAAATACAGTATTTGCTTTCTCGACCTTGATAGCGTGTGCTTTGATTGATTTTTGATTCTACATAAAAAGTATATATCCTAGTCTTGGCTAGTCAATTTCCATGTATGATATGAACTATGTTCACATTAAACATATATTATTGCATATGTATTTGAAATGTTAAGTCCACAAAAGAGGAAATTTAAATTTATTAGATTTACTCAAAAGTTTGGCCGTTGTATGTCCAACAACAATCTAAATTGAAACAATGTTACATAATCACAATAACATTTTTTTCCCTTTAACTAGAAAGCATATCATGCATTGTTGTATGTAATTTCTTGTCAATAAATATTCTCTTGTTGAGAGTTTTAATTAAATAATTAAATTTAGGAATTTTATATCCTCTCAATTAAGTATTTATATTTTACATCATAAATATTTAGCAAAATTGTTTTATCTTCCTATTTGAATGAGAGTTTTTTTTAGATGCGGGCTTAAACCCTCTTCGCTATAAAAAAAAAGTTTAGATACTCACTTGTAGTGAATTAATGATCCAACAAAATAGATTAGTGAGCCAATTGGAAAATCTAAACCACTTTCAAAACAAACCATCTCCGGAGTTTAACTTTAGGTGTTCTACCACCTCTTTCCGTCGAAAATGAGTCTATTTTGGTGAAGTTAATAAACAAACCAAATAGTAGCAAGTCAAATCAAATGACCACATCTTTTATTCTTCTTCGAATGGTTGTTACCAAGCATGTGTTAGAAAAATCGGGTATTTGCAAGGTTATACCCCTTGGAACTTTTAATAAACTAGCATTTCCCAACAACTTACCTCTCAAAATTGTTATACCTCGAACTCCTGCACATATAGTGCAATATTTCTACCAATTGAGCTAAGTTAATGGAGATTTATCTTGAGAATTTAACTTGAATGCACAACGTTTTCACTTTAATTGAAGTTAATTCTTGCCATAATTTGTTGGAATACCATGTTTCATATAGCAAGTGCACAATTGTGTGACCAGTGGCCTGCCATAGTAGTTGCAAATTTGATATGATCCTCTACCACACCTCTCCCACCTTTTGCTATAGCATCAACAACATTGATTAGAATTTGAGAGTCATCACTCAATTCAAGACATTCTTGCACTCTTTGTATTCTGATAGAGTGTATTTCGAACATTCTTTTGTACTTCTTTAGTTTTTATTATATATTTGCCAAAAAAAGACATTCTTGCACTCTCTTCTTGTGCCAAGATATCACAATTCATCAAAATATATAGTCACTAACATAATTAGTACCTTGCTTGAGATTGTTGGTCTCAATTTTGGTTTTCCATCAACTTTGCAAAAGCATTCTTGTAATTCTTTCCAAACATCACAAAAATTGTCAATGTAGCTAGACAATGTTTTGTGCAAACAATCTCTAACTAAATTCATGATCCATGAATGGATCGGATCATGTTGTTACATATTTCCCAAGCATAAAAACTTGGATCATGAAAGAATATATTTTAGAAATACAACCATCTTCCAATAGTTTTAAACTTCATTCTTTGAGATTCCAAAATTAAGCTTTTACAACTAAACTATTTTTTGTTAATTCGAAAACTCAATATCTGATATAAAAGCCGACTAAACCAAGGGACTAACATTTACTAGCATGCGTGGCTCATTTAAAGTTTGAGCTTCACTATGTATGAACTAGTCCAACACTTGAAGTGACATTAGATCGATGTGGAATTTTTTACTCCTAAACTTAAAACATCCACAATATAGAACTATTAAATTTTTTATACTTAAATAGTTCTCACATTTACACATCATCTAATTTTTAAGATTTCTTGAGTACAAACTTTTTTCTTGAAGCTTGAAAACAAAAAGGAATAAAATATATTGATAATAGAAATAAAAATAAGAAGAACAGAACCCGATTATTACCATATATTGTGAAACAAAATAAAATTACCATATACATTGATCTATGATTTTTTTGTTAGTTTATTACCATTTCTAATAATTCAGAAGTTTGAAAGAAGTGAGTGCAATGCAATGCCTAATTGGTAGCTTGGCTTCACTGCACTTTTCTCATTGTTTTTCCATACATTTCATAAAAACATTTAATTATTTGCATGATTATAGTTCATAAAAACCACTAATAAATTGACACGTTTGGAATCCATTTTAAGGTATATGACGACGTTCTGATACACTAGCTATACTATCTCACCTAAAAACAGTGTAGAAAATGACACAAATTTTTTTCTTAATTTAATTATAAATTCTTACACATTATACAGCTGTCACCACGCGCCATTGTCCACCACTTAGATTCCGATCTAAATGGGAAAAACTGTTCCGTGTAAAACACGCGCAGTACACGCAAATGGGATACACAATTCTTTACTATAAATACCATAACATAGAAAAGCATGGGAAAAAGAAAGTAACATGAAACTAGAAACCCTAAGCTAGGTTCACTTAGATATTTTTTATGGTGGAGAATTAATTAAAAAAAAAATTTTAAAAAAAATAAAAAAATCCAAAGGGTAATAAATGGAAAGTTTAGAAAGTACAATAACTCAAAAATGCTTTACTTTTTCTTTCCTCTATAAAACATGTAATTTTTTTCTCATAGTTTTTTCTTGTTTCCTCTTTCTAGGGCTTCAAGTTTGTTTCATTTGAACATGAAGTATTAAACTTTCTAATGTTTTCACAAAAATGGTTGTATTAGGGTACTGACTCAGAAAAGAAGTATCATCATAAGGTACTAAAGAAGAGAAGAAAAAACAAGAAAGGTAATAATTGTTCAAAAATAGAAAGAAAAAAAAAAGGAAATAATTTTAGAAGAAAGTGTTAAGAAAAGAGTTTGAATAGACATAAGAAGAAAATGGGAAGAGGAAGAGTTGAATTGAAGAGAATAGAGAACAAAATAAATCGACAAGTTACATTTGCTAAGAGAAGAAATGGTCTTCTTAAGAAAGCTTATGAACTTTCTGTTCTTTGTGATGCTGAAGTTGCTCTTATCATCTTCTCTACTCGTGGCAAGCTTTATGAATTTTGTAGCACTTCTAAGTATGTAATCTTTCTCTCTATCTTTCTTTCTATCAATGAATTTTTGTTCTTTTTTTATTTTTTTATTTTATTTTATTTTTTCTAATTGTTAAAATATACTTTATCTTTGTTGACCTATTAGATCTACAACTACTTGCTTCATTATTTTAATTTATATTAAATTACAGCAAGACAAATTTATAAGATCTTCTTAAATGATTATTAATTAATATTTTATTATTTTTTAATCAATTTAAAAAAAATTGTTTTTATAATATTTTCATGGATGTGGGTTTTGTGGGATTTCCTTTGATTATAATTAAATTATTTATTTAATATTTAATTTTTTCTATCATATTGTTACAAAATGATAGAAGATTTATCAGATCTAGTAAGATTGTACATGATCTGGTAAATATCTAATTGGTTTATAATGTCCTTTGTACGGTTACTTTAATTTTTAGATTATTGTTGACTGTCTTTGTTTTTTCTCATAATTTCTTTGGGGTTCTTTAATTTTAGGTTTTAACATTTTTCATTGAATTTTTTTTAAATAAATTTTTCATTGAAATCTGGATTTTTCTTCTACCAACTTTTAGATCAAGATTTTTTTTCCTTCATTAATTATATTAATAAATGAATTTAATATTTTGTCAAAAAAAAAAAAAATGAATTTAATATTGTACTTTACCTGTTTTCTTTGGAAGCCTAGTTAGTTAGGTGACTCTTGCTGGAGAATTTCCAAGTTGTTGTTTATCTTTCTGGATAATACTAACTACTTCTAGTTATTACACAAATATTCCTCTGAATCAGAGAGTAATTAATGATTTTTTTTTTTTCACAAAAATTTAATTTAATTTCTAGTACTCTTCAAAATTAATATATTTACTTTTAAAAAAAATGTATATTTTGTTCTTGAGGATCTTTTTGCAGAAGGTGGGAAGGGGCTATAAGATAATAGATAGGTTGAGGATTATTATTATATCTAATGTAACAGTGTGTGTGTATAAATTTATTTTGACTTTGATGTCACTTTAATATTCCAAAGTTTTTGTTATTTTTTTCTACCCATTTTTTTTTTAATTGTGATTTTGAATGTTGCTGGAATGTGTGTTGGATGATCTAATTGTGAATATTAAAGCTAAAAAGAGCCTCATTTAGATGGTAAACTTACATTGGAATTCTTCTTTTCTTTCATTTTTTCTTCTTTGCCCCTTTTTCCAAAATAAACAATGATTTGTTATTGTATATATTTAATATTTGATTACAAAGATTAAACAATCAAGGGAAAACTAATGTTATATTTTCGGTTCTGGAACAACCATAATTGATTCTGCAAGTGTAAAATTCATTCTGCCTTGTTTGATTTCTCAAAAGTAAAATTTATTATGTCTTTAGAATTAATTCTACTTAAAGCTAGAAAATGTAGTTTCTAGGTACTAGAATTGATTTTACACTAAAAAAATTTGCTCAACTCGCTTTTACACAAATATATTCATACTTTATCTTCAACTCAATCTTAGTCATTATCTATTTTACAGATTTGATTCCATCAAAATTATTTTTTCTCACCACCAAACTTACATTTTATTGCAAAGGGGTTGGTTCTTTGTATACTCTTAGGGGACACATAAAAGTTAATAGGCTTGTTGTTGTGTGGGAGGAAGTTTGCTTGTTATCCACTTCAAAGTTAGACTTTTGTACCTTGTTTATACCTGAAGCATGTCTTGTGTTTGGATTTTGTTTTAACAAATTTGTTTTGCATTTCCAAAAAAAGAAAAAAATTTAAGCGGCAAGAACATACTCTTATACCATTAAGATACTGCGTTCAGATCCCCTCGTGAAAATGGTTCTAGGTAAAATTCTGGTGCTCCTTCTACGAATGGAAGATGTAACCTTTCTTGTTTTAGTCCAGTGGGGTGATGTGAGGATGCGGTGTCTGAATTTTTTAAGTTCAGGTTGAGTGATTTCTCTTAGGGTGCTCGCTCAGAACAACTTTCTCCTCTCCCTCTTTTTTGGTGGTTGTACTGGGTGGTTATGGGAGTGACTAACTTTTATTTTTTCTTTTTTCTTTGAGTACTTATGGTACTTCTGATTTGTACTCTGACTTCTTTTATCCATTAGTTATAAAATTGTTAATAATGTAACTACGATTAATAAAATTGTTACAAAAACAATATTCTATCAATTTGACCGTTCTTTTTTTTTTTCTACCTCTGCAAAACAGCATGCTCAAAACTCTTGATAGGTACCAGAAATGCAGTTATGGTGCTGTTGAAGTTAGCAAACCTGCCAAAGAACTTGAGGTACCAACGTTTGTTCCCACTTTTTTTTTGGTCAAGTCTTTTGTTCCATTTATAACGCCATTATTACAACTTATATATTATAATAATCTAGCTTTTTTTATATAAATAAAAAATAAATGTGACATTATTACATATTGTAAATATTTTATTATTTTACATTAATGTTTTTGTTTTGTTTGAAGCAGAGTAGCTACCGTGAATACTTGAAGCTGAAACAAAGATTTGAAAATCTTCAAAGAACCCAAAGGTGGATTTTAAAATTAATTTTTCATAGTTTATTTGTTAATATATATCAACAACATTTAACTATTTTGATAAAATGTACATATATACAGAAATCTTTTAGGGGAAGACTTGGGCCCATTGAGTTCTAAAGATCTTGAGCAGCTTGAAAGGCAATTGGATTCATCTCTCAAGCAAGTCAGGTCTACAAAGGTATTACTTACTGTATTTATCTTCAAGAAAAATTATTAACATGGTTTTTAACTTATTAATGTTTGCCACATTCTAGTTAAAAATGATATTATTGTGCACCAACGAAATGAATCAAATCGTTGTTAGCCAAATTAAATCAGACACTTTCTTTTCATTCTTCTGTATGCACACTGATTACATAAAAGAAAATTGTCAACCACTTCATCGTCGTATATGAAAGCACTTCAATTTAACTATTTGAAAATCCGTTACAAAATTTCCTTGGACTTTAGACAATTGACAAACAAATGGTTAACCATGTCAATTATGTTAAAGCAAACGCACAACATTGTTGATGCACTGTCTGTCAAAAATCACAATTTTTTTAAGGCAATGATGTTGTCTAGAGACGCTTCATTGCTCAATTGATACTAACTGAACACAATTGATACGAATCTCTAATGTGTATCTTTTTAAACATGAATCTCATAATAATTTCCAGTTTATTATAATGAATTATGCTTTACTACGACAAATCCTAATTCATTCCAATGAATTAATAAATTTTGAATTATTTTCAGATTTATATATGATATATCATCTTATAACTTTGTTATGTCACTTGTTTCTTTACTTAAAATTAAAATACGTTATTGACAATACGTATAACTTTTAAATTCATAATAAGATTTTTTTTCACAACGTAAGCTACTAGATTTGATCTAGTGGTGAGGGGTGTGAGTAGTATGGTAGAAGTTCCAGGTTCAATTTTCGACTCCATTGCAAACAAAAAAAAGATTTTGCTAATATTCTGACCAATGCATCATCTGCTAATGATTAATTGATTGATTAGAAAACTGAATATTAGTATAGATTTGTTGGTTACCTTGAAATCTTGAACTGTTTGAAATATGAATTTGCAGACACAATTCATGCTGGATCAATTAGCTGATCTTCAAAATAAGGTACATGATTTAATTTGACATATCTAAAGAAATTAATTAAGTAATTTATTTGGGGGGTGCCAAACAATTTCAAGCTATTGTTTTGTTACAGGAACAGATGTTGGTAGAAGCAAACAGATCCTTGTCAATTAAGGTAAACACATTATGCCATCATTATCCATGATGTTCCTGCCATGATTTTAAATTGTGGCTTTAGTCATGGTTATGGTTACGCTACAAACTTTATACTGTGGAAAAATGTGGTTGATGATGTCGAAATTACGGTTATGATGCTGTTGCGGAGACTCTTTATGTTGCAGCTGTAATTGCGGTTGCAGACTTCAATTTAATATTGTTGCATGATATGTTGCAATTGTGGTCGTCGTTGAGATACACAATGAACCTTAATATTGTGGGATAATGTGGCTGATGAAACCACATTTCAGTGCCTACACAGAGACCACTAAAACCATTATAAAAGTTCTAAGCTTGTTACGGTACACATCTTATTTGAATATATACCGATACACCGCTGAGGTGATTATTTTGATAGATTAAAAAATTAATAAATACTATTTGTGAACCTATCAGAATTATTCACCTTAGCACTGTACCAATATATATTTAAATAAGATGGAAATGTTACTATGAATTGTACAATATCTCTTCAAACTTAGTAGTACTATGATTTGTTTCAGTTGGATGAAATCAATTCCAGAAATCAGTACAGACAATCATGGGAAGCCGGTGAGCAAAGCATGCAATATGGTGGTCCACAGAATGCTCACTCTCAGAGCTTCTTCCAGCAGTTGGACTGCAATCCCACATTGCAGATTGGGTAATACATTATAAACTCAAATATATTTCTCGTCGACGAAATTACACTACACTTTTCAGTTTTAGTCAGTTTAAATATTTTTGCTTAGTTTTCGTCCCTACAAATATACTATTTTTCAGTAGCATAGGCCGAGCTCTAAACCTCTTGCGTAATATTTTTTCAATCAATGTTTTATAAACAATACTAGAGATCGAACCAGTAAGACTTTCGAGTCATGGTTCAGTAGATTTGACCACAATAAAACCGGATGACAAATAAATAAAAACAACAAAAAGAAAACTTTATTTAATAAGTAAAAAGAATAAATAGAAAAATTTAAAAATAAAACATATAGAACCAATTATAATTAAACCCACGGTTAAATCGATTTAACCAAGATTTATTATGGTTCAACCAGTCTGCATTGTAACTAGAATCAAACCAACTAATAAACCGACCGGTTCTCAATTCAACCGGCCATTTCAGTCCAATATTTAAAACATTACTTTCAGTGTTCTATAACTTATTTGTATAAGTTTTAACTTATTTCCCTTTGATTCAGTTCTGACTATAGGTACAACAATGTAGCAACAGATCATGAGATAGCTTCAACAAGTCAAGCTCAACAACAAGTGAATGGATTTGTTCCTGGATGGATGCTTTAATTAAGCTAAACTAAGTATTTAGCTTGCTACACAAAATGGAAAAGCCAATTAATAGTGTTTTTTTATGTTGGCAATGCAATGTGTAAATGATGCTACTACTTTCCTTCTATTGTTTTTTCATGTTGAGGTATAAAAAACAGCTATATGACTTACTTGAAGCTGCTATAAACCTTTAGCCATATATGCATATATGGCATTCAAGATATTTATAATATTGAGCATCTTATTTTGAATTAATGTTTTTGTTGTTTTTTTTTTATCTTAACAATTTGTGTAAACAAAATTGAGAATATCTTTTCTAATTATAATGAGTGTGTTTATTTAAGATTATTTGAGGAGAAAATAACTTTTTCAATACAAAAATCATTTTTTGTGTTTTATTAAAAAAGAAAATTATGTTTTATTTATATTTGTTTAAGCTTTTTTCAAACATTATATTGTTAAAAGTGAAAAGCTAATTATATTTGTTTTGAAAGAATATTATTTTTAATAAGAGAAAAATACAAAATATCATTTTCATAATTATTTTTTGTTTACAATGGAGTCAGGGAAGATCGAACATAAGATCTCATGCATACTACTCAAATTTCTCACCACTAAACCTTTTTCATAAATTTAAACAAACACAAAATAACTTGTCATTTTTTTAAAGAAAGTTCTCTAAAAAAATCATCTCAAAATTATTCTTATTAAAATCGCTTTTATTTTAATTTTTATCTTTAAAATATGGGTCCGTAATAATTTTGGGAATCATATTTTTATCCTGTTCACTTTAATTTATTTATTCTTAACAAATACTATTATCTAAATGATTAAGAAACCATTATTAAATTCTTGATTAAAAAGAGTTGTAATTATAGACTTATTTTTAATTGGAAAATGCTTATTTGCAAGAAAGTGTAAAAATAAGAAAGGCAAGAATAAATTTCAACCATTCATTAATACCATTACCCATGATTCCTATTAAAAAGTAAATTAAATTTATAATAAATTAAAAATTATCCTCTAAAATAATAACATGTGTTCATTCTTCCATTTCTTGCTCAAATTCTTTCATAACAAATAGCAATACTCTTTTTAATTATATATAAAAAATCTCACAAGAATTCTTTTTACATCATCTCCCTAGAGAATAATTGGAAGGAATATTTGAAGTTATTTTATTTCTGCAAATTTCTCTTGGAGAATAACTTTTTCAATCTTGTAACAAACGTTAGAGTAATAAATTTCCATAAAAAAAGGAGAATAATAATTTTTTTATCTATTTATCTTTGAGTATATGGTTCTTTGAGTTGAAATAGACACACAAAGGAATTTAATTGCACACCCATTCAATTAGTTTCATTTACAAAGTAAAAGTAAAGACCCAAAAACACTACAAACATTAACGGCCCAAACAAAAAGCACAGCCAGCAAAAGCGAAAATAAAAACAAATCATACACATTTCACCTTCCCAAGCAACAAGTACTCCAATTTAACAAGATCGACTGACCACTGCAGCTTCTAAGCACATCAACGGATTCAATTCAACCACCATTAATTCATCCAATTCCACGATAAAATCTCAACAATCAAATTGATGTACAACTTATCCCCATATTAAGTTGATGACGTGATCTTCTCTATGAAGGAAGAAAGGTTGCTTCCAAAAGTGTGGAAAACTTTGGCCCCTTCAAAAGTGGTGGTCTTTTCTTGGCAACTTCTGCAGGATAGGTTGCCGACTCGTCAAAAATCTATTGCAGCGGAGCATTATTGGAGATGTTAGTGCTTCTACGTGTGTGTTAATGTGTTATGTGGTTTAGGGTTTGAATTAGCTGATCACTTATTCAATTTTTGTAATCAAATCTCACCAGTTTGGTATGGTATCCTTCGGTGGTTGGGTGTGGAGTTGGTGCCTCCTTGTGGTGTTTTAGGATTTTTTTAGGCTTTCTTGGGCATAGGCATAGGTAGAAAAGATAAGTTGGGGTGGTTGTTAATTTGGCATAATACTGTGTAGACTATCTGGAAATCTCGAAATGAAGTCTTCTTTTCGGAAGGTATCTTTTCTATTGAGTGTCTGGTCAATAAGGTGAAACTTTTATCTTGGAAGTGGTTTCTGGGTAAAAATCCTGGCTCCCACTGTTCCTTTTACGAGTGGGGTATCCACCCTACTTTATGCTGGAACCGATAGAATTTGTTTGGGTGTCGTATTAGGTCTCGATTGGTCAGAGGGATTTGAGGCCCTTTTGTTGTTTTGTCCTACCTGTGTGGTTGTTTCTTCCATCTCTCTTTCTGATGAGTTTTCTTCTTGTGATGATGTTTTTTAGGGATTCTAGTTTGTTGGTAGTGTGCTTCCTTGTAGTTTTTTCATGTCTTACGTTTGATATGGTTTTATTACAGTGGAATGTACTTCTGGTACTTCCCTGAACGTTCTCTTGTATTTTTCTCATTATTATATTAATATATATATTATATTTGCCATTAAAAAAAAAAATACTGTATGCTAGTCTCTTAAATTTATGGTCCCTTATATGATGAAATTTTTGTGTAGAAAAACATAGCGGAGAGTAGGGGTGACAAAACTGGTCAATCCGTTCTATTTTTGTTAACAAGTGTCTCCATGATACTCTTTAAGGATTTTATTTAAAAAAATTATTTATTTAAAAAGTTAAACATTTCAATTTCCAAAACATTAACTCTATGCATTCCAATAAAAATTTACTATTTAAGATCCTTAAAGAATATAATGACACTCGTTAGGATGACCTTAAATATTTTAGAATTAGTGGAAGATTATTAAACATAGTTTTATATGGTGATTTTTTGAGTGGCATAAGTCAAATTTTAAAATAGTATCGAAGTTTATTGAAGATATGTTGGACTCCGTTATTAAATCATTTGGGTCACACTAGATGTTTAGTCTTATCCGTAAAACAAATATTAATAATTTTACATTTGGATCTAATGTGGCCTGAAAATGTGTTTATCTAAGTTAGAACGATGTCTCTATCTTACGAACCGATTTTGTGAGCTTGAATTAACTACATTTCAAATTCTAAGATAATATTAGATCTGGGACAAAAAATTATTGAGTCATTTGCTATTGTATCACTCAAAACATGCACCCTAAAGTTCAGTTCTATCAACCTTTTTCTTTAATAGGATGCTAATACAAAATTCTGTCAAATATATTATCCGGAAGATTGAAGAAAGGTGTTGGAAAAGTTAATATCATCATGCCAAAATGCCTACATTTAAGGGAGAGAGATCTTTGATAGTTTAAGCATCGAATGAAATAATAATAGATTTAACAAGGAGTCCCAATGGAAAAGATGGTTGGTATGAAAGTTATTTATTCAATTTTTTTATAATTAAAGTTTAGGTGAGTTGGATTTTGAGACTCATCAGGATTATAACAAATTTCAAGACTTAAAAAGTGTAAGATACTTATAGATTATCTATTAAAGAGACTCATACACTGACAACAGAAGTTGAATTCACGTCTTAGCCAAATATGAATTAACTTTTTTATCAACTGAACCAATCTTCATTGGCATGAAAAGTTGATTTTGAAAGAAGTTCCGATTCAATAAATAGCCAACTCGTAGAATATACTCTATTGATATGCTTGGGACATGAGCATAAAATTGTGGTTTTGATGCATGCCCAAACAAGTTGTTACCTTAAAGGTTTTAGTTTTCTTGAAGAAGGTGCAAAAATTAGTCATACGTACGGACTTTGTTCATTCATAGTATTTGAAACTTTGAAGTTTTAGTTTGCCCCTTAATCTCAAACAAATCGTGTCTTAAGGGTCTATTTATGACCATTCAATTTCATGTGGGATGGTCCCATACAAACAATAATGCATTGTACGAGCCCTAGCTTATATCCCTATAATAAGTTCTTCTTTCAATAGAATCAAAAGGAGCAAAGTAATGTAATAATAGTTATGTTAAAATTAGAAAGGAGGGGACCAAACTAAGCTAGAGCAAAAAATCAATACAACAAGAAGAATTTGGACCACATATCTTGCTGTATTCTTTTAATATATACGCATAAATATATAACTTTAAAGATGGTATTTTTTGTTGTAATCATGGACCACAAGGGCACATACTTTGTTGTCTTAACAAGATCGGTAGCATATATCATAGTTTATGCCTATTTTTGTACATCTTGATTTACTTTCTATTTAGCTTAGTATTATACTCCTTAATACGGGGATGAGGAAATGAGTTGGACATCAATTTGATTGTTGAGAATGTTGAGATTTTATCATGGAATTGGTTGAGGGTAAAGTTGATGACTCTTGGTCATTGCATTCATTTCTAGATTATTTCAATGAAGTTTATGAGGTATTTTGAATTATTTTTTTTATCATACTTAGAATGAGAGATAACTTGTAATACAAGAAAAACAGCAAAAACTAATGCACATCCTGCCTGCCAGTGTTGGCGTGCAAGGACGGATCCAGAAATTTCAACATGTGGTGTCAATGTCATTATCTATAAAAAAAATAATTTAATTACAACTTTGATATCCTATTTTCAGTTGCTTATAAAATTGATCTCCCATTTTAAAACTCACTAGTTATGATATCTTCTTCAATTTTTTGAACTTAAAAATGATAATGTAACATATTTTAAATAACGTGACATACAACCTAAATTAATTAAATTATAAAATATTTTAAAGTATTATTAATATGTCATTGAATAAATAATTTCATAACTAATTAGTTATTTGCTTGGTCTATAGATGCAAGAATTCAAACGTTGGTTTTCTAATCTGCAGGTAAAAATCAGCTCTACTCCCACTTGCAGGACATAGAGACAATGAGTTACTATTATTATTTTAAAGTATGTTATACTTAAGAAAGGACTGTGGGGACAATTGAACTATATAACTGGGGTCAAAGTTTAAAAATATGGAGTAATTGGTTAAAAAAATAAGAAACGAGTGGGGTCAAGTGACCCCAATTGTTATAACATAGATCCGTGCTTGTTGGCGTGCCACGCAATAGCTCATCGATTCATCTCCGTCCAAATCTCATGTATCTATTTTCTAATTCTTTTGCACCCTTTGTAACTATGAATTTCTAAGTTGCTTTAGATTGGATTTGGTAAAGATGAACTTGTATGAATCCATGAGTTTCATATGTTAGTCTTGTAATAAGACTCTTTTGATTAATTCAATTAATATTTGTGTTTAATGCTCTATATGCTTTATATGTATTGATGAATGTTATTTGAGATTCATATTGATTAAGAGAATAATTGTAAGAATTTGACCTAAAAATTGATTATTCAACCTTACAATTAAGTAATACTTAAACGTTAACAAATATTTTTAAAATATCAAACAATTCTATTATTTTAGACCCCATATATTTTTGGCCCTAGGCGAAGGATCGTGTTACCCTTACTCAGAGCGGCCATACTGATTATGCTCAATAGGATTCAACACGGGCTTGGGAACTTTCATGAAAAGAATGGTCTCAATAGACTATTTTAAAGTCTTCATGGTGGGAAGCTCAAATGTGTGTGGAGAAATTGTGGTACATATAAAAGCAATTCTCAGACGGTTTGATCTTATCTCCGAACTAAAGGTGAACTTCGCTAAAAGCAAAGTTGTATAGTGTTAATGTTGATTCAACTTCATCATCTAGGATTCAAAGTTTCAACGTGAAAACGGTAATTGATGTGTTGGCTAGTAGGTTAATTTGGTTGCTGGAGGAACAAGCATGTTAGTCTTGGTGGGTATGTGGTGCTTATTAATTCAGTCTCGGTCAAGGTCAATCCAATGGTAAGGCAATTAAATTAAGAGTTTTAGGCAACAAAAAAATAATGATAAAAAAGTCTCTCACAATTCATAAACTCATTAGTCCACAATAGAAGAATGTCATGGAGAAAAAGATAAAGACCTCTGAGAAAAAAATTATAAAAATGAAACAATAACTTTGCAACTGCTAATTAAAAATTCAAGCAACTATAACATTTGAATCTTAGCTTCTTTTTTTTTTTTTTGAATCAAGGAAATTTTGATTAATTTAAAAACCAAGAGGTACAAGGCGATCTCTAGGATCCAACCCAAAGTTTCAAAATCGGACAAAGAGACCACAAAAAAAAAACTATCCTATATACATCATTAGTTTGGCTAGGTGTGTCCTAAGACTCCTATTGGTCCAACCTCTATAAACTATAGTATCAATTATTCTACTTTTGATTGGTTGCTCCTGTACAGCACTAGAAAAGCTAACATTATTCCTATACCTCCAAATTTCATAGACACTTTCACTAAAAGCCAGCTTGAGGATCTTAGCGCGTCCCCCTATGCCCTTTGTTTTCTGAATGATCCACTCCAATTCCAGACGCCATCCCAGAGGGTTATGATCAATCCACTCTAGGACTTTCTTCCAAATACTCTTTGTTTCCCTACAATTAAACATAAGGTGTTGTTGTGTTTCTTCAGCCTGGAAAAAACAGCAACAAGTAGTATCAATTATTCCAAATTTGTGTAACCTGTCTCGAGTAGCCAACCTCTCATTACAGGCGATCCAGAGGTTAACTAGAGCTCTAGGACGAGCCAAATTTTCATAGAACAAGGTTCTCCACATAACAGGGGATCCATCCTGAACAGCCATGTACATCTTTTTCATATCAAACTTTGAAGCATTCAACATGTCACTCCAAATCTGGTTATGCCGGATACTGTCACAATGCTGCATTATATTTTTTATTATCCAGGAAGCATTCGCCGGAACACATGCCTCCATAATCTATTGGTTTTTAATGTAGTACGCATGGATCCACTTTTCCCAAAGGCTATCAGACTTACCACACAGATTCCAAAGCAGCTTTAATAACGTAATACGATTCCAAACCTCAAGATCAATGAGATTTAGACCACCATGACGCTTAGGCTGACACACAGATGTCCGAGCAATGAGAGCTTTACGGCTCTTCTCTAAACTACCAGTCCAAAAGAAAGTCCGACAGATGGAATTAATCTTATGGAGAACGGCTCTATTATAATAATTCAATAAATGATTTTATTTCAAAAAATAAAATTTAAATAATTTTGATAAAATACTATTTTTTTTAAAACAAAAAACTTCATTTTAAAGTTGGCTTTGGGTTTTGTTTAATTTTGGACTGGCCCTGATCTTGGCTTCAATTCATATTTTGTAAAATATTTTTTATCTTTTTCGAAAATGCCATTAAAGATTTGGAAAATTTTAGTTAGGCTCAAATGTGTTTCTTATGGGGTGGATGGTCTTCATCTTCAAAAATATGTTGGTCAAAATCAAATGGGTGGATATTTGTAAATCTAAAATGGAAGGGGGATTGGAAGGTTAAAGACATGAAAATAGGTCGGATTGATGGCTGATACGTTAGCCTATGGTTTTGAATAGGTCAAAACTCAAAAAGTCTAGCTTAAATGTAATCAGGTTTTTTTTTTTTTGTCCTAAATCCATGTAGCTCATATAAAAACATTAGACAATAAAAAACATAAAAAATATATTTAAATGTGTAAGCTTAATAAAATGGATATATTTATCTAAAACCTTTTAAAAAAATTATGTTTATAATTTATTAATTTGATTCATTTTTTTTACAGGAATCAAAATAAAATTCAATTGATATTTATTGTTGATTTAATACTATTAATTTACACTTGGTTCATCATATTTCTATAAAATTGAAAATTATGAGGAAACAGCTCTACTTGTACTCAATGGCCTGACTCCTTAAAAGGAAGTACTCCAAGCAATATGGTAGTCTCACTATTACAATTTTGGCATTAACTTCAACTTTGAAACGAACAAAATAATATTAATAACTATTTATTAACTCTAACCGTCTAAGTGTCTGTTTGGTTTGGCATTTTCAAGCCCCAAACGTGAGTTAACAACTCTAGAAGCGATTTGAACCAATTCTCACATGTTTGGATAACTTGCAAAATCAATTCTCCCGAATGTGAATTCTATCCCAAACGCGAGTCACCTTAAAGCCACAAATTAGAACTTCCACGTCAAAGGAAAATCAATTCGGAGCAATTAATTTTCGGTTACATGGAAACTTACCTATTTACCCTTAAACTTCTTCTTCACATCAGGTCATCAAACAATTATTTAAAAATAGAAAAATGGTGTGTGGGGCATATTTATTTCTCTTCATCCTATGTTACCCTCCACTGATTTTCGACCGGTTTCTTTGGGCATATTTATTTCTCTCTCATCATTAATTATTTATTTTTTATTATTTATTTCTCTCTCTTCACATGAGAGAGAAAGACACATAACAAAAATTGGAGAGGATCCAAATTCGTTTCTTTGTTGTGGTGCGGCAGCTACAATGTTACAGTACATTGTTCTTGGTTGAAGAAGAAAAGCAAGCAATTGGGCTCAATTTTGACCCGACAGTGGCCCATTTTGCTCTTTATCTTAGTTTTTTTATTTTTTATATTGCTGGTGTGCAAAGAAATAGTTTGATTTTTTGCTGCTTAAAAAAAAAAAAGAAATAGTTTGATTTTTTTAATTAAATTTAATAATACAAAAATTAAATGAAATATGATTTTAAATACACACGTGTAAGTCCATTTTGGTAATTATATATCCAAAATCAATTTTAATTCAAACTATCCAAACAACAGAAAATGTTGCGAATCACTTTTAAATTTTTGTAACCAAACATAAATCAATTTTATTCAACTCGCTTTTAATCAAAATCAATTCTACTAAACTCAATTCTACCAAACTCAATTCTTCCCACCTCAAAACCAAACACATACTAAATAGTCTTATTTTTTTTTTTTGTTACATCTAAAATTCTAAATAGTCTTATCTATGCAAGCCAAACTTTAACGGGTGAAAATAAAAAGTTTAGTTCGGTCTAACCACAATTGTTGTGTGCAAACTAAAGTTCTACACTATCATACCATTTACTTTTAGAATTTCATTTCTTTTTTAGTTAATACCATTGAATTAGCATCACACACTTGTTATAACTAATTTGATTTTGGATCTTCTCTTTCATTATCATCTACACTTTTCTCATTCATTTCTACCTCTCCCTTAATCTCACTCTTTCTCATTATTATTTTTAAAAACTTTTTATTAAAGAGAGAGATTGAAGTTAAAAACTTCTCAAAATTAAACATTTTTTTTATAAAGTCAAAATTAACAATTGTCCACACATTTTGAAGTATTAAATTGTTTCTTTTTCTTTTTTTCTTCTTCTTAAGTTTGTTGAATATTTGTTGTCAACTTTTGAAAGGTAGAAACGCCAAAACACTGAAGCCTATAGAGTGAGGGGAACAGTTAGTTAATGTGAGAGGCGCCGTCAACCAATTAGAAGCAAAGTATGAATGTCACAACACAAACAAAACAAACCGGTTTCCCGTTTCTAAATTCTTATATTATATATATTATAAATCATTTATTATTATAATAATATATGTGCATAGCATAACATTAACATTTATTTATTTAGTATCACACAAGTTGTCAAGAAAACAAAAACATGGTGTGTTATAATGTAACATATATCAATATCGATGCCACCCACATCATGGTACGGTATGTCCCCTCAAGACCATGCCATGTTAGAGACTAGACTATCAACCAACTATCTAACTTTCAACCAATAAGAACTAGACAACACTTAGTACTAAAACAATTTCCACCAATCACAACTAGACAACGTTTGTACAATTATAATCCTAGTTTCTCAGTCATTTTCTCTCTTCCATTCGTTTCAAAATTTATTCTCACTTTAATGTCTTATGAGTAGTGACCACTATCCCCTCTCTCTCTCTCACTATATATCAACTCAACTCAACACCTATCAATATAGATTTTTAATGTTTCACTATTAATAATTACGGCAAATTTTCAATAATCACTCAATGTAATTAAGGAACAGGAGGAACTTCTAACGAATAGTAAAAATTATTAGAAATATAATACAATATATTAAAAATCAGATGTTAAAAATTTTAAATTATATTACATCTACAAAAATAATATAAATGAATAAATAATTTAATTTACTAAACCTTCAATTTTGTCCCAAATTAATTAGTACTCTCTAAATTTGATCATTGATCCTTTTATTTTTTCAAGGATATATGAACCTTAAAATATGCTATGTTTGCCCTTAAATATAGAACTTTTCTAACTAAATCATGTGAATTAAATAACTTGTTAATAATCAGTGAGAAAATCAATTTTTTTTGGTAAGCAAAATTGAATTATAAAGGAGCACAAGGGGTATTCAATCCCTTACAATTCAAATCAATCTATTATATGTTTTGTATACATACAATAGGATTAGTACACCAATCAGAAAAAGAATAAATGGACTTGCGATCGGCTCGGCCACTAAACTATATCCAAGAGATCCTCTCTAATAATTATTTTCGTCCATAAACATAAGATCCTCTCTAAATTTTTCTTTTCCTTTTTTATTAGACTTCTTTGTTTAACAAAAGAATAAAAGAAAGAAAGAAAGAAAGAAAGAAAGAAAGAAAGAAAGAAAAGAAGTACTCCTTTCAAATTTTCAAGGCCATTTAATTCTTCTTTTACCGACATACCCCTAATTAAAGTGCATATATTTATTCCCGTAAGCTTAGCTCAATTGGTAGGAATATCGCACTATATGTGCAGGAGTCTGAGTTCGAATTCGGGACACTCCACTTATTCACCTTTAAGGTGGATTTTCTAGCCACTAGGCAACTTGACAAAAAAAAATTGCATAATTTTTTTTTACCGTTTGTGATAAATACTCTTAAAAAACGTTAATTCATTATGTCTTTTAAAAGATAAAATTGTAAAAACAATATCAATGATCAACAAATTTAATAACATAACCCACTTTCTTAATCTCTGTAATTTTCAATGGAGTCTTATATTTAGTGACGGATGTAGTATCATTTTTATCATTGATTACAAGATGTAAATAATTAGGGTATTTTGGTTAAGCAATAAGTAATGCAATTGAAAATTTGAAGAAAAAAAAGTAATCCTACAGAAAGGGACGTAAATTATGTGTTTGTTAACTTGAGAGGTTTAGTATAGATTAGGGTTATGTTTCTTTTTTGTTAACCCTTCGGCTATCCTAGGGAAAGGGCCTAGTAGTTTGGCTCTTGGCCGCGAGGTAAATAAAATTTGGTCAAATAATTGTTTCGTTTAAGAATCGAACTCGCATTTTTCCAAACAATTCGTTTTTTAGTGAAATTTATTAACCACGTGAGTCCAATATCATGGTTATTTAGGAATTTATTAATTATATAGGTTTTAGTGTTTTTTTTTGTTATATCCTTCATTTAAATTATTTAGTTACAATTTATTAATTTTTGTTCAATAAAATAAATTTTTATTTTAATTATTTATTTCAAATACCAAGGTTTGGTGTAGCTTCCTTCGTATAAATTAATTTATTCATAATATTATTATTATTTTTTTAAAATAAATAATTGGATTTTTTAAATAATAATAATTATATAAATTTTTTGCAAGTTCTATTATTTTTAAATTTTGTTTATCACTAGGGATTGTTTTTGTTTTGAATGACAAATAATATTATATATAATAAGCAAAAAGAGAACGAAAGAAGATTTAAAATACAAAGTAATAGAAGTACATCCACCAACGCCTAACAACTTCTAAAAAGATACACAAACGTACAAAAAAGTAAATCAGAAGCTAATCACTTATACCCCACCACCACAAAAAGATCCAAGAACCCCTCGAATAGAGACAAGAATCAACTACCAAGAAGGACTGACACATTAGGCCTTCAATCAACCAGACCTAACAAAGATTCAACTCAACACCTCAACGGATACTAGAGATTAAACTCAATACTTTGAAGTTTATAATGTTGCACAAATCAGATACTAACCACATGTGTTATACTCGACGGTAAGGATTATAATAAATCTATATATTTATTTCCATGAATTATCAGTTCAATGGTAAAAATTTGACTTTATAATCTTTAGAGACAAAATTCAAATTTCATATGTAACAGTTGTAAAATGACTATTACTACTATCGATTCTCTGTCGTCATTAAATAAATAATAATAAAAAATTGTTTTCCCAATTTGTTTATATTTTTAAATTGAATATACAGTAACAAAAATAGAAAAGGTTCCATCCTACATTCTCTATTAATTACACAGCATACAATATCTCTTCTCAAACTCTTCAATCTCCTTCAGGTGAACAATACTATAAACTCTCTATCTACTCTTCCTAGGGTTTCCTTCTTTATCCATCTTTCTTTATATGTAAACTCTTATCTTACTTTTTTTAGCTTATCTCTTTGCTTATTTTGATTATTCCTTCTTTCTTACCAGAACTAGAAGAACAAGAATTTGTGGTAGCTAGGTTAAACAAAAAAATTCATCATCATCATGGGAAGGGGTAGGGTTCAGCTGAAACGGATCGAGAACAAAACAAGTCAACAAGTGACATTTTTCAAAAGAAGAACTGGACTTCTCAAGAAAGCTAATGAAATTTCTGTTCTTTGTGATGCTCAAGTTGCTTTGATTATGTTCTCTACCAAAGGAAAACTTTTTGAGTATTCCTCTGCACCAAGGTTAGTTAATTAAATTGCTTCAACCATTTTTTCATTCATTTTTAAGAGTTATTAATTAATTTCTATTTTATTAAAAAAAAATTAGAGGAAATGGTGGATGAAGTGCAACACTCACTATTAATTTTTATATATATTTATATGCTGTTGGTTGTTTTGGATCCTTTTTTTTCCTATCACCATCAAACATCTAGTTAAGGAAACTTTATTTTTTTATTAGAAAAAATAATCTATACTTCCTAATTAATTATTTTATTGCTGTAATATTGTCATCTATGATGTATATCTATATACCTTTTTTTTATTTAATTGTTTCATATATACTTTTTTTAAAACAAGAAGAGATTCATTAATATTAATAGTATATATTTTTTTTTTAAGATCATTGCTCTTGTGTTCATCTATGATTATGTCTATATACCTTTTTTTATGTAATTGTGTCATATAATTTTTTTTTAAGCAAGAAGAATTTAATTAATATTGATAGTACATTTTTTTTTTCATATCATTGCTCTTGTGTTCATCTATGATGTATGTGTATATACCTTTTTTTTTATGTAATTGTGTCATACATAAAAAAAAATTAAGCTAGAAAGATTTAATTAATATTGATAGTACATTTTTTTTTTTGTTTCAGATAATTGTTCCTGTGTTCATCTTAGGTTTTTCATATATCTTGATGTTTTATGACATTCTTACCTAACTGAAATAGCTCCAAATTTTTGTCAAAATTAAAAATAGCCAGCACACAAATTATACTCATGATGAGTACTTTAAGTTGCTGTTGATTGTACTTAGTTTCTCTATTTTGGGGTCTGGTCACATAATCGTGTATCACTATCCAACCCTTGTACAAGAGAACCCATACTTTCTGGAAGATTTCTTTGTTACTTTTCCAAAGAATTTCTTTACATGTATATTTTCGTACAATTTATATCATTCATAGACATGACAATGCTTTCTTCAACTTCACTATAATATGAAGTGTCATATATGTAGATATACGTGTCTATTGTTGGTGAGTAAGAGGTTTTTTTTTCCTCTTTTAATATAAACTATGTTAGGCATATTTGCCATTAAAAAAATACAACAAATGAACAAAGATCAAGTCATTCACAATGCTACATAAGGATGGTGCTTATAAATATATGGATGGTGATGGTTAGGTAAATCAAATTGGTTTAAGTTAATAGTTAAAGATCGGAGTACAAACTCTGATGTTTAGGATGTATATAAACTCGTTTCTCTAATTTTGTGTTCGATTTTCGAGCATATAACCTTTCATATAAGGTGAGTCGATTCCTTTTGTGTTCAATGTGGAGCCTAAATAGTTTTTTGTTTTAAGAGTTACTTTCTTACATAAAAAAATTTGCCTTTTAAATAATCAAACTTTGATGAATGAAAAAAATAATACTAATATACACTTAATTAAGTAAAGGATTGGATAGATAAACCGGTTTGAATTAAAGAGTCGGATTTTAAACTCTGATCATGAAGAGAATACTGATAAGATTCAATTATTATGTTAACATTTGGCTAAAAGAAATATTCTTAAAGATGAAGTAGAAGATATAACTCAAGTTGTAGATAAAATTTAAAATTTGTCATTGTCCTTGTTTTTTAGGGGTGTCTAATATGAACTTCTCATAACTGGTCTAGGGATGGACTCTTATCATTTTTAAGAAAAATTAATTAATTAATTAATTAATAATACATGAAGAACATATACACTTTATTAAATTAAAATTTATTAAAAAAAATAAGATTCACCATTAGAAGCACTTATTTTTGAGAAAAGATTTCAAACTTTGTATTTTCAATTGATTGAATAATCCAAAATGTGCCTACAAAATGCACTATTATAATCTTTCAATGGACTAAAAAACTATAATATTCTCTATAATTTATTTTTGCTTATTAAAAGAAAGTCACTCACTTTAAACAATATAGAATTAAATTCAATCTACATAGAGTATCAAATAACAGCTGTATAAGTCTCACCCTAAAGCTATGTTATATTAGAACTCAAGAGGCTATAACCTAATCTAGGTTTTTATAATAACCTAGATACACCACCGTGAGTAAGAGACTATATAGTATCACCTAAGCAAAGCTATGACCTAACCAAGAATATATACATATACATACAAAAATATATTCCCAAATTTATATAAGTAATATTAAAAAGTGTTGGAAAGACAAGTGCTGCAACAAAATATGTTGCCTAAATTGTAGTATAGTACAAAAGTAGTAGTCAGAGTAAAACTGAAGTAAAAGGTTTTCGGGATTCCTGGTTCATATAGAAAAAGAACAAACAAAGCATATGACATGTGGATTAAGAGGTTTTTTGTTTCAACAAAAATGTCATTTTTTGATATAATATTGTTAGATATATAGATATATACACATATATAAATAATACAAACATTTTAGTGATATAAATAATAACTAAAAATATATTCTACTATTTCCTAGGTTTTTTTTTTTTTTTTGACAAACTATTTCCTAGGTTGTTATTTATATAAGATTCACAATTGACACGTATGCCATGTTATTCCAATGATATATATAACTACTCTAAATTTTGTTTTGAACCAACAACTCTAGACATTGTAAGTTGAAAAGATTACACACTCATTGATGATTATATAACTAATTAATCTTTTAAAATAGTACTATTACCTAAAAAATAATAGAACATTGAGATAAAAATGCTTAGCACTAACAACCCTTCATATTAATAGAGATAATATTTTTTTACATTATATGGAGCTTTATTGAGAGGAAAGGGGTGCATAAAGGTGACACATATTGTCCTGTTATGGCTCTAGAGTAACAAAATAATTTTTTTTAGGGAGGGTTTGCAAATTAGCAATGTCATCTAACATATTAAAACATTATCTTGGAGTTGGTTTATTTGAAGGGAGGCTAGAGATTTTGGTCTTGTTTTCTTTGGACTAATATTAGTTGGTTTGTTTTCTAGTCATAGAAATTGAGAAATATGTAATAGCTTGGAGTATACATCCAATTTATTCTATATTAATTTAATTGTGCTTATTTTACTAATATTTGGTTTTTTATTTTTTACTCAGGGTGCTTATAAAAAGTGTAACTTGAGAAAAAGTACAAAAGACTTAATTTTGAATTTAAATGATTGATATTTATTTTTCATGTGTTTCAATGATTTTGTTTTCTTCTTTTTATCAATAAATTAATGCTAACATATATAGGACCACCTTTCCTTAAAAAAAGTCCCTCATATATGATTATTTATCTTTTTAGCTACCCTGAATTTTATTTATTTTTTTGTTCTAAATGTTACATGTGTTGATGATTGCAAGCAAGGATTTTTTGAACTAATTATAGTTAGTTATAGAGACCAAAGTTAGCACATTTCTTGAAATGAGTTACCAAACTAAGGCAAAATAAATTTTAGAGACTAAAAAATATTCATCTTTTTGGGTACAAGCATATTTAAACCATCTTTATTTTACTTTTTCTAGATTAAGATAGTTTTTTCCAAGGCCATTGTGTTATTTATAAGAGTACAATGTTTAATAGAATGCACACTCTCTTATTTTACTTATTAGAAGTATACAAGTTAGTTAGAATTTGTTACTAGTAATAAGTTTGTTAACCCTTTGTAAACACTCTCTATAGAGCATCTTGTATTCATTTTCAGCATATTTTTTCAATCAATTTAATATGTCGTTTAATATTCGGTCACCTGAGTACTAATATACTATTTACCTCTCTTACGAGATTGATCTTTCTATTTTTACATAAATTCATAACACCATGGTACGTCTATACCACACTCATCAAATCTCTTCCACCCTTCTTTGAACCAAACAGACTCTTACATAAATACTTACAATTTTCTAATTTTGCATAATGATTTGATGTATTCGTTGCTTAATGCATGTAATTCCCTAACCAATTAATTTTATAGCTAAAAGAAATTCTTAAAACTTTTTATGTGTTTGATAGTTTTTCCTTTTGACTTATGAAGCAGCATGGAAGACATCTTGGAAAGATATGAGAGACAAAACCATACAGAACTTACTGGACCTACCAATGAAACACAGGTATTTTCAAAGAGAATCAATATATCAACATGCTTAAGCTAACATGAAAGTCAAATATATGTATGTATTATTGTTTCCATGTTTGTCACATTATAGTGATTGTGGTCATTTGATTGTAGGGAAACTGGACTTTTGAATACATGAAGCTCACTGCTAAAGTTCAAGTCTTGGAGAGGAACTTAAGGTACTTTCTTTTAGACCTCAATTGTAACATGTACAATAATGGATTGTTCTAATATGAATCTGATTCAAAGGTGGATCTTACTATTTTTAGTATATTTTAGTAAAATATTAGATTTGTTCTCCATTTCCTATTATTATAAATTTTATTTTATACTAAAAATTGTAGCGGGTCCACTTTCCGATCATTCTTGAGAGGTTTATATTAGAAAAACCCTTAATAATTACTTTTAGCTTTTGGGGATGTTCTAAAATCACTTCATGTCATGATAATATTTGCACGGTGCAATGGCTATCGGGGATTTGAACTCTTTCACATGTTTTCGGATCGCTAATGCACCATCCAGTGAGACGTAAGACCGTTTGATCTTAATTCAGTTGGTCTTGAATTCAAATCTAACGGTCTTACACTCTGCTGCACAATGTAGGTCCTATGGAAGATCCAAACTCAACACACTCAACATGAGTTAGACAATCCTTTTGCTCTCTTAATTTTCACAAACAACACAATTTTTGAAGTAGTTTACTATTTCCAAATATCATTTTGATTTTCAAAGCCATATATTAATAAATGCAAACAATAAGTGCTAGCATAAGAATAACATTTGCAAGTTATTTAGCTAAAGTGTTTTCTTTTTTAGCTACAATTCATTTGCTAATAGTATCCATTATTTAGCTAATTGTGATAAGATACTTCAAAAATCAATAACTTTATGGAAAGAATGAAATGTACCTTATATCATCTTCAATATAGGAACTTTGTGGGACATGATTTGGACCCTTTGAGTGTGAAAGAGCTTCAGAATTTGGAGCAACAGCTTGACACATCGCTAAAGCGCATCCGAACAAGAAAGGTGAAGAATGCTTATAACATTTAAAATCAAAGATAAATGTACTCTTGAAATCAAAGAATTATCATTAGTACATATAACATTTGGTTTTTCAGCTCAATTGACTGATTAATATGATTTTTGCAGAACCAAGTTATGAATCAATCCATCTCAGAGCTGCATAAAAGGGTAAGAGATTCATAGCTTGTAAAATTAGATACTTGCATTTACATTGAATCGCATAAAAAATTGACCAATATCTTTGATATACAAGTTTGCAACTGAATTTCATGTGCAAGTTGCAATGACATGTTAAAGCTAAATCATATATATATAACAAGTTTGTTTCATACTTCACAAGCAAATAATATTCATTAGTGTATATGTTTCTAGGACTTAATTGATAATATTTTGGTGTGCATATGACAGGCAAGGGCATTACAGGAGCAAAACAGCAAGCTAGCTAAGGTAGAAGTCAATTCCTCTATTAACATTTCAATAATCTAACTTTTCTAGCCAAGAAGAATGGGTTTAAAAATAAATAGGAGTACTAATGCATTATTACATTTATGATAATTAGACAAAGGAGAAAGAGAAGACAGTGAGTGAACATCCAAAGAGAGGCCTAGAAACCATAGGCTTAGGGCAATGTTCATCCACTCTTAACTTGATTTGTCAACCAGAGGTGCCACCACCACCACAAAGACTGGTTCCTTCTCTAAATCTCAGGTATTTCTTCTTGCTTATAAGCATGCAGTATTATAAGATGTAGATCCTATCCTAGTATGATTTGGTATTATAGCATAGCAGAAATTGAACAAATCACTACTAGTACTATTCCACAATATGCTATTTAGCATAAAATGATGTTAAATAACAACTATAGCAGCGCCATAGCAATGTTGGATGGCGAAAATTGAACAGCCCACTGTTTTCCATTCCGTGATGATGGTTGCTCGCCCCCCTAAATTGATCTGAATCCCCTCATGTCCCCCCCATTTACGGAGAGATATCTTTCGGTGGTGTGTTTTCGAGCAATTCAGGGGGGACGAAGAGCAACCATCTTCCATGATTCCCAATTGACAACATTACATACAAATGTACATTCCTATATATACATATATACACACATGTATGTATGCATGCAGGTAGCAAATTTTGTTGTGACAAAGCTAACATTTTCTTTGAATGGCACAAAGCTAACTAGCTTGTAAATTTTGTTGTATTGTGATAATGAAATGTGTGAAAATTATGGATGAATGATTGCAGGGATCCTTTACAAGCAAGAGGGACATTGGAAATGGAAGAAACAGGTGAAGCTCAAACTGTTCCTAGAAGCAATAATAGTCTCATTCCAGCATGGATGCTACAACATCTTAATAACTAGATTGAAATATATCCTATTATGTATGTCTGTAACAGACATATATATTATATTATATATGTATGATTAATGTGTAAGTAAGCCTTATTAAGGCATCAACAACATCAGAATTTAATATTCTGTTCAAACTTCTCCTAGTATATAAGGGCTCTGCCCTACCCTTCATATTTTTAATCAATGAGAATGCAGTATGTGCTATATGATAAATTGTTGATTTTAAGCAGTTTAATAGCATTGGTTTGTGTATAATTAATGTCTTTTACAATTTGAGAATGCCATATTTTGGTTTTAAATGTTATCATTTTATAAAAAACAAAATTACAACCATGATGAAACTTTTTAAAATATCTATCATAACAAGAATATAGTGTTTAGACTATAAAATGCTTAGAAATTATTAGTGTTTTTCTTATGTTTATTTAAGCACATAAGGGTATAGAAAAATCTGCTTAATTATAAGTTGATTTAGTTTTATACAGAGATTACTTTATTTGTCATCATTTTTAAAATAACATCTGTAAAAAAAGTTATTAAAATTACTTCAAAAAATTATAAAAATAACTATTGAAGTAAGTACTTACAGAATATAAATTCAGTAAAAAAATTATTTAATACCCCTTAGATTATAAAGGGGTTGCTACTTTGCAAGTGGCAACTCGTTTGGAATCTTAGTAACATAAATTTTATGAACATATTCTTTCAAGAATTGTAATCCAAAATGGACAAACCACCATTTTGGTCGATCCCTTGAAGTGTATCTCGCGGTCACATTTGTTCATGAATGTATCAAAATTGCAATTAGGTTCACAGATGTCTCTTTTATTAGTCAATTTGGTCCTCAAATCTGTTTTTAGGTAGTCAATTTGGTCCTCAAACGTGTTTTTCATTAGTCATTCTAGCCCATAAAATTACCAACAAAAGAGGTACTAAAGATGTATTTGCAATTTCGATATATTCAGGTGCCAATATGAGAGCGAGTTACACTTCCATGAACTAAAATGGTGGTTTGCCCAATTCAAAATAGTAGCAAGTAATGTCATGACATCCTCAATAAGAGGATAACCATTCAATAACAAGAATTGTGCATATGAAGATTGAGGATTAGGTAGGACGCTCTTAATTGAGTCAATGATCTCTTTATTCAATATAGACAAATTATGTCTTTATGTACTATACTCTAAAATACATTATTTGGTACTAAGCTTCTAAGTAATTGAACACTATATACACTGCAGATTACTTCTGTTCAAATGATAATAGTCATAATACAGTTCCAGGAATGAATACAAATATTACATACATTTCATGAATACAAATACAATCATGATCAATTCTAACTTATTATGCTTAGTTAGATTTTATTATTCTTTTCCTCATCTTGCTCATGAGCACCGCCGGCAAGCATGTACTCTCTGCAATCAAGTTGTTGGCATAACATCACTATATGGTTCATTGAGAATGGTAATATACATTAAAGCAAAAAATAAAATAAAACACACCAAAGGGGAAACAACAATGCATATCAATCTTTTGTCAAAAAAAACAATGCATATCAATCAAACTCTTGTGCAAAATACCTGAGTCTTCCGCAAAGGCGAGCTAAAGCATCGGATCCAGTTCTATATGCAATATCCTCAACTTTGGCAGCATTAGATAAGGTCATACTATCGGCAAGTACAAACTCACACAACTCCTTTAACGAATAAGCATCAGTCAACACAGCTGAATGGCCCCCACCAGCAGCTAGTTTCCGAACCTCCCCAACACACCTGCGATTTTGAGGGTCCGCTTGTTACAAAAAATTTCTTGCAAAAATCACTTTTGAAAGTTTTTATATGTTTGTTACAACTCTTAAAAAATATGAGAAACTGAATTAAAAAATCTAAAAACTGTTTCAAATGAGAAGTTATTTTTGTAGCTTCTCTTGAAAATCATTTTTATAGATTAAGTATTTTATATTTTATAAAAAACAAAGAAGTGATTTTCAATATAATTGACAAACACAAAATAGCTTTTGCTTTTGTTAAAACTCTCAAAAATCATCTTTATAGTTAGAATCCGTAATAAATGGGTTTGAAACTTTAACATAAACCATATGCAATCACGAAGAAGTTACTTCAGCTAGAAACACATACCAGTCAACTGGTGATGGATACCAAGCATATGTAGTTTTCTCATTGGCTGCCTGACCATAGCTATTGTAACCCCATCCGTGTATCCGGCCATCTCTCATACAAATAAGTGTGTGGGAATGTCCACAAGCAACAAGTTGCACGCCTTTTGGAATAACTAAAACTGGAATGTTACGGAAAAATGTCCGAGAATCATTGGCAACACATGAGAATAATCCAGTGTCGGGGCCAAGGCCCAACTGGCCAGATTGACCTCCACCCCAAGCATAAAGTGCTCCTTCCTGAGTTAAAGCACATGTATGTACACCGCCACATGCTGCGTTTTTTATGAAAATGCTATCGAGGGAAACCACCCTCCTCGGAATTAACTCTTTACCCCCATACTGAAGTGAAGTATGTCCAAGCTGGCCCATATTTCCTAGCCCCCATGTATAACTGCAAGTCCAGGGAAGGGACAAATATAAATATTGATGAAATATTATCACAGGCTAAATTCCATAACTAATCATTTTTTTATATTACCTATGGATCCCAAATAATATAATGGAACAAAATATTTCTTGCACAGTCTAGTTAAACATGTGTCCGTGTATCAAATGAGCACAATAAACTAAACAGATTTAGAATCTTCTAAGGTTATGTTGCATATATATTACTATAGATATTTTAAGCTTAAAGATTTCAACTACTATATAACAAGTCTAATGACCTTATTCAAATAAGCATAACGCTTTAATATGGCTATGTCTGTTTTAAAAATAAAATAAAAACTACTCAGCAGAACCTTGATTGAATATGAATATAATAATCCACATAAAGTAAAACTAAAACGCTTAAAATAAAATGTGACAAGGTAGGCTCCAGGAATATATAACCATAGTTTTATATGTTATAACCAAGCCAAGGGGCAAGGGAATAGAAACTTGCATAATAGATGCAGCATTTCCATTGTATTGTGTCTCTTGACGTGAGATTCCCTAACGTGTCATGCGGAAAACCACATTTCTCAAGCTTAAATTTATAAACATCTCCAACTATAATTTCCTTCATATCACTTACACCTCGCCCTTATCAGAAATGGCTGCTGTGTGGTACTCCCCACATGACACACTGGTAATCTTCACAAGCTCGGGAGCTTCATCAAGGAATTTAGCATAAGAACTTATAATGCGAGCTCCCTGTAGTCCTTCACATGTAACACCTCGGCCAAGTTGACCATACTCATTGTAGCCTGGTTTTATAAAAACAGTAAGAAAACCCTAATAAGTAGTTCGCAAAAGACCCTCTTTAAAATGATCAAGTTTACCTTCCTACATTCAAAGCTATGTAAACTCATAAGACTCCAACTCCATAAGGGAAAGTAAATAGTAAATAATGAAAGGCAATCAATGAATTACCCCAAGCTTGTAGTAGGCCTTCCTCAGACAAAGCAACCACATGGACAGCTCCACAAGACACTTGCCTAATGATCTGTAAGTAATGATATGAATGATGGCAAATTGGAAAGTGAGAGATCAATAAACAGACAGCAAAATGTTAAATATTACTATTATTATTGCATCGTTTAAAAATTGTGTCCGACTAAGAATGTATAGATACGAGGAAATGTTACATGTATAAAGTGGTATATGCTCAAACAACTATACTTACTGTGTTAGGTTCGAAGGCCCCCCAAAACAATCTAGGAAGATTTGATCCCTGGAATATAAAATAAAATGAAAAGTTGAAGAAAAAGCATATGACATATTAAGAACATTGCATTACATTTAAGAAGCTAGTACCTGATTTTGTCCCCACACCCAGAGCCTTCCCGTTGACGCAGTACCATCATTTTCACGAGGTTCGGCAATGCAAGCAGAGCAATGTGCACCACAGGCTACAGATTTGACAAACTCTGACTCTAATTGTTTGACTTTCTTTGGATGTTTCCTTCGCACTTCAGTTCCATCACCAAGTTGACCAAACTCATTAGCCCCTGAGAAATGGGATACATGCATTAGCCTTTGAGACTTGGCACTTTTATCTTTTCAAGCCATTCGTGATATAAAACCATTAATAATAGCAGCCAAACTTAAAATTAGAATGGTAAATTAAACAGGAAAAATCTCTAGCAAGGCTGATTAATTCTTGATCACATCAATGTTATTAATCCCGGACAGCATCGTGTAATGGCCAACCCCAAATATGCTAAAGCGGGATTGCTCATAATGGGATATGCTAAAGCAATATGTGCTCATCAGGTGGGTGATATGAGCCCATTTTAATGATCGAACAGATGGTCCCAAAACAATTTGCTATTCTAAATTCAAAGCAGCCTTTGTTTGCCCTAATAACCCCAGCACGGTCACAATGGGTGGGTATGAAACAAAATGGAAAGGGGAAATGCCTTATGCCGCAGACAATGCACCAATTTAGTCATACTCTGATACTCATATGCTATCGAGAAACTGAGAGTGAGTTCATCGGAAACCACCACATGGTGAATCGAAAATGCTGGACCAAGTCTAGTCAGAAAGTCACCATAGAGGAGGCTGGGGTGATTGGACTCCGCCACCATGGCCAATTTGCACCCGAGAGTTTGCAATCTCAACTGTTGTAGCGCTAGCTGCTACTTTAAAGTTTAAACAGCTCCATCCTACTAGTCTGCTATAGTAATAGGCAATAGCGCTGTTATAACACTCTATTGATGACATTGAGACATATTGTTGCCTAATAGTAATAAACTATCAAATAAATCAACTCTAATTACAAGAAGGAAAGAACTACAGACAGAAGATGATCTCTATTGAGTACTGAAAAAAACCGTATGCCATATTTGAAGCATTACAATGAGTCATGTTTGTCCTAGAAATATAGAAAGTTCCTGCTAAAGCACTACTCAGTGAGAATATCCTTACTCCCAAAATTAATCTATGCTTTTACAAGTTAATTTAAAAGCCTTGTCAACTGTTTATGTTAGAGATTAGAGACACAATACCAAAATAATCCTTGTTGTGGTTCCAATAACCTAGCAAATCACATGATGGAGACATTTACTTGCAAATTCCCGGTAGAGTGAAGTATAAGTAATTCACTTTAAATTTATACATTTGATATTCAGTTTTGACTGAATAAAAATCATTGGGAAAAAAAACCCAGCTCCAACATTATAAAGCAAAGTTTTGGAATAAATGCATGAAGATCAAGTAAAAAAGACAAGAGTTAATTAAAGAAGTCCAAACCCCAAGTAAAAAGTGAGCCATCGGAGGCTATTGCAGCTGTATGCTCGCGACCACAGGCAATATCCAACCAGCGCGTATTGAGACCAACCGGACATCCAAACAGCTGAGGAGGCAGCTGCTTTGGAATCCTCAACTGATCATCTTTCTCTTTTCTACCTGTCTGCCCGGATTGATTATATCCCCACACATAAATAGCACTCTTCCTTGGAATATCGGCGGCCACGGGTTTGGTGGTCCCAAAAATTGCATCAATATCCATAGATTGTTGACCTTGATATGAAAAGTCCAATAAGTTAAATTTCTTAACTGCAATCAATGATAATAAAAACACAAATTGAATTAATATCCATAGATTGTTGACCTTGAGATTTGCAAAGTCCAATTTCTTAAATAGAAAGAAGAAAAAAACAATTGCATCAATGTTCATAGATTTTTTGCCTAGAGATAAAAAGCTGAATAAGTTCAATTTCTAAATTTCAATTAATTATAATAAAAACACTAATTACATCAATATCCATATATTATTAACATTGGAATACAAGGTTCATAAGTTCAATCTCTAAATTGCAACTAATAACAATTAAAAAACTAATTGGGATGAAAGGTTGAATAAGTTGAATCCCTAAATTTCAAACAATGATAATAAAAACACAAACTTTAACAAAGGTTGCATAACACATGATATGAATATGAATAAAAATTCCTAAAAATAATCAAACCCCAATAAACATTACAATTTTATGTTTGCTTATTGAATAATCCCAAGATTGAAAAAAGGGGAAAAAGAACAATTTTGGTAGTGGAATATTGTGATAATAAAGGGAAAATATGAAAGGTGAAGAAAGTTGAATTTTTGGGAAATGGGGTTGAAAGAAATGGGAGAAAAAAGAGTGTGCAGTAAATTTAACGCAACAGAGAGAGAGAGAGATTACATACCGGAAAAGGGAATGAGAATTGAGAAAGAAAGGAACGAGCTTGAATGAAAAGAAAGGAAGCAGCAGGAAAGGGATGCACGATGGTCGGACGCAGGAAAGACAGGAGCGAGTGGTGTCAAATGCTTTCTCTCGTTCCTCAAAGGTTACCACTATTTCGGAGTTTAGATTCTCCCTTTTTTTAAAAAAAATAAATAATAATAATAATAAGAGGGCGAAAGTACAAAAGAAAAGACAAACTATGTAGTTGAATTCGTCTTATTTTTTACCTTATGAAAATAGATTATTTAAATAAATAAAATTTTATATTAATTTATAAATTTTTACGAACAAAAATTTTATGCAAGCTAACAACTCCACAAGATAAATTTTATGTGAGATAAATTTTATTTTTAAAATACTACAACCTTCTTTGCAATACACATGCAAGAAAATAAATTAGATTTTATGCAAGCTAACAACTCCGCCGGAGAAAATTAGTATAGTTGCAACTCGTAAAACTAAAGCAGAACACAAAGAGAGGAGCTAAGAGTGACACACTGATGACTTCTTATCAAATGTCATTTTTAAAATCTTTTGAGTCAGTTATTTAGTTTATTTCCTTTTATTTAATGTTGATTTTAGAGTTTTATTTGAATAAATTCTTCTTTTATCAAATAAGATATTTAAGCTTTCATTTTCTTGATTAAATAGACTTTTTGCGTTGTTTTGTTTTGTTTCGTTAATTTAAGGTAGTGCCAAGTTTTGGTGAAAAAGCAACATGACAACTGTGTGGTAATTTAATTATATAGAGTTCTAGATATTCAAATGAAGTCAAACCACTTGCGAATGAAAGCGTTTAATCCATAGCTACAACTTCAATGAAGACATGAAAATCCCATTCGGAATGAAAAGAGCTCAATTCTGTCATTTTTCGCCCAGGCACTGAAATCTACGCCTAAGCGCAAATCTGATCATTCAACACTGCCTCGTCACGCCCAGGCGTAGCTTTTATTTCCACTTGCCACATCATCCAGGCGCAAATCTGCCACGCCCAGGCGCAAAACCTGCGTTTTTTAAGTCTATATAAGTCCAAAAGTCATACTGTATTAGGATTCGGAGATTTTTACATAGAATTTAGATAAACACCCTACTAGGGTTTGAGAGAAGCCACCGTTCAACAACAATCATTGAAGTTGAAGCTTTTCAATATCGATCTTAAGTGTAATTCTTTCACTTTTCTTGATTCTTCGTAATTTACTAAATTCTCTATTGTTAGGGATGAGTTGAATTCGGATGAAAACTCTATGTTATGGTTGAGAATTCAAATTCCCCATAACATTAGATTGAAAGATGTTGATTATTTTCCATCTATGAGAGTTAGTTAGTGGCATACTTGTTGATTTTATATCCATGTGGGAGCCCTTCCCTATATTTATTTTAGGTTTAAAGTTGGTCACTTCCGTCAATTTTTTTACTATTACCGTTAAATTTAGACACATGTCATCTGTCAACGTGTGCCACGTGTCCAAATTAGTTTGTCTGTGTCAAAATTTAACGGTAATAGTAAAAAAATTGACGGAATGGACCAACTTGAAATCTAAAATAAAGATAAGAGACCAACTTAAAACTTTTAAAAAATAAGAGATCAACGTAAAACTTAAAATATAGATAGATAAGAGAACAAAAGTGTAACTAAGGCTTATTTTGGGCCTGTTTGTTTCAGCTTTAAAAAAATAGATTTTTTCTTTGTATTTTTGAAAATAGATTTTATAAAACCGGTTTTCAAAATATTACAAGTTTTTTTATATTCGTTTTTTCTAAATTCAAACACTAATTTTGACATCATATCAAAATCTCAATTTTTATAAAAAGTTGTATTTCAAAAATGATTTTTATGAAAATCTATTTGAAATAGCTTAAAAAAAAGTAATTTTTTTGAAATTTTGATATCTAATTTTTTTTCAATAAAATGATGAAATACCTAAAATAACATTTTAAGAATAACTATTCAAATTGTTTCAGAAAAAAAAAGAATAACTATTCGAACAAAATTTTGATTTGAAGCTTTTATAAAAAAATTCTTTGTAAATTTTTTTTATACAAACTTTTCTAACACTACAAAATCTATTTTCAAAAAAATCTAAAACAAACGGGCCCAAAGGGAATATTTTTTTATATTTGTTGTTTTTATGTGATGCGAAGAACTTAAAATATACCGTATTTTTTTAGAATTTAATCGTTGTGCACTGTCAGTGTATATGCGATGCGATTGAAACTCAAACGCAAGAGAAGTGTTCTCCTTTTTAACCGATAAAAAACCCTAATCGTTGTAACTTGTAACTGAAGATTCATTTCAGCCGCCATCAAACGACACCGCCGCAACGATGAACAAAAGAATTCTGCGGCTTCGACTGGAATCCTGCAAATCAAGGTATTCATGCGCTGGTGAAATAGTGAATCATCTCCGCTCAAGTTATTCTGAATATCGCCGAATGAAATATCAAATACTGATTCAATTTGTTCGCAACACCCTTAATTTCACCAACAATACTCGTAACAACGAGAAGGATGACGATGTGGATGGTGAAAGTGATTCTTCTCGAAAGAAACGTAAGAAGATAGAAGAAGAAGAAGAGTCTCTGAAGATGGAAGATACTTTGCAGCATATGACAACAACAAGCTCGTCTACCTCTGTTTTGGTTTCAGCTCCCGGGAAAGTATCAGCGGAGGAGAAAGAGAGAAAGAAAGGACCAATGTTTAAGGATTTGGGTGGGATGAAAGAGATAGTTGAGGAATTAATCAAGATTCTTGTGCCATTGTTCAATCCGAAGCTGCGTAGAGAGTTAGGAGTGAAACCAATAGGTGGCATTTTGTTACATGGAGTACCTGGTTGTGGCAAGACTAGACTAGCCCATGCTATAGCTTATGAGACTGGTTACAATTTCTATCCTACTTCTGCCACTTCAATCGTTTCTGGTGTTTCAGGTATCTTTATTTAGCATTTTGTTAGTAACTTCCACTGCAATATTGTTTGATTTTTCTTTTTTAACAATTTAATTTATCAGGTGACTCTGAAAAGAATATCCGGGAGCTTTTCTCTATAGCTAAAAGGACTGCGCCGTCAATTATCTTTATTGACGAGATTGATGCAATTGCTTCAAATAGAGATAATTTACGGCGTCAGATGGAGACACGAATTGTCACCCAAATCATGCTTTGTATGGATGAAGTTAATAACGATGACTACGACGACTGTGATTCAGAGACTTCCAACCACGTTCTTGTAATTGGAGCCACAAATAAGCCCAATGCTATTGAACCTTCTCTCAGAAGGCCTGGTCGTTTTGATTGTGAGATTCTTGTTCCTATTCCCAATGAGTCTGCCAGGAAGGAGATTCTTACTGTGGTCACTCGCAATCAAAAACACGATCATTCCATTGACTTGCAAAAAATTGCCACATCTACGCCAGGGTTTGTTGGTGCTGATCTCGAAGCTCTTGCCAACGGAGCTGGCGTTGTGGCAATGAACAGGATAATTAATGAAACCAAACACAAATTATCTCAACATCTCACCACTGAGCCCGATCAAGACCACTGGAAGAAACCTTTGTTGGCTCAAGATGACTTAGAGAAATGTGCAATCACAATGTCTGATTTTGAGGTGCACTTGGATTTTCCTTCCACGTTTTTTTCCTTCCACGTTTTTTTCCTTCCATATATTTATCTAGGCCTTCATCTATTTTATACAGGAAGCAGCCAAATTGGTACAACCTTCATTAGCAAGAGAAGGATTCACTCCCATTCCTAATGTTAAATTGGAAGATGTTGGCGCGCTCGATCGTGCAAGAGAACTGTTTAATCTCTACATTCTACTGCCTATTAAACATCCCGGTGCTTTTGAGGTCATTTTTAATTGTTCTCTATCACAATTTCATTCATTTTGGATATAATTATTTTGAACCAAGTTTGGGTAGGATTTATGTAGGATTCAATATATTTCATTAATGATTTTGCTGCTGAGCTGAGCATCACTGCAACCTATGAATCACGGACACTCCTCAAATTAGCCACCGACATTTATGATTACACTTAATTATGTCATTTTCTCAAATTTTTATCGGTGTCGGTGTGCCAATGTCTGTGTCTGTGTCCATGCTTCATAGACTGCAACCAAGAAGTTTGCCAAATGCACCATAATCAATTTTAGTGCCTTTTCTTAGAACAGTTCTTGTATTTCCCATTTTTCTTTGTTCAAATTCATAAGCCAAAGTTGGTCAAAATCCGTTTACATAATATTGAGCTAATTTTTTGTGTTATGTAGGGCTATATTACAAGCTCACTTGTAGTGTTACTGAATTTATTTATTTCAGGGATATGTGAAGAATCTTGAAACAGGAATTTTACTTTATGGGCCTCCAGGTTGTGGTAAAACGCTGATCGCCAAAGCTGTTGCCAATGAGGCCGGTGCTAATTTCATTCATGTTAAGGTCTGTTATAATTTTCCAACCTTTTTCTCCTCGTTAGTTTTGGTTTACAATGTTTCCCCGTCTCAATAATGAATTATTTTTTGAATAAGTTTAGTTGGATTTTCTTAATAGAATATTTTTTTATTACATTCTTACAATTTTGTAAATTTTTTAGGGACCTGAGCTTTTAAATAAATTTGTTGGAGCAAGTGAGAATGAAGTCCGAACAATATTTAGTCGTGCAAGGACATGTGCACCTTGTATAATATTTTTTGACGAGGTTTGTGGCACTTCCTCCACAAGAATGTTGATAAACTCTATCATGTATTGCCATCACGCTATTTTTGTTGTGTTTTGCATCCTCCATCGGCTCCTGCACGTGCTATGATCAATGTGCACCATACACTAATTTGAATTCCTAGCAAACCATGTTTGTTGTAGAATTGTTTGACAGCATGATCAGTAGCTTCAACGTAAAATTTATACTTTATCTATTTTTAGGTGGATGCTTTGACAGCAAAGCGTGGTGGTGAAGAAGGTGGACGAGTAATTGAAGGAGTGTTGACCCAGGTATAACATTTCTTGTGTTTTTTCCCCCAAAGAAATTGGCATATTGACTTCTTACTATTTGTAATTGTATGTATGATATTGCAGTTGCTGATTGAGTTACATGGTGGAGATCAGCGCAAAGGTGTTTTTGTGATTGGTGCAACAAACAGGTACCTTTGATTCAACATCTCTATTCCCTGCTTAGTTATTTTACTTCACATCATGTTGTGTATTCAATCATTTCTTATTTTTCAGGCCTGAGGCGATGGACCCTGCTGTCTTACGACCTGATAGATTTGGTAAACTTCTTTATGTTCCTCTGCCAACCCCAGACGACCGTGTTAAAATATTGAAAACTCTCGCAAAGGGTAGGCCTATTGATGCCAGTGTGGATTTGAGTGCCATTGGAAGAATGGAAGATTGTGAAAACTTTAGTGGCGCTGATCTTGCTGCATTGGTTCGTTTCTGCTCTCTGTATTGACTCTATTCTGTTTTGCCTATGTGCTAGACACTTCAGAATCATGTTTGGGTTGGTCAAATGTGATTTGACTCCAGTCCCAAAAACTTATATTTCTAGTTTTTATGGCGACAAAATCAATTTTCCAGAATTTAATAAACGTGGTAGATATATACACACACTAGCATTAATAAACGTGATAGTCATATTTGTGTATTTTGCTTGTTTCATACTCACTTTTTTTTTTTTGATAAAAAAAAAAGATGGATGAAGCAGGGATGGCTGCTCTCATTGAGAAGTGGACCTCAACGGAGAAAACTAGTGGCACCATCAAGACATGTCATTTTGAGGTAGCAATGAGTAAAGTCTCTCCCTCTGTCTCCCAATCGGTATGGTTCATTCTTCTAAATTTCGTTCATGCATGAAATCTAATACCATTTTATTGATTAATTAGTATTAAAGATTATAATGGAATTTATTCTGTTTTTTTGGAGCAGCAAAGGGAGTACTATGACCGTATTTCAAAAAGCCTTAAAGCACTTTGAGAAGCAGGGGCAGCATAGCAATGACTTATTTTGTTCTTTTACAGTAAGTGATTATAATGCATTAAATTGAAGAAAAGGTGAAGGAAACCATTGCTCTAGAGTGTATTAAAGTTTTGTATTTACTTATTTATGAGAAGTGTCTTTTTACTGCATATATTAGAGTGAATTACAGAAATGGTTGAATTCATCATGAATATGAAACTTCATCACCATTGATTCTTCCATCATACTAGAAAGTGAATGTGTTTCAAATGGTAACTATGTTAGTTTCTTTATTGTTTGTTTGTGTTTTGGTTTTGTTGCAGGGTTTACTTTAATAGTTAATGATATGTCGGATGGGGATCGTGCGGCTTCACGCGAGATAATTTAAACACATGTTTTGGATGTGTTAGAACTTATGTTTTGTTATATATTTTGGTTGTTTAGACACGTGTTTTGGATGTCTTAGAAATTAGAACTCTTAATTTGTTATATATTTTACTATGTTAAAAGAGGATGTGTTAGAATTCTTGTTTTATGAATTTCAATTAATGGATGAACTTTTGTTAGTATTTTTTAGTTTCAATATAAAGAAAAAATAAAAGGAAAAAAAATAATAATTGAAGCCCAAAAAAAGGCCAATTTTTTTTATTTTGTAAGAAAACGGTGTAGCGACGGTTTCAAACCGACGCTAAATCAAACCAATTGTAAGTGAACCACGACTGTTCAAAACTGCCACGAAACAGTTCAAAATTTCACGCACATGTGGACATATTGCGACGGTTTTAACCGGTGCTAATATATTACGACAGTTTGTGTGGCCGTTTGGAAAACCGTCGCAATATTGTCCCCCAATGCCAGGATTACCAGCCTTTGCTCACCGTCACTGGACAAGGTTGCGACGGTTTAAAACCACCGCTAATGTCATACATAATCGTTGCAAAACACATAATTTCTTGTAGTGCCTATTTTACAAAATCCGCAAGTTTAGTCTCCTATTTAAAATTCTGCAATTTTGATCCCTTTTTTTTTTTTTTGATGCAAAATCCCTCCTTTTTAAAAATCAGATATTTGTTCTCCTTCATTGGATCTGAATTTTGAGAACGTGTCAATGTTGACCATGTTTATGTGGCTGTCATGTTAGATTTCATTTAATTTTTTTAATTTCTTAAATTAAATTTTCTATTACTTAAATAAAACAAAATAAAAAAATTTAAGTAATGGAGTGAGTAGTTGATTAATTATGGAGTGATGGTGGAGTAAAGATAGGAAGTAGTGGCTAGTTTTGTGACCTAGTCATTTTGGGCCTCCTCTGACTTGGGCGAGTGGTCCAATTAGGCTGTTGGGCTTAGGTAAATGGTACCCTGGTATTTTGTCACAGCCCCCTAAGCATGAGACCGATAAGGGCGAAATGCTTAAGATAATAATCCTGGTTAACACAATTATATTTGTCCAATCTTCATAGGCGAGATAATGTATTTGTTTAATGAATTAATTTAATCAGTCGATTGTAGCAAAGTTATTTTACCAATTTACACTTGTTTAAGGTAGATAATATGGCAGTGTATAGTCCCCCAAGCGTAAGTCTTGCAGGGCAATTGTGATTCGACGCATTGTTGCGACTATTTGATTTGTTAATAATCAACGGCGGTGGGATGAACTCAAATTTGATATGGTAATCTCTGTTGACGAGATAATCTCATTTTGATAGTATAATAATCGAAGTTTGGCGAGAAAGAATCATCTTTATAACAATTAGTGCCTTTAATTTTGGCGAGGTAACTTCAATTTGTCATGGTAATTATCGTTGGCGGTTCGGACTCGGCTTTGCAAAAAATTATAATGGTTGCGGTAATGTGTGACTCTAACGCGGAGTTTCTTTAGCATAGTAGTAAGTTTTTCAGTCGTAATTGTGGTGAGGTCCTCTTCGAGTCGCTGAATATTCAAAGATCACGGCAAGACCCTCTTTGAGTCACCAAAATCAAATGGCACTTTGCGTCCAACATGTTAAACGAATTCAAGTCCATTAATATTGCCTTATAGATAAATATTACTATAATTCCCAGTTTTAACAAATAAAAACAAAACATAAACACATGGAACATCTTGTTAATGCTACTGGTTTTCGCTATATAAACAAATGAGATTTTTGAGTAAAGGAAAAAATATTAGGCGAAAATCAAAATTAAAGGAATGCAAACACCTTTTTTTTTTCCTCCGAAACACGATGAAGATGAAGACATTCATCTTGTATTCTCGTGACTTTAAGCGATGAAGATGATGTCGATCCTTGAGGCCCAGGCTAGTTTTATCGGGCTCCATGGTGGGCGCCAATTGTTCCTGCTAGAGAACTAGGAGGTCCATAAAGTCAAGGATAACTGAATATACATATTACTTTTGTCCGTATGAATATGGAACCTCCTCTTTCTGATGCATGTCAAGCCTTATATATAGGAGTGTCCAAGCAGTTAGTGGAGGGAGTAGTTGAAAGATTATATAGAATAGTGAGGTGACGGTGGAGTGAACGGGAGTAGTGAGCTAGTTCTATGACCTGTTTTTTTTAGCCTCATATGACTTGGACGAGTGACCCAATTAGACGCGTTGGGATTAAGTGAAGGGTACCGCTGATATTTCCCCGTACAATAACATTTTATTTAATAACAAAAAATAACATCAAAAGTATTTTAAGGTGAGTTTTGCTCTCTTTTATTCTAAAAAAATAAAATTCAAAGGTGGGTCACAATCTAAAACGATGACTTTTGATAAATAAAATAAAAAATAAAAAAAAACCATAGGGTGACTTTCCAACGCGTTCGGAAAACAATAGGATAATAAAGTCAATACACAATGTAATAAAAACAATATTAAGAATAATAATTACTGTTACTTGATTTAGCTGTGATTGACGCTAAATTTATTAGGGAGGACTACAATTTAGTTCCCGCAACTGGAATGAAGCTGAAATTAATTGATGTCAGAACTGACTCTCAAACCAGATTAGTCCATCCAATCGGCCAAGTACTTGTGGAAAAAAAAATTAATAATTTCTTCAAAAATAAAATCAAAATTATTATAATTATAATATTTATTTTCTCCTATTCAACTCTCATAAAATTCAACACCATACAACAACAAATCCAATTCTCTGGCAAACCTTCTGAATTCTGGTTTCTTTTCTCTCTCTTTACATTTTCAGGTATACTTTTCTCATTGCAACTATGTTTATAAATCATTCTCACTTTCCCTATTGATTGTGTTCTATTCTGGTTCAAAGATTTTTTTTTCCAAATTGATCTCCTTTTTTCATTGAATTTTGTATGAATTGTTGTTGGGTTGTTTCTGAATCATCATCTGATTCTTTTGTTGGTAAGGGTGGTTCATTTTCTAGCTTGTTTTAAATCAGTTAGAAACTTTTGGGTTAACTCTAGATTTTCTATGTTTATCTTTATTTATGCAAATTAATATCACCTTTGTCCTTTAGACGGTTAAGTGGGCCGGATACTGGTGGTGGAAAAAAAAAAAAACTCTGCCCGAAATTATAAGTAGTTTATATAGAAAAGAGAAATCATAAGCTAATGTACAAAATTATCCTTCATTAGTATTAGTATGGTAAAGTGACTTGTAATTTGAAACATGGAGATTTTGTTATCTTAATCTTTTACTTTTTCCCTTTATACAAAAAAGAGACTTTGGAAAATCCCACCTTTAATAGTTTAGCATTAGTTTTTGAACAAGTTTATACATGTATGCAATTTGGGGTAATAGTTAGGCCCTATTTGGATAAACATTTTAATTAAGCGTTTATCATATAAGTGCTTATTTATAAGCTATTTTTATAACAAAAAATAAAATCAAACTGTTTCATATAAGTTCTGCTATTTTCATAAGCTATCTCAGAGAGCGTATTGAAATAAGGTGAAAACAACTTATGAACATAAGTTTTCTTTTAAGCTCTTCCAAACAGTGTCACAAGTGTTTATGTCAGTAAATAAGTTCAAATAACTCAATGGAAACAGAAAAGGAAAAAATAAATGTCTAGGGACATATAGTGAGGAGATAAACATGACTAATGAGACATTGCAGATTGTTCTTAGTAATAGATTGAATTTCCTCCTTGTAATAGAATCTTAATTTTGTTAACTATTTGTGTTTTAGAGACATTGCAGATACAGCAGAATCATGACCGACACTAATAGTGGTCACTCCGAAAAGAAACTTGTCCGAGTTGACGTTAGTTCTGATACTGTATGTCCATGGTGCTTTGTTGGCAAAAAGAATCTAGACCGAGCCATAGCTAAATCTAAGGATAAATACAACTTTGAGGTCTAACACTCTCTCTTTCGGTGTGTATTTTGGGGTCTAAATATGTCTGTCATTTCCAATGTTGTCGAATAGCAGCTATAGTGTAGCAGAATTTGGTAAATCGTCGTTGTTCCGCAATACACTATTTATGGCCAAAAGTGTCGCTATAACACTATATCGTAGAGAGTTTGAACAAACTGTTATTTTCTGCGATTGGCACAACATTGGCCATTTTCCGTGCTAAATTCTGTTTAACTGAATTCACAGATAATATGGCATCCCTTTCAACTAAACCCTGATGCCCCTAAAGAAGGCATTGAAAAGAGGGAGTTTTACAGGAGCAAGTTTGGATCCCAATCAGATAAGATGGAAGCTCGGATGACAGAGGTTTCAATATTGTTAATCACTCTATTAATCACATTTGTTATTGTTGATTGTAAAAATGTTTATATTTCATCACATTTGCAAACTTTTAATCACTCTGACTATATCGAATTGGTATATGACAGGTCTTCAAGGTGGTCGGTCTTACTTATAGTTTGTCCGGACTCACGTAAGATTAAGAATGGTTTTACAATTCATCAACGAATGAAGTATAATAATAATCAATGAACCACTTTAATAGTGGAGTATTGTCCAAGGAACAGATTCTCTCCAGTGAAAATTTTCTAAAGTGAAATCTCAGTCACTCGTTTATCTTTACCGTATGCGGTCAAAGTCATTAAAAGAAAATTGAGTGGCGAGGATTCCCACAGGAGAGAATCTCCTCCGTCTAATCGAGGTTTGACTAACATTGTTTCGATTATCTCACACAGGGGAAACACTATGGACAGCCATAGACTTATATATTTTTCTAGACAGCAGGGTCTTGATAAGCAACATGCTCTAGTTGAAGAACTTGGTCTCGGTTATTTCACTCAGGGAAAATACATTGGTGACCAGTAAGTGCTTTTTTATGCGACGTGTGTTCAATGAGTGCCAGTTTTTCTTCATTGTTACGTACTATATAATCTCTGAATTTATCGAAATAACAAAAAAAATCCGCAAGTGTCTTTTGTCCGTATTGTTATGGACTGAATTAATTAACAGACGACACATTTGATGACTAAACTGATTAACAAAAGAGGGACTATTATTACAATACGTCACACATTTAAGAACCAAAGTCGGTGTTTACTCGCATTTTATTGCATGAAATGTCTTCAAATCTAGTTCCTAAAGTAAAAGAGGCATTGTCCATTTATCCTTTTCAATTTGGATGCAGGAATTTTCTTGTGGAAGCTGCTGCCAAGGTTGGTATAGAAGGCGCGGAAGAGTTTCTTAAGAATCCCGACAATGGGCTGAAGGAGGTAATTTTTTCAATTACCAGCAGAACTTCTTTATGCTTTATTTAAATCCATATGATCACTCAAATATGTTTAATGCATGATATTTTGAATTATTAGGTGATCTGATCAAACTTCCAAATGCTTAATGTATCTTCTACCTCTTTTAATGTCTATAACAAATACCCAACATGATCTTTTTAGTTTCTAGGCATTCACACACATTTTTATCAGTTGTGTAGCCAGCTATGGATTATCTGTAGTCAAGGGATATCGATTATTGGATGAAGATCAGACGGTTCATAATCTAATTTCGCCAAAATCAACTTCAAAAATACATCTTCAAATACAAATTGTCTGATATTATCCAACTGCCGAAATCCACGACTTCGTGACCGTTAGACCGGAAAGAATCCGAATCCCCTACCATACCACAATATATAACATAAGCAATTATCATGTTCCGCTTTATAAATTGAATAATACTGCATCTATGCTGATCTTGCTTTCCATGACTCAACCTAGGTCGAGGATGAGCTTAAAGCACACTCAGGAAACATTTCAGGAGTTCCATATTATGTGGTAGGTGTACAAAATCATTAGTTTTATTTTAGGAATATAATGATAAGCACTTAGCAGATTGACTTATTTATTCTTTTGACAGTTTAATGGGACACAGAAGTTAAGTGGTGCACAGTCCTCTGAGGCGTTCTTGAGAGCTTTTCAAGTTGCTACAAGTTGAATTTCAGCTCCTCAAAGTTTCTAATTATATCGTCAAGTGTCATGTTGCTTGTATAAGTGGTCTAGCACAAGTGGTGGATGCACATTGAGTTTTGTAAACTCTATACTGTCGAATTCCATTCCTAATCATAAAAATAATAATCTAGATGTAAGACAATTTGAAAGTCTCATCATTGCTTATCCTCAATAATAAAATGAGTGTTTTATAAACGTAATTTCAAGCAAAAAGTTTTGTAAAATTGCTATGTTAGAATTGAATTGAATTCAAAGTGATTTATCTTTTGATGTTTTTACTCTAAAAGAAGATTTAATGTCAATTTTTTAGCTTAACAAAAAACTCACTACTTTAAAAATCAAACTGAGGTTTGAAGGTAATTTTGAAATCATAATTTTTTTTTTTTACATAAATATTGACATCTTACACCATATAAACACACATTATACAGTGTATGATACGGTGTCGAGCTTTTGTGTGTCAAAATAACATCTCTTTTGAAATAGTAGACACATATATATTTTACAAAATTACATTTTACAGGAGGATTAGATTATATGTTTGGAGAAACCATACAGTGTATGGATGAGTTTTTTTATTATATTCATCACACTATCAATGTGATAATAACCAAATAAATCAAGTTCTTTTTATACTCATTTTTTTGCACTAAAGTAAAATGTAATATTATTTGAATTTTACCAGTATATGATTGAATGTAAATACAGATAGTATTTGTTGTTTCCCTCAAAATACAACAGTCTTCTTGCCTTCATAAGGTAATACTCGAAGTTCACAATAAGATTTGATAGCCTTGGAAAGGCATTGTTTCTCGAGGTTCTCCGATTTCTGCACAAAGCTCTGCAAGTTATCTCTATGTGAAACTCTCTCAACCTGCAAATGAGATTCAACCATATTAGCCTCACATAAATAGTATCAAACCAAAATTGAGACCGTCAATTAACCCTATTTGGATGAAGCACTTAGAATAAAAGCTTATGATCAACTCAGATCAGATCAACATTATCGATCTTGCCTTATTACAAAGGTGGCAAGGAAATGTAAACAACAGAGAAACATGTATGGAAAATTTTGTGTTTACCATTTGTTCAATTATAGGTCCAGCGTCAAGTTCTTCAGTCACAAAGTGACTTGTTGCACCGATTAATTTAACACCTGCCTCAAAGGCCTGCCAAAAATAATACAGCATATTAAACATGTAGACAAATGTGAAAAGAAATCAGAAAGAGCACATAACAAAGGGCTGAAAGTTGCAATGGCAACAACTTATGTTTGGAATACTTCGGATTAGTAGTGATTTTGACAAAATTGGAATCGTAATTCTGTCATGTTAATCCAAACATGCACTTAATATGTGAAAATGCGAGAAAACCAACCTGTTTAGATGGATGACCACCCTTGAATGATGGCAGCAAACCATGGTGAATGTTAATTACGTCGTTCCCATAGCTCCTTAGAAAGTTTCCGGATAGTATCTTTACATATAAATCAATGCTGTTAAGTATCAATAGTTCAACACAATCAAATATTAACATCGGTATACAATACATAAAAATGCTTCTAAGATTATAATAGTTGTAGAAGCAGAGCAAGACTATATGAGCCATTTTTTCCAAAATATTAAAATTCTGCTCCCTCCGTTCCTTTTCAACTGTTCTTAATGAAATGTTGTAGAAGAACTACAAAGGAACTGAGATAATAATAACATGAAGAAAACGTGAATTGTAATGAGTAACCTACCTGCATATATCTTGCAAGTACTAAGAAATCAGTATTCTGAACCAGCTCCAATATCTCCCCTTCTCTTTTATTTTCTTTGGTCGTGCTTAAACAATGATATGGAACACCATGTCTTTCAAGAAAACGAATCACGTGGGTGTTTGAATCTCTATGATGGTTACTGATCAATACATCATATAAGACGATTAAAAACTGAAGAAAAAATCGTATAAAATAAATCATACGTCAATTTAGTAGTATAATTTCTGAAATTTTACCTAATTACACAAGTGATATCCACCGGAAGTCTTCCGTCCTGCCATCCGTGTAATAAATCAACCAAGCAATGGTCCTGCAACAAATTAAAGAAGGGTTCAACAAATATCTCTAAATTCGTCAAAGTAATAATACCGCACAGTTACACGATGTAATCAATCCCTGTCATTGATTCAAGATCAGATGACATAGATTATTTATTCAATAACTCAAACTATTAAATGATCTCCACCATCGATTTAGATTGAACCGAGATCATCAGTAACTACGTCACGGTTACTAGATGGACTCTATTTCCGTCTATGTATATGTGTAACATGACAACAGTGATAATAATGCACACCTGCTTAGATGCCAGAACAGCTATTTTATATTTCGGATCAAGAGCCGGCACCCTCACAACAGATCTCGTTGCATTGAATGTTTGTGAAAGCTTTAGGAAATCCTCCTCCATCTGCACCCGTGGCCATTTAACAGGATCAAAAACAAAATCACTGCAATGATCAACACAAGTCAATGCAATTGTAGTGATTGTTTCCATAAACTCATTCAAATCGCTGACTAGTTTTCCCTTGCAAGTTGCATGTATTTGTGTTCAGATCTGATTGTTTTTAACTATGCATTGGATTATGAAGCTCAGTTGAAGCACTCACACTAAGATCAATTGGAGTATTGGACAACAAAGCATGTTAAAACAAACAAAATTTGTGACAAGACCAGTTTAGATTAACTTCCAAAATACACTTATGAAAAAGATATAACAATGGCTATAATTATCAGATTTTCAAAAAAACTTCTTGTACGAATTGAAATTAGTTTCTATATCTTTAACTTCTTCATTAACATCTATAAGTCTTAAAGAACATTTATGTATCTGAAGAAGGCGGTATCTATTGTGCAAATGTCAATTAGGGATTCACTATCCAAAACATCTTTTTATTTACCATTAGATCATACAATTCCACCAAATCTAATTGCACAATCTCCACACCAAATCCTCTTCTTCTCCTTCTCCCACAATTTCCCTCACTCTCTCACCCTTAGGTTGTCCCATCGCTATACACACAAAGTCATA